>VZRR01004312.1:113495-461637 GCA_013398015.1 Oreocharis arfaki
CTCAAATGTATTTGCCATTTATTTATACAGCCTACAACTTTCCCAACTACCTATGTCTGTATTGCCACTTTTTGTGTGTGATTGAAGAGTATTACTGGACTGAAACTATTGTTGCTGAGCTCTTTATGTCTTTGTTGGGGCTTTGTGCCAGGTGCTGTTGAGAGTGTTGGGCTTCCTTAACACATCAATTCAGTATTACCTGCACTCAAAAGTGATACCAAAAACCTTTGTAACCTCTCAGCAAAGATCTTTTTTGGCAGGAATTATGTTAAAAGCGTAGTTGTATGCTTTTTCCAACACAGCCTTCTCTTCCAGTTTTAAAACTTTATCACTGAAACTTACAATATAGGCTTACAATATGGGCTAGGATGTTCTATAGGAGAGGAACAGATAAATTAGGGGAAAAAAAGAAATAAAAAATAGAAAGGGAGAAAAACAGGAGAAAGAGGATCACCTAATAAAAAGGGAAGAGACCTGCAGAGAAAGATAAAACAAGAAGCATGTAGAAGGAGTTAAGGTAGAAAAGTAAAAAGAGTTAAAAGTAGAAAAGCAGTAAAAGTTAAGAAAACCGAAAATGAATAGGAAGGCAAGTACAGACACATGAGTAGCAGGAGCAAGGAAGCCTCAGAGAGGAACACATAGCTATTGGCCCTTTCTTTCACCTGCTGTGGAGAGGCTCACAAGGTACAAAGGCCTCTTTGGGGACCTCTTTGCTGGGTAAGGGCTCAAAGACCTTCTATGGATCTTATTTAAAAAGGGAGCTCTGCACTGTGTGTTTCCACAAACATATGAACAGAGTTTATTGCTGGTATCTGGGGTTCTGTCCTAAATTTTCACCTGGAGCAGAAATGTTATCTTCCTCCAAAACTTCTTTCAAAGGTAATTGAAGCTGGAGTTGGTCTAGGGATTCAGAACAACCTCTCCGAGCTCTGTGCTCTACAAATTCTTCTTGGAAATAGATTAATGGAATACCAGAAAGGGAAGATTGCTTGAAGATTAACACTCTTCTGTCCCCCATCTGCTTTCCTCCCCTTGCTCTTCAGAAACCTTTTCCTGCTAGGAGAAAGACACTTTGCTCAAATATTCCCTAGTTTGTTACTAGATTGCTGTCTTCATTAGATCATCTGAGAGTTTATCTTTTAATTAACTTGCCCAAAGGCAAGCTGTCTGAAAAAAATAATAAAATTTGAAGTCTCAAAAGCAAGTTTTGTGTGTTTGGCTTCTGACAGAATTTAAAAATGAAGTGTCTGTACTACCTAAAATTTGTATTTGTCATGCATATTAGTAAGGTTTCTTATCTTAAAACTTCCAGTAAAAGATGTGTACAGTACTGTGATTGATTGAGCTCAGAACTTGTGGAGGACAAACAAAATGAGTGCATCAAGAAAGATGTATGATTTTTACACTGGAAATTTTTTATAAACATTTTTAAATATTATGTCTGTCTTAGCTTGAGACGATATAGTTCTGCTAAGAGCAGGTTTTTAATTATAAATTATATGGAATTTAATGGAATTTCTGGAAGCACTTAACTCCCTTCATTGCAATTACACCTTTTGTAATCCATATATTTAAATGTCTAGTTGGAAAAAGTTCTTTTTAGGGTTCTTAGAAGCCAAGATAGTTAAAAAAAAGAGATAAACAATTAAACTTACTACTTGAATGAATAGGTTTTATCATTCAAGTACGAGATTGATTCATGCTGCCTGAAATAGTTGTACAAGAACAAAAAGAATAGAAAACTTAATATAGATGGGAATACAACCGACAAAATGCAGCATAACAAACAGAAAGTAAAACAGCTGCAAACAGCTTTTTGCTCTTTTTCATGGGTCAAGAAAAAGCATTACTAACTTCTTAATGCATTACATCTAAAATAAAAAAATAACACAAAAGCAGTCTTCAATCCACATGTAACTCTTTGGATATTTATGTTTTGGTTTAATTTTATAAGCCTTTTGGTATACAAGTACAACAGCGTGTTACAAGTCAGCTAAATAATATTAGTTCTTATGTTTGTGAAATATCCTGATTTTGCATTTCAGTCAGTGTAGATGTGGAAACAAATATGGATTTGAAATACATCATGCTTTCTACATTATTGCATGTATAGATGTTAATATTATTACAATTATTATTATACAGTTTTTAAAATAAAAAGTAAGTGTATGAAATACCAAAATATTAGGAAAAGGGCACCAGGTAAGATCTTTCAAAGGTTGAGCATGATTAATCCTATAGAGTAATTTTACTGTGTATTTTTTCCATTATTTGTTAGTAAGTACCTGAAGCACTCAGTTTCTAACCATTTCAGCCTGCCAAGAAAATACATACAGAGTCACACATGGCTTTAGTTTACTCTGGAAAACTGGAACTTGCTACCACTTTTTCCTTGTCCTGTTCAGGTAGTTCATTATTTTGTTGACAGTTCGGTTCCATTAATCTGGTATTTTTGGGAAAATTGCTTGCAGACCTTACATTTCTCTACTGAAGGTGATCAAATAGGCATTGAATCCCTCATGTAAATGATGTCTTAAACTTAAAATAAAATCTATTTTCCAGAAAGTAACTGTAAAACTATTTTATGCAAGATTTCATGTGGGATACCTTAATGGCTGAATAATAAATTTTACCTCATAAAAATGAAATTCAATAATACAGTAGCTTTCTCAGTGCAGTAGCATCTGGTTGAATCTCATGAGAGCCAATATTTTCCAACTCATTAGGATCATGTCGTTCTGTATGTCGTCAACATTGACTTAGCCAAGCTACCTTTACTTACATAACCGCCAAACTATTAAATAGGTCTCTTGTGGAGTGAAGTCAAATATTCCTCTTATTTTGCTTTTGCCTTGGAAGAAGAGAAGAAAATGTACATACTGTAACATTTAAACATCTGGTCTAAACCACATCAGGGTAACAGTGAGGAAAGTAACAGGATTCAGTATTCTTCCCAGGTGTACATATAAAAAAGGGGTTGTGGAGCTGCTGCATAGTTCTTTTAACCACTTAGGAAAAAGACTAAAATAAGTGACTTACCTTTCTAATACCCCTGTTTTTAAAACTACATTTTTCCTCTTGCCTGCTCCTTTGCCACTGAACTCCGAAACACAAAAGCCAGCAAAAGCCCAGCATTTCAAAGTTTAGTGGTAATGCAGTTGTTCAGCTCTAATCACTTCCTTGCAACATACTGACATTTAATCTGTTCCATATAACATGGCCAATTTTGCATTCATTTTGAGGAGTACGAGTTGAAATTTCTAAAATCCAAGTGTAAGAGTGTATTCTTTTAATTGTTTGGGAGTGGCAGGACACATCTGTATGAAACTTGCACAGTATAAACAGTTTACTGTCTTGTGTGGGTGATTACCCACACATGTCTTCATCCTTCATGTAGGCTGAGAAGGCAGTGTGTAAATAGTATTATTTTTATATGTTGTGCATTTCTATGGAACTCTGGTAGATTATCAATTCTAATTTCCGATGGAAAAATAGCACGGATAAGCAACCTAAGCATAATTTCTTCTTTAGCTTAATTTTTTAAGCTTAATATAGTTGTGTATAAGGTTTTGTTTCCTCTTATAGCAAACATTTTCAGTGATATTCTTAAGTCGTGAACTGACTTGCACTGAAAGGAGATAGGTGGGACATTTTATCATTTCAGTATGTAATCAGTGAGATATATCTTGCATCCTCTGCCAGAAGCAATGGTTCTGTTGTGGCCTGAAATGAGGAACTGTCACAGGAAGTGTGCATTGAAACCAGTAATTATGATTGCCTTTTTGTTTTTTTCTGGTCTAATTAATACACAATAATAAGCTTTGAAATCGAAACATACAGTATTCCGATGAAAGAATGGTGGTAGGCGTACTTAAGGCGTTCATGTGAGCTTAGCTTTGATATGTAATGTTGTGCTAAAGAATCTAATATGCTTAAAGATCCACATGAGACTTTTTAAATGTCTGTTATGTTGAAAGTGAATGTATACATGCTGTCAACAGTACAGTGAAGGAGAAAAAGAAAAGATAAAAAAATCAGTAGGTTGTGAAAGGAATACATGCATGCATGAAATCCATAGATGTACATAAATGTATCTAAGTCTCTTAAGTTGAATTGTTTCAGAATTGCAAGAGAGATCAGTTCAGTGTGTATGTTGAAATTAACAACAAACTCTTGAGTATGTTGGTGGGCTACCAAAAAACCAAGACACCTAAGCTTAGAGCTGTAAATAGTGCCCTTACTCCAGAGTCTGTAGTTTGTTTGCACAAATAGCAATGGAAGCTGTGACTGAGAGCACCTGTTTTGTTTGTTCAGCTGCTAGTTTGATGTTATTTCTTGTTCTTGTGCTTGGATAGCAGAGAGGCAGGCTGCCTTTTTGCTGTGTTCTAACTACCACGTAATGCATCAGGTGAAAAACTCTACAGGGAGGTTGAGAGGGTGGCTTCTTTTCTAAGAACAATCGAGCATATTGAGCCTAAGCTGATGGAATTCAGTGTTATGACAAGAAGGCCAGGAAGAACCTAAGTCTTAAATCTGCTGCATCATAGGAACTGGGAATTTTCTGAGAAGCGTTCAGAGCACACACAAAACAAAACTTCAGAGATAACAGAAGGAAAGGTTGTTTTTTTGTGGGAGGGATGAGAGAACTTGTCAAATTTAAAGTGAACCTGGAAACCGTCAGTGGTTGCTGATACAAGAATAAATCATGAATGAGAAGGCCAAACTTTTCTTGACATCTGTGTTTTTTAAGAAAAAGGTTCGTGCAGAGGTTCTGCAGTGGAAGTATTGATGCCAGTCACTGCCATTTCCTGAACAGAAATGCTCTTCCTCTTCAGAACAGCAGAAGGAAGCTATTTCTTTGTATGTGGCAAAAAATAACAGGGCTGTCAAAAAATTCGAGTTGGAAGGGTCTTCAGGAAGTCTCTGCAGTTCAGTCTTCTGCTAAAATCAGAGTCAATTATGGGATCAGACCAAGCTCTTTAGGGCTATGTACCCAGTCAGACCTTGAAAATCTCCAAGGGTAAGAACGCCCTCTCTGTGGAACCTGTGCCACTGCTTGACTTTTCACATGGTGAGAAAGCTTTCCTCCATTCCAGACAGAACGTTTCACATTTCAGTATATGACCATTGTCTTTCATCCTACTACTGTGCACCTCTGTTTAGAGCCTTCATCACAACCTTCTCATACGTAGGGGAAGGCTGCTAGTATGTCGAGTGTGTTACTGCTGGTTTTGACCTTATTAAGCATTGAAACAGAACTAAACCAGAGAAATCCTAATTAGTATTAAGATCTCGTGATGGTGACTCCGAAATTCTTTTCCTGTTCTGATTCTCATATGAACTAGATACAACCTGAGTGTTGATGTCTCAGTACATAAAAAAATCAATCACGCTGTTGTCTGATTAGCAAGTATACTGATGTATGACATGAATTAATTCCAGCTCAGAATATCACTCTGTGCTGGTTTGACATTTTGGAAGTTTCAGAAGTCAGTATCTCGCATTTCCCCCTTCAGATTAAAGAATCCTATTTTGTAGGATATTAGTTCATGTAGTGAGGTATTCTGAGGGGAAATGAAAGTGCATACAGGTGCTACAGCACAAAGGAATGATCTGTAGCTTATGTCCATTATGGTATAGTGTTTCTCTTTATGGTTTCATTGGACATTTTTTATTATGTTTACTTACTTCTTTCTATTTATTGAAACAACTTGAATCACTTTAAAAGAATTTGGAATGCCTTATAGTGCATATCTTCCTCCTTTTTATTCAGCATGAAACATTTCACAGTTTGGAAAGGAACAGGCTAATTAGATAGTTTGATCTTGATGAGGCAAGAAATATCAGCAAGGAAATTTTTGCTGGAATAGGTTATTACAGAAGGTGAATGAAATGAGAAAATAGTAAAGATAAAATTGAAATATTCCTGTGAGGAAATTATTGTAGTAAAAATGTGTTTATTGGACAATCTTCAGGATTTATTTCCAATCTTCAGGAAAAAAACCCCCAAGGCATAATCAAAAGTAGATAGATTTAAGAATAAGCAACTATTAAAAATGGTAGAAGCATGCTTTCTGTTTGCAAATATGTGACATCGATGGCTGACTTTGAGTAGTAAGTTAATGTAATATGTATACTCTTGATCAAATGAAAATTGTACTGAGTTGAAGTCATGGGACAGATTCCAAGTGCTGGACTGCTGCTTAAAACTTACTCATGTCCACAATATTAAGAGTTAAAAAATATTGGTATTCTCTGAAGTTACTTTTATGGAATGAACTCTAGTGAATGGTATGGAAAACTACTTTCCATTTGTGAGAGCGTTTTCGTTCTTGTGGCAAGGTAAGATGATAAGTACTGATAGTATTCTTGCCATAGAGATACCGAAGCACTATGTACTACAATAGCAATTTTTAGTCTGATGTCCCATGTGATTTCCTATTAAATTAAATAAGGCTTTTAAAAAAGATATATACCTTGTAATTATTTTAAACTGAGTGATTATAGATCCAAATCCCATTTTTAAATTGCTGGCTATTCAAGAAAAATACATTCTTCTCCAGGAACATATCATGTAGGAGAGTTGTTAAGCTGTTAAAAATGCAGACTGTATGAGGAATAATTACTGTGTTTCTCGTAGTCAAGAATAATGTTTTTTCTACATGTCTAGTCCACCTCATAGTCACAGAATATAATTAATACGAGGTACATGTAGTAATGTAATGGTAAGGACAAAAAGTGTATTTTTACTGGAAAATACTGAGCTGCAATTATAGCAGGTCTTTGCCCATTAATTTTTCAGTTATTGTTATGTCTCTAAAGGCAGGCAGTTCTTTTGGAGAAAAATTCTACCAAAGTTAGAAATACACAGTAACATAAAAAGGTAGTAATGATAAGGCAGACAAAGCCAGCGGAACATTAGGTTCTCAGGAAACTATAGTAAGCAAAAAACTCTTAAATTAACATTTTACAGTTTCGATTTTGCTATTGGAAGGTAATCATTAAGGAACTAATACAGAAAGGGATGTGTTATGTTACAGTGTTATTTAATGGTATCCAGTGAATGTCCCTTCTGTTTGTGTGAAGCGTAGTAGGAAAATTAAAAATGGCACAAACAGATGTAGCTGCTTTGATCTTGCTTTGAAGTGTTGTACTGCTGTAGGGAAGTATTCCTTACTGTGTAGTATTACAAAGGTGCGTATCACACTAAGTGAAACGTTCATCAAAATCTTGGATTCTAAGGAGATGTCAGAGGTCTATGTATAACCACAGCTCCTGGATTTTGGGGTCTTTGTCTTATGCGAAGTAAGAGCTCTTATACCTGCTTTACATTCTCCAAAACATACTTTGTAACAGGGCTGCTGGCTATTCAAGCAAAGTAATCAGAACTATTTCCTGAAACACATTTGTTTTAGTTGGAGATCATCTAAATAAGCGAAGTCCCTAGTCTGAGCTTAGTTTCTTTCTTTTATGACTATATGAAGTTCAAACCAAATGTGTTTTGCCTTTTTTCTTTGCTTTGAGTGTAGTATGCTGAATAAATCTAGATATTATGCTCTCTTATGCTGATTTCTCCCAGTTTTGTGCCATGGCTTTGTTTCTGCATCTTGCTCATGCTCTTTTCCTAATTTTACTGTATTTTTGTCAAATCTGTAATTGTCAACCCTTTTCTTATTGAACTTCTTGGTTCCAGTCTTTATCCATTCTCCTTTTGGTTTGCCTCTACTTTCTTCTTTAATATACAGCAGGAGACCTGGTCAGTTAGGTATGGATAAGGTAGAATTGTCTCTTGCGTCATAGTTTCAAATGTTTTTCTCATTAAAGATGCTTTCTCTGAACAGGAGTTTATGGTAACCATTTCTCCCTATCCCCTTCAGTTATTATAGGGCAAGGGAGTGACTAGAAAATACAGAAATTAAGAAGAAATGCAAGTCTTGGGTTGTGTTACAGAAAAGTTTTAAATCTTGACTGCTGGAAAGGGTGTTTTGAACTATTCCAGTAATTATTCAGTTTTTCCAGTTTGAAGATGTGGACTTTTTTTTCTCCATCTGCTGTTGGAAGAAAAAAAGCTTAATTGCTCTAAGAGGTCTGGTTCTGTTGAGAAGCTACATTTAGTTCTTCAAATGAATTGTCCTCATAGTGGAATTATAGTCTGTTTCTGTTTTCTGAGCTGAGTGAATACTGGATGATTTAGAGTGAAATGCAAGAATTCCAACATTATAGAAGCCAGCTACCTTTACAACTCTGATGAGACTTGGAGTTTCCTTCATGTGATTGCTTGGGTTTTACCTGGCTTGTGTGACATACCGCAGCTGAATATAGCACTTGTTATGTCAACTGCTTTATTCTTCCATTGATTATGATTTTTCATTCTCCTATATGTAAACTCAGATTTGTGATGGAGCTGAATATCAGGTATTTTAGTAGTTGGAATTAGTGGAGAAAATTTTCAAAGTAATAATGATTAAAAAATCTAATAAATTAATCACTTGCTTTACTACAGGCCAAGAATAATACCAAGAAGAGTTTTCAAACTGACTGATAGCTTTCCTGACTATTTTAAAAGGTCAAGGAGGTTTCCATTTTCCTCTATCTCCCAGAATAATTTCCTTACGTTTTGCTGTCTTTTCAAAGAAAATGTTTAGGAAAAATGCTTTTTTTATTATCTCAGTATCAGCCTATTTTGTGTCAACTCAGTGGGTTGTACTCGGAAGTTATCTGGTGTTTTTTGGTTTCAGTTTGGATAGCAAAAAATACATTCTCCAAATGTGGTTGTGCCTGTTTGTTAGATGGGTCCATTCAGCTTTCTTACTTTGTGTTTTCTGATATTTTTGCTTTTGATGGTCTATACTAAATTCTGTTCCTCTCCTTGAATGGTTGTGTCATCTCAGAAACTCAGACCTCAGATTTTGAGTTGCAGAATTACTCTTTTTTCAGTGCCTTTGGATTTGTGAAGAATGAATCTGTCATCCATCTACAGTGAGTTCAGCAAAAGAAGTTAAATAAGAACTTGGTTTAGTTGTTTGCTTGATAAAAAGGAAATTTTCAAACTTCTGCACTTCCGAAGGATGACTAGAGTTAGAGAATAAAATAGGGGTTTTGTCAGAGGGTCTTTGGATATCATAAGAGTCTGTTGTGATTTGTGTTCAGATGTGAGTGCATTTTTACCCTGTAGAATGGAGAAGAGTTGCAGCCCTACCTTCCAGAGGGGTACTTCCCTTGCATCGAAAATGTACAAAAGCAAAACAGTTTCTTTTTTTATGGTCTGTTATAAGCAAAGGGATTGGAAAGAGAAAGGATGATTTATTTTATTTATATATTTGTTTTTTAAACTAGTCATACTGTTGTTCATGCTTCCCAGGATTTAAATGCAATTTTTTGAGTGCTTGACAGTGAATATTGCTGTTGTAAGTAGTAATGGTTGTGCTTGGTATGCTCTGTCAGTAAATGTCTGACTGGCAGGTTTAGAATTGTAAATACCTGTTAGATATCTGTTATACTTAATCTTTTTGCAGATTCTTTTAGAGTCCCTCTTGGCTTTTGAAGAACATAGTTTCTGTGTGCGTTCAAGAGCTTTTCAAATGCTGTGGAATTAACAAAGATAAGGTACAGTTCAGAGGGGTGAACTGCAGTATTCTGGGCATGGTCTTCAGAAATTGTATCTAAAGATATACTCTTTGTGCCAAATCACTTCAGAGACATTAGGAGTCCACAGATATTTATGTCCACTCATTTTAGACTGAACATAAGCTTTAAAGCAAAGCTTTGAGGCACTGACATAACAGCATTTGCAGTCCTGTTGAAAGCTCGTATGCTTGTGTCTTGCTATAGCTCTCAGAGCTCCTGGTTTCATCAGTTAGCTCTGTATTCCGTTCACAAGGCTTAGATGAGGTGGTTGTGATCACCAAAGTGTTAAGCACTTGATCTTTTGTCTTTCAAGAGAGCTTTTTATAGAACTTGCTTTGATGTGTACTTTGTGTCCAGGCTACTTTCCCATTGGGATCGCTTTTATGCCGCTGTCTATTCGTATGTTGCAGTATCCCATATGTTATCAATGAAACACAGCTTGCCAGCAGATTTTGAGCTTATCACCAAGGTAGTACCTCTACCATATTCAGCAATAAGCACAGCTACTTCTTTAATTTATAAAATTTGCCTTCTGAAAATTTACACAGTCTTGAAAAATTCTCGTCGCAGATCCAGCATATTTCCTAAATGCAAGGAAAAAACTATCTGAAAAACGGAATTGTACTAGACCAGACTATTGTCATGACCTCAGTCTTCGCATCTCATGCCCTCCCACTTCCTTTGCTGCATTCATTTGAATGATTTGCTGAGTTTGAATGTAAGCCTTAAGGCAAGTTTCTTTCTAACAATGTTAGTAAAAAGCTGTTCTAACTTAAAAAATTGATGGGAAAATGATCAACAGAAAAGAGCTTTTGATTTTTACAGCATTGCAGTAAGCGCTAGAAAGTCCACACGCATGGTTATGAGATGAAATAAAGAAATATGGTACAGAGCATTCACTGAAAACATTTTTTTTTCCAGTATTTGCCTATTAAGCATTCACTATCTGGCATTCAGTCAGATGCTTCATTTGCTATGGTAGCACTTGATAAGAAAATTGAGCTTCAGCAAAGGAAGCTGCAGACTTTATAACAGAATACCTTGAAGTGTGTGTGCAAATAGAATGGATGATTTTCTAGCAAACTGAATTTGTGTATTTTCCTCCATCTTACATTCTGAAGCTGGTCTGAGTGATGAAGGTTGTCATTTAGGTTTCTCTATACTGTTCAGTCTTTTCTGGAATCCATCAAACTGTACACATGCTTCCAGAGTGAACGTGAGACTGTTTTATTGTACCAGGTGGCTTTGTTTTTAGGCTTTCAAAATGCCATGAGTATCTGTAGGTTAATTAGATAGGTATCATTAGATTTTCTTCAATTTTTCCCTTGAAATTCTTGTTTGGTGTAATGCAGTAAGATTTACCTGTCTGTAGGATATAAACTTCTCTATGCTTGTGTGTCACATTCCTTAATCTCCTTTGCAGTTTGAAAGACTACTTTTACATTGTCATTTGTATATAATCGCAGATGTTGAATATAATTGAACATATTCTTATAATATGTTTATTTCCTACACATTTATAGTACTTTAAAAGTTTCTATTGCAAAGAATGGAGAAACTTGAAGTTTAATGTGCTTGTCTATATTCATATGGCTATGAACCACAGTGTAAATTTTGTAACCAACTCCTTACTTTGCTTTACTGCTGTTTTGAAACTATTTCCATGAATAGTAAGTTGTAGTCAGTTAAGTCTTCTCATAATCTAAAGGGAAAAGATATGCCCCTCATTTCTGTAAAATTCAGTTTTCTCCTATACTTAATAGTCATGCTCTATTTCATTGAGGTAGTACAGAGCTTTCTTGTTTTAGCAATTAGAAAGGTACTTAGTGCAGTTGCACTTGAAATCGCAGTTCAGAGCTGAAGTACCCTTATGAGTGCTTCCCTGTTTGGATACTGCTTACCAGGTGGAGCTCAGGAACCTGCTGGCCGTAGTGTCAGGATGCTTTCTTCATTTTGTAACCCATAATATCTGCCATTCACTTTTTCTTTCACCTCTATGAAATACAAATATAACCTGTCAGCCAAGTCTTTGTATTCAAATGATGAATATATTTTGTTTGTTGCCATTTTTTATCTTTCCTCAGTTTTAAGCACGTAAACAAAAAGAGCATCAAGTTGAGAAACGACTCCATGGTGGTTCTACTTCAGAGTGAGACTCTGTGTTGTCCTCCCAGAAGTCTCAAAGATCAACTTGACTTCCAAATGCTGGTCAAGTCATTCTTTTGAAAAGCCACTGATCATCTTAAGGCTTATGTGGACTTTGGAGTGGGAGATGAGACTCATGACAGAAATTGCATGCAAACCTTAAAAAATTTCTTCGTAAGAGGCAAATCTACCTGTATGTCTACCTTATTATCAATTCAAAATGTATCTTTCCTCTCTAGCATAATCAGAAACAAAAAGTTCCATTATCCAAAACAAATTCCAGTTAAGAAGATGCTTCTTGTGTTGACAGTAGTTCATGACTGTAACAACTTTGTGATACTGCTGGGGTTTTTTTGATCGATTCATGCTGGTGTTTAAGTACAGGAAGAAAGTCCTGTGGCCTGTATTTTATAAGAATCGAGGCTGGATGATCACAAGGCTTCTTTGTTTTCTTATTCATTTTGTGTTGCTTGATGGTTCACAAATTTTCTGTTTGAAATGTTGGTTCTCCCAGTTTCCTAATTGAGGCCAGCTGATTTCTGAATTATGCTTTTGTTCAGGCTGTGTCTGTTTAGTACAGTTGACCCCTTCTAGGTGCTAGCTGAAGTATATTTTGCTGGTTTTTTTTCTTACCTAGCTCTTTTAAATGCAAGATACTAAATCTTGGTAGTCAAAACCCCAGGAAACTGATTTGAAGTTAAAGAAGAATAATATAATTTCGTGATGATTGTCATGGCATACATCAGTGTAATCTTTAAAACAAACAAACAAAAAAAAACCCCAAAACCAAAATATCAAGCATTCTTTTATACTGACTCACCTATTTCATATGCTAGTGGAATCATAACCTTCTCAGGAACTTAGCATGCAGCAGCTATTGAATAATCATCTTCATATCTACTTCTGGTAATTCAGAGATATGTTGTGATTTTAAACGTTGGCAAGAACAAACCTTTCTTTTTAATTGAAGATAGTTGGTTTTCATTGTTAGGCATTTTTACATAGCTGACCGCCTCAGATATTTTTTGTTTTTCGCTCTTTGGCAAGGGTATCTTCCTTATAATAAGGGGAAAAACCCCTAAATATAGAAATGTTTCGGAAACATTCTGCTTAGTCAAGGTGTTTTGTGGAGGAGGTGGCTTGGGTTTGTGTGATTTCATTATTTCTAACATAGCTGTTCATACTGTTTCCTTACTACAAAAGTTAATGGTTTATGGCCTGCCATGTAATGTGGATAGAAGCCTTTTGACGGTTCAGCTATTCTTGCTGTTGGGTTTGAAATGCAATTTTCTGGCACTGAAACCTTTGATGTCAGGAAGGTTAGATAGCTTCTTTGCTTTCTGTACTTGATGGGGGCCATCAGCTTTATTAGCCTTGGAATCTGTGTCAGATGAATTCCTTGAGCCCACTGTGAGTTCCGCATGTTTTATCCTGCTTTTCACAGTACAACATAATGTCGTGCAGTGCTACTCTTCTTAAGCTTTTAGTTCCACACCTGTTTCTTTGTTGAAAAAAAAAGGCTTCCAGAATATATAAGTACAATAGAGTTCTCCTTTATATCATTCTCATCTGTGTTAAGAACTTTTAGATATTTCAGTTGTAGGACTCTGTTTCCCAACAAAAGTCATGTGACATCAGCAGTGAGGTGCAATAAGAGCTCTCTTAGGATTACTTAAAATAGAATGGAAGACTTTGAGTATATAAGGTTGTGTGGCCTTGAATGTGATTTTTATTTGATATATGAGCTGTGACATAGCTATTGCATGACTGAGATGTGCCTGTAAGCGATGTAGTGTACAGATGGGGTTTCTCTGAAACAAAGCCAGCAACTAAATCTGAATGTGCTCATTTAAAGGGTAAAGAATACTTCGTAAAACATATGGCAACATTTCTGTGTTTTTTCATTAAGAAGGCTTCTTACTCCTTACGCATTTTTTATGATTGTTCATGCTAATGTGTCATTTACCTGATTCAAGACTGCCTGTGCATCAGTTCAGTTTAGTGACATTTGTATAATGGTATGAATATTTTAATAAAAAACCCACTAAGTATACCTTTCTATTATTCCAGAGCTTTTCATCATTTTGAAGGTGAAATAATCAGTTTCTCAGAACTGTTGGAAAAAACCTCACCATTATGTGTTGCAAAACACTTTATTTAGGAAGAATATCAAACAATAGTAATAGGGCTGTTGCACAGTAGTATTTGAATGAAATGGGTTTTGGGATCCAGTGGAATAAAATACAGAATTATATAAATTTGAACAAGAAATGTACACCAAACTTATAAAAGAGGATCTCACTACTCAAAAGTATGGATACTGAAAATGTGCAGGAAGCATAGCACCCCACAAGTCAGCAAGGGTTTTCTGTGTCGTGCTATGTCAGTAGGAGAATTGAGCATCCAAAGCATCTGAGCTTCTGTGGTCTGTAATTACTTACAAGAACTTACAAGAACCTTGTGGAAGAAATATGCATTATTTGTTCTTGTCATTTTATGGGAAAAAAATTACAAAATTTCTGAACACTAATTGGTAACTTTTTCTACTCAATTTATTTGCAGGGATGTGAGGTAGAAATTGCAAATCCTGAGGTTTCAGTCCTGCCCACGTATTTGCCACCTGATTTCCCTGATTAGACTGTGCTTTAAATGCAAAACATCCTTTAGCAATATGTATAGCATCTAAGATATTATGAAAGCAATTTTTTTTCTACTATGATGTCAAATCCATAGTGGGTTTTAACACTAAAATATATTAAATTAATGTAGTGATGGCATTCATAGCTGCTCTTCAGAATTACTAATTTAGCAGAACAGGGCCCTGATGCTTGAGGTTCTTAGGGAGTAGGTCAAAACAAATACTATTTACCTTAGAAAAGAAGGGTATTAAGTACATTACAAAGCAGTTGTTTGTGTTTTCTTTGCAATTGTCGTGTCTCATATATAATGGATCAAGAGTTTTGCTTTGTGCCCCCTCAGACCCATGTTTACATTGTGTTTCAGCCAGATTTTTTAAAATTATTTTTTCAGTCTAACCATACCCCTAATGGAAGGCATTAGGGTTCAAGAAATAGACATGTAACACTTGGATCTAGCTCTTAAAAAGTCATAGATAGTCTTATAGAAACTTTGGTACCTGTTATTCTTGCACACCCTCTTGAAGTGTTTTGGTGCCAGATTTTGGTTTGTAGGCGTGTTTATAAGGTTAGGTGGGTTTTAAAACCTCATTTGTCCTGTCTTACAAAGGATGTGATTTCCTTTTATTTGTAGGCTGTAGGACCATACTACTGTGTATAGGGGTGCTATACACTGCACTCCTGACAGCAGCTTTCCCACATGTATAGTCAAGCAGATATGTGACCAATTTGTTCAACTTGTAGATACAGCTGGCAGTTGTTCCTTCTGATGGTTATTTTTCAGTCATTTTAGCCGTTTTTCTGGCTTATAATGTACCAACATGAGCATGAGAGGCAACTCAAGGAAAGGGGCTGATGGCATGGGCCCAATGGAGAATGCCTCAAAGCTGAATGGATTTATAAGCTGGTCTTGGTATCACTCTCTGCAGCAATCTCAAGCTTGTATTTTAATGCATCAGGTTCTTTTACTTTCTGAAATATGTACAGTCTTGCAGATTAAGATCATTTACATTCTTTCTGTGTTTAATATAATTATTAATACTAGCTTCTTAGTGTTTGCACTGGGCTTAGGTAAATGGCAGAGGATTATTTGCACTTCATCTATTAATGCTAAAATCCATACTGTCTCAAGGAAAAGGATGTCAAAGTTGATGAAATTTTACGTTCTTCTTTGCTGTAATGTACTTGTAGCATTGTGCCAAAAATACTTTGTGTGTTACTCTGAGAGGTAAAAACAGTTGAATTTTTTCTTCTTGACATCCCTACATTGAAAATTCACAAAGCAGAGATCTGCAGTCAATGTGTAGGTAGGATTTAGTCTCTCGATTTTGAAGGAGGAGCTTTTTGTAATGCAGAGTTTTCTATACTGCTACTATTTGGTGGTCATTTCAGAAGATGTCACTGCTTAGCCACTCTTGTATGGTGAAATTTCTGCATATATACTTTTGTAAAAATTTCATCTGTTTTTCTTTTTTGACCTTAAAGAGAGGGGAAAATATCAACAGTGCAAGGTTGTCATCGTTTGGAGATGTAAGAGGAGAAATTGGAAGTAAGAGTGGAGAAAAGTAATTTTTGATTGTAGGAACGTACATATGAAGATTGTGTTTGCAAAGGGATCCTGCAATTGTGAGGAGCTGTGAAGCAAGCCTCTGTACAGCTGCAGGAGTATCCAGTGCAAAGAAAATCCAAAATTATTCTAAGTATTAATATTATCCATAAGACCTGCCATGCGTAGCAGTTTGGTTAACGAGATTATATCAAGAACAGTCCTTCTTGTATGGAATTACTGGAATAAATATGAATTTATTATATTTTCTTTTGGGGGGATGGTGGTGGGGGGTTAATTTGATTTCCTCTGTGTTTGTGCAAATAGGCAAGATGCATCTCCTTCAAGTCTCTCAGGCATTTATTTCCTTCTAATTAATAGATTGCAGTGTACAAAAATCTTCTGTACATCAGGCTGTATGGCTGTATTCTCTGCAGTTTTTTACTAAAATAAGTAAATACATTACCTCATCTCTTAATTGCCTGGCTATGCCACTGATGACCCTATCCTTACAGCACAAAGCTGCCACCATTGCAGCTCACTCAAACTCCAGGGACCTCTCTGTAATATGCTGCTGTAGGCAATTCTTAGCATGTAGAGCCAGACACTTTTTTCCCTTGGTTTCATTTCCACTTTCATTTGCCCTGGGATTTTTATTTCCTAAGGAAGATTGACATTTCAGTCACTTGAATGTGTAAACGATCTACGTGTTTTGTCATCACTGGGTGCAATTAAAATATCTTTGTTTCCATCTTTGTTTCTTTCTATTTCTCTTGAATATGTAACATATTTGTGAGCAAAGTAACTGAGCAGCAATGCTGCTGAGATTGTTTATGTGGTGTTCTAAGATCCTTATCATTACTTTTTGTTTGCTTTCTAGTTTCTCATTTTGTACATTGCAGCAGAAATGTTGTAGACTTCTGCAAATCTTTAGGAATTGTGACAGAAATGTTAGCTTATGTACAGCTTGAAAGCAGCTTAATGAGTTGTAAAACTGTGGTGTTCATTGAAAAAACCCCAAAATAACCCAAAACATTATCTGAAAAAAAGTTTGAGTAATTCTAAGTTAATAAGTTTCTAAAACTGCCAGCAGCCTCCATTTTTAATATTAACAACTACCTTCTGGAGAAAAAAAAATTGATTATCAGCAAGATTATTCCTAATCTTTCTTTGGCCATACGCTACACTGATGATGTGCTTAGCAGAAGAAATAATTTCTTTTATAAGGAATTTATTTATTTTTTTAAATCTATGTCTTGTCTTTTTTTTTATGCATTGCCTTAATGTGTGTCCATACTGGTATGGACATATTAAGATTCAAATGCCTTTTAAAGAAGTGTTAGGGTGTATGTTAGCATGTGTACTATTACGGTAGCTTTGCTTCTTTAGAAACATTTACATTTCTTTTTATTTGAGTCGCTGTTTGGGGTAAATTCTCTTTCACAAATCATGTTACCTTCTCTTTCCTTTATGTCCTGTTGTAAGTATTTTATGTCTTTTGTGTATTTTCTTCTGTTGCAATGCATTATTTTGCATTGGCAAGATAATCCAGACCTTTCCACCTATGAATCTAATGGCAGATGTACAGTTTCCTGTGACAGAATGAAGCCTATTGAAAGTTAGTGTTCTACATCAGTTTCCGTTTCATCTAGATGATCTACACATCGCTTCTGTGTACTCTGTGAGAAGTTTATTAGTTACTATTTCCTCTAGGAATTAATTGGAAACATATGTCTGATTATTAATTATGCATTCTGGTTGTTGTGTTGAAAAAATTTATTTCCTGTATTTATTGACATTGTCTGAAGTCCTGCAATCTACACTATAAAGTGTTATGTAATCACTCCTAGTAGTAGCTAATGCACTGTGATGTAAACAGAGAAGCTACACATTAAATTTTTAAATTATTCTGTGATATAATTGAACTTAAAGAGGATTTTTCCCTTGCTCCCTTGCTTATATGCATGCCATTTGAAGTTTTGTTACTGGGGTTCACTATGCATTTGCAGAGTAGGGGCTTCTTAGCACTGCAAAGGTGATTGCTGTTCTGTGTGCTGTAGTAGCATAATGGAAGTCCTGAAAGAAGATGTAAGTTAAAGCTTTATTTAACATGTCTTGTTTGATTGTTGGGTATAATGTCACCTAGCTCTACTTACCTTTAATTCTTTGGTGACTTCTCGTAAGATATCGTGTTTATCCAGAAGAAATAACTGAGTTCTTCACGGTGAAGGGTTTATTAGTTGAGGTCAATTTGCCATCCTGAGAAGAACCATAGGCTTGCCTCTGGAAGTAATAATTACAAATGAGCAAGAATATCGCCGTTCCAGGTGCAGTAATTTCGGTTTTGTTCCATAAGCAATCATCCTCAGAGCAGAATTTACTTGAATGTGAATAACCCAGACACAGACTGGGGAAGGATTTGATCCTCTCTGAAAGTCAATTGGTGCTCTTGCATGGACCCCCTAGCTCTAACTTCCGCAATGCTGGCATATACGAATTTGAGATATGTGTATCCATTAAGTGTAGGCTTACAGTTTTGTTTGTGGGGCAAGAATCTCGTAAGGTAAAGTATTATGGGGTGTGTGTGTATCTTTTGGGGAAGTGGCTGGAGACTGTTGAGCAGGACTAGCTAATGTGGGGTCTGTGAAGATGCTTGGTGAAGAAGATTCAATGTTAGAATACAGTGTTCTAGACATGAATGTAATCTTTCCACAATTGTAGCAGTGTATGCTTGTGCCTATAGGACAAAATTAAAGTGAATGAAATAACAAACATCTTTGTAGTATTTATTATGTTCCAATTTTTCTGCATTATAAAAGGAGGAAGTATTTTCTGTCTGTGACATGCTAAATATTGAATTAATTTCCAAAGGAATGTCTGCTTTTCATTTTTAAGATGGTATTGTATTTAATGCATTCTAGGCATGTGAAAATGATTATGGAAATGAGGGCATGTGATATGAACTTCACTGCCACTTGGGTGCGCGGTGTAACTTGTGTTAAAGGCCAATGTTATTCAACAGTTCTGCTAATAGGGGCAGTTCTTTGTTAACCACAATAATCCCATTTTATTTCTCTTTAGGATAGTTCTTTTTTAATAGATACGGGAATTATATTCTCAGTATTGGAAGTTGCATTGAGAGCTTCATTGTCGACTTTTTAATGGTTTTGTGTGGGAAAAGTGATTTGTCTGAAAAAAAGTTCCATTAATGGAAGGCCCCATATCTTTGTTTCTTCATTCCACAACCCAACTTCCCAGTATCAGAGTTCTAACTTTTATATAAGTGTTTTTTCAAATATTTAGTAAAGTGTTTCTAAGTAGCAAACAAGACAGTAGCTCTTCTGATTTGGACTAGTAGAAGGGCTGTTGCCATTTGTCTTTTTTCTTACAGATTGTATTTGATGTTATTTCATTACTAATCTCTCACATATAAATCTCTCTCTGCTGATGACTGTAACTAGCAAAATTGTGGCATTATAGTCCCTCTGGAAGAATAGTAGTTGCTCCTTATGGTAGGGCAATGTAAAAATGACCTGGACTATTGACCATCTCTCAGTTTACTGTTAACTAATTATGCTAATTGGAAAAGTTTATTTGTTAACATTGCTCAGTCATAAATTAGCTTGCTAAAATACAGTGTGTAAAGAGCTGCATTTGGATAGTTTGAAGGGCTTAGGAGAATTGAGTTCTTAGCTTAAGACAACATCTGGTTGGACTGCTAGAAAGAAATTAATTTTCACCTGTAAGCTCTCTGTCTTGAAGTCTAAGGGAAAAACACTAGTTTGCAGTCTTATTGATGTAAAGAAGAGAATATTCAATGTGTTGCTATATAATGGAGAAATTCAGTTGTCTTTAAGGATTTAGTTCAGCTGGGCTTTAACCATAGATTCATAATTAATATGTAAATGCTTAGCAGTGCTACAGAAGTAAATGGGTTTTTAAGATTAATTATCTGTTTGATTCTTAGAGACTTCAGGATAATAGAGGACAAAGAGTGTTTTGTTTTGGTAGATAAGCCTCTTCATTTCTTTGTTGAAAAAATTCTACTTGACTGGAGTTAAAGCTTTAGAAATGTATTTCACCAAAATGTCTGCCAGGAGAACTTTTTTTCTCTCAGGAGAACATTACATGAAATGCACATTTTATAGGCATGTTATGTAAGGAAACTGCTTATCAACGCACATCTGATACAAGTAGGTAGTATGCAAATACTTTATCCTCTTTTATTCACAGAAATCTTTTCCCTAGATCTTTGGGTAAGTAACATGAAGTTAGAACTTCATTATAATGTGGAAAAAAAAAAAGAATATGGAGTTTATTTATCAAGTTATTTTGCCTTAAATAGTATTATAAAATACAGAACAGTGGTCGTTGCTTACTGATTTAATTAACAGTAGATGTAAGAGATACAATTTACTACCAAAAAAAAAAGTAAAATCTCAAAGATGAAGCAGTTGTGTAGTTTCCAAGCAAGTAATACAGGACACATTTAAAAAACATAAGAAATGGTTTAATTTAATTAACTGTGGTCTAATATGTTGTGCATCCTACTCTTGGTAAACCACAGCGGCATTTACTGGCTATTGCTTCAAAGCACTACTGGTTTTCATCCCTTTTCATTGGCCAAATGTGTCATAAGAGCATTAACTGAAGTCTGGAAAACAGTTCTCATGGATTTTGCTTTAATGATAAATCTAGCATATAGTACACTTGCTGATATAATCAAGTGAATGGAATTTCCAAAATCTTGACTTAATGTCTTTTAAGTATGAAGCAATAATGTTTTTATGAAGTAGCTTTTAAATGGCATTTGTTGAAGTGGAGAGCAGCTGGATTAGAAGGGTCTGTTTCTAACTGCAATCATCAATGATCATAGTATCGTATTACAGTCACCCTATAAAATAGCTTGTATTTTAAGAAAAATGGGGGAAAAAAAGGAAGGTAGGAATGGAGAGAAAAGCAAGCATGGTCTGAGTGATGCCCGAAGGGGTCTGGAATTGGTTACAGTTGGGTAATGTTGCTTCAGCTGTTTGGGCAACAGTAGTGTAGTTCTCAATATAGGAAGTTCTTTATCAATTATTAGGTTTTTAAAATGTTTTGGAGATACAGTCAATATGCATTTCTCAAGCATTTTTATTATGTAGGATGCCTTTTCAATTCTAATGTTTACCAGGATAAGATTTAACTAAAATAATGACCATGATTATAGAACCTTTTGCAATTCTTCCATGTGTTTCTCTGTAATACAAAATCTTTTTTGCCACTTTTGCATTTGTATCCATTTGTGTAAATGGAATGTATCTCTGCACTGTCCATCTTTTTCAGTTGATAGGCTTTTTGAACAGGGAAAGTATTTTCTTTTGTTTCTTACAGAGCACTAAATATGTTAGCGATGCTGTGTTCTAAAATTTGTCTCTGCTGGGTCTCAAACTTTAATTTAGGAAACCTTTGTATCCTTCCAGCAGTTGTTTATGATTCTCTTCTTTAATGTGTAGCATCCATGAATTAACTGCAAGAATTTTCTGCTGTTGCTGTTTCATAGCTTGTAGTTTTCCTGCAGTAGGCGAGGTGTATCTACTTCACTAAATTATTGAGGTCTGCCGGCTTAACATTGTGCAGGAATGTCTTGCATATAAATAGATACAAATTTTGGAGACATGAAATGCTCTTACTCAGCAGTGCTGTTGATCGATATTCTTGAATTCTTCTCAAGTGGGACTCTTCTATACTTTAATTTTTATTATTTAATTAGAAAAAAAGGCATGCTATCTGTAGCAGAAAATGAATTTTAAAAATGGCACTATTTCCCTTGATTTTGGGGGTTTTATTTGTTTCTAAAGAGTTTGATACAATCTTCAGCAGGATCTGAATAAGACATATATAATATAACTGTACCTAAAATGCCAGCCAGCTAAGGCAGGCAAATTTTTGAATTTGACTTGTAAATGAAAAGAAAACGAAAGTACAGATTACTTGATTGTGAAGAAATTCTAAATATGGTTTGATTTGTGCAAGCAAAAATAACAGTCATCCCTGCCATGTAGCTATGTAGACATATCCTTCATCATAAGAACTGTGTTTTCTTATCCATTAGTTCAAATAAGTTCATTTTTTTCCTGGAAAAGACCTCTTGTTGAAAGTGCTTCACTCACCTCAGGTCTCTAGACGAAGAAGAGGGTCAGTGGCTTGATTTAGTTGTATTGGAATGCAGTTCTTCAGGATATGGGAACAGTCTGAGGGAAGGTTGCATCATCATGTGTTTGGATCTTTAAATTTAATTTTTAAATTGGAATGGATTATCTTGAAAGGCTCAGACCACATTCAAATCCATACATACAACAAGGCTAAGCTAAGTTCCACATTTAGTCTGCTCAGGGAAGTAGGTCCTGATGTTCTGCTGGCTTTTATGGACTTCCCCTTTTGCAGAGCCCTACTACTGTGAGAGTGTTTGGGGCTCTCCTTCCTTGTCATCTATCTCTTACTAGGACATTCCACCCTTCACCAATCCCCTTGTTCTTCTCCTTGCTCTCTTCCCCTCTTAAATTTATGTTTTCTTATAGTTCACTGCATAATATTAGTACTTAAAACCGCTAATTCGTCTTTCAAAATTTTTTTGTAACGTTCACAAAAACACTTTCTTAAAGATGTCCTGAGAAGTCACATTTTTGCTTTGTGGGCATCGCATTATTTTGCTTTATAGTATTGTGGTCATCTTTAGCTGTTTTTTAAGGAAGATATTTTAGGTTTTTATCTGAAGTAGGGCCAATTGATTTCTTGGAAGCTCTTATTAAGATTTTAGGTCATTTTGATAAAGCAAATATGGTTCTTTTGAATGTCATTTTTTTAACAGTGATATAGTATGCCATTAAATCTTGAAAACTTTGCCATCAAACCATCAGTCAGTTTCTGCCCTCTTCCATTTATTATTGTATCTTTGATATGGACTCTGCCTTCAGTTTACCAGATTAGTAATTCCATTGTTAAAGCTTTATACGTGTATTTTGTAGGCTGTAGATCCAAGATTGGTGCAAAATAGGTATCCTTGAAGTTAAAGATTTTCTATTGTGATTCAGAAAGACAGTTGTTTGAATGAAAAGGAATAATTAACTCTGCCTTTTACATTTACCCTGTGTTGGAAGAAAAGGGTTAAAAGCAGAAGAATGGTGAGGAGGATGGTAAATTTGCTCAAGTTGGGAATGCTAAGAATACCAGGGTGGGAAAACTCGTTTTCTTATGCCTAGTGCTGTTCATTTTCTGCCTGTTTTGAGAAGCAGAATTCCTGTCTAGAGATAACACACTCTAACAGACATGCCTGATCCTCCTGCTGGGACAGAGTGAGAGAACAAAAGCTCAGAGATCATAAAAGCTCAGCCTTATGATAAATTACGCATGCATGAAGCCCTTTGGAATACTGGGGCAGGAAGTGGCCGCTCCTGCTGTCTGCGAGGAAGAGCTGAGTCTAACAGAACCTGTGTCCCCGTTTGTGCCCTGGCATGAGCTAACAGAGCCCATATCTGTGTGTGTCTCTCTCTGCTGGGATGAGCTGAGTCCTATGGCGCCCGTGTCTGGGTGTCTCTGCCACCCAGCATTCTTAGTGAGGGAATGAAATAAATCTACTCTTTGCATTTCAGCTGTGGTTTGGTGGTTGCCCTGGTTACCTGTATGTGTTGATTCATACCCCCTATATTCTAAATAGTCATTTTTTGCTTTGAAGTGTTTCTTTTTGATTTTGTTATGACATGTTTTAGTGGCTTTTGTACTGGGTATGGCTGAGTACTACTCATCTGAGTCTGGTGCCTTTTCAGCATTTACCACAACCGGTTTGGCTTAAAAAAACAGCCACCTTTATAGACATGAGGAAATGACTATGTTGTTGTAAGTTACATATCAGTAATTATAATGATTAGATCATATGCTACCATAACATTAACATAACCTTCATGTACATTTCTGAGCCACCAGTAGTGATATTCCTGGTGGATGACACATACGTGGTCTTGAAATGTCATTAGGTCATGTTTAGGAAAGTGACCTTTAGGAAGCCCCTTCTCTTCTTTCTTGAAATGATGCAATTAACTTAATGAAGCAGGGGCAGTTGGGAATGGATTCCTGCTCTTAATGTTCCCAGGTGCTGCCAAGTCCTGGTCTATGCAAGGAAAAATGTGGTTATGTTCTCAGTGCCGGTCGATGTCTACTGTACTGATGTGTTGAATTGACATCTTCCCCTTAGCACATGAAATCTAAAAGAGCTCTTATGAGTGTGTAAACATGTCACAGTCAGAAAAGAGAGCAATTTTTAAGGTCTGGTAAATTTTTGTGTTTCCAAACAAACACCAAAGAGAAGCAAGCACAGGTGCTTGCATATTTGAATTCAAAGTTTAATGGATGAAATTTATCTAGGATTACTCTTGATAGTGTTCATAGTTTCTCATCTTTTCTGAGGCAATTTTAAAATGCTAAAATACATACCATACAGTGACGGTTCTGAATAAATAGCTGGCAAATGGTTTTAAAAGTTTTGTTTATTTTCTGACTGATTCATTTTATTATTGATTTTGACATATGAAGTTTCTTAAAGGAAACTTGCATAAAATTAAGTTTACTGCTTTTTCTGGTAGATTAAAATATTTTTAACATCTGTATGACCACCATGAAATTCCATGGATGCTGATGTCTTCTAAACAGTACTGAGAGAAAGTAATTTTAGTTGAGTTTTAAAATGTATTAAAATCATTGTAAATAAGCAAGTTAATCACAGTGAGGTGTTCGTTCTGCACTTCTCTTTATCAAGTGTTTTTAGGAATTAACCTGTGATCTAAGCAATTACAGCAAAAAAGCAATAGAAAAATCCTATTTAGCTATAGTAAATGTGACAAAGCATAATATATGACTAGTAAGAATCTTTGATATACTAACTATAATTGATTCCAGCGATTTGTCTGTTAAAGCCAATGCAAATAGTTGTAACATCTGTCAAAAACCAACCACTAGCATGAAAACCTTTTAACATTTTACACTTAATAAACTATTTTATACATAAACTACCTTATTGTTTATATTAAAAACTAAAAAATATTCGGTCTGTTCCAGCCATTCTAACAAAAACTTTAATAAGTAGACATTGCATAAAAATGACACAATCCAGCAGTTATTTGGTAAGGCCAGCATAATCATAAATTTACCATCCATGCTTTTCCAAAAATACTAACCCATATTGTTCTCTCTGGACCTGTTGCAGGGATGACTAATCCAGCTGCTGAGGTCTCCCTTTATGTGTTTGATGGAACACTTGGCTTGCTAGACTACAGCTGTGTGTTTATGTGCAGTGCACACCTGCAGGGGCCTGACAAATAGCTGTAGTATGCAGAGTATACAAAATTACCCTGGCAGTGCTGCAAATAAGGAAGTTTCTGTTTTGAAGTCCATATGTGTGTGAGCTTGAGATGCCAGCTGGGGTATTTATGTTGCATTGCACAGATGTAAAACTGCCAACTGATTTTATACCAAATAAAGGCTAATCTTTTTATACATACTTGGTGTCAGAGTTATGAAGTGGTACATAAGAATGTTCTCACGACTTAGCTCTTTTAAAATAAAAGCTGACATTAAAAATGCTTGAACGCACAATATGCATGGATGCTAAAGATAAAAACGTGCTGTATTTACTTAGATATCTGCTGTAGCATGGTATTTTAAAGGTTTTATTATTGGTGATATATAGTTTTTAGCTGCACATAATCAGGACTTGATTTATTGTATGCATATACACTATGCTATATATTCTTTTTTCCAGGAAGTCACTTCAGCTCTGTGGTGAATCCAGTTTATGGGTTCTGAAAAGTGAAAGCCCAATTTATGTAGCTACCTAACTTGAAAGCTTTGCTTTCCCATTTTCAAATGTGTTTGAGCACAGTGATAATTTTTTATCAAATATAATATGTATTTTGAAAATTATTATCATTTTTAGTAAATCTTGTTTGTGGAGATACTTTTAAAGGTAATACTTGTTTCCAAATACTAAAGAAATTAAAAAGGAAACACTAATTTCATTTGCTAAGGCTAACAAATAGCACACGTATGGCTTCTGGTAGTTTGATGATTTTAGTCAGTGGCTTGGCTTTTGGTATGAAGTGGTTGTAAAGACAACTAGGTGAAATTAATAGTTTGTTTTGGGTACTTAAGTACTGCACGCTTAATCCTTTTTAAATGCCTAAAATGAAGGCTTGGGCGGGGGGAGAGAGGGTTAATGTGCAGATGTGAAAGTGGACAACTTTTGTGCTTTTGGCCAGTCACTGGAAGTTCTCTAAGCCCTTAGTTACTTTTTTAGGCTTAGCACACTTCTATTAATTTTTTTCACATTACTGCGTGAAGCAATTTTAGTAATGTTTTTAATTTGTTGTTTATTCTGGGCTACTAAAACATTTGAAGATGTGCAGAATTCTGCTTTGGCTTGCTCTGTTGCAGTGAATACTTGAAATGCATTTATGCTATATGTGTAAGAACAAAGGAAATGGGAACAACGTTGCATTATATCACTATAGAATATGTCTCAAGGGACTTAGGAATTTATTTTGCTAAATGTAGTGCACGGCTTAGAACTGACTAGCCATCACACACGGCTCACCAGGCTGGTAGAGTTTTTTTAAAGCAAAAGAATTTCATACGTATGCACATATGCATGCACATGCTCACCCTGAGGGAGCAGTCTTGGGCTTCTTGTGCTTAACATGAACATCTGCAAGTGTCCCCCAGAAGCTCAAACATTATCCAGGTTCACATGGTTTAGAAATAGAGTTTTTTGTTGGCTGTATTTTAGAGCAGAAACCTCAGGCATTACTGTTAGTTAGCTGAAGAGTTGTGCTGTACCCCGATAATACTGCCAAGGCATGTCCTCTTGTCTAACATAATAATTGTGCCTGTGAAGATGCTCAAACTAGCATTAACTGCTGAGAACTAGTCTGTAGAGCAGAGGGGGCTGGGAAACAACACAGTATGCCAGATCTCAGTGAAAAGTGGAAACACTTCAAAAGAAGTTACTTCTGCTAGATGAGTATAGGAAGTCTTAATTGTTGTTATATCCTCTGTTTAGGAGGTATATTTAAGACCAAAAGAGCAGAATTCTGTTGGTGGGTGAAGAAATATGTTGCAAAGATGGTTCAGTTATTTTGTGGCAGGACCAGCTCTGTTACAGAAGGATATCACTTCAAACAGATTGCCGCCACTGCAGGTTGCAAACACACAACTGAAGGCTTCTAGTTCTCAGCTCATGCACAGATGTCTTTCAATGAGTTTAGCCAGTAATTTCTTCAAATTGCTCAGTTTATCAGCAGCACATGTCATCAATCCTGGAGTGGTTGCTCAAGTCAAACTACAGAATCCTTAGCTTACAGACACAGCTGCAAACAGGTGAACAGGCAGAAAGTAATTTGTGCAGCTTGGTGGCTGTCAGACAAAAGACAGACAATCTGTGTTTAAAACAGATTGCAGGCCTTGCATGAGCCAGACAAAAGGGATTTCTACAACTGCAAATAATTCCAAGGTTAACATATTTTCCTTTCTGCCATTAGGTGATTTGTTAAAATTGGAAACAATGAGCATTATAAATCTACACAGAAACTAGAGATAAGATGAAAGAGAAAAACAGATCACTAAATAAGTTTACGTCCTTCTGTTGAAAAGCATACAACTGGTATTCCTATAGCACTCCTTTTTATAAACTAAGCCTAGTTATAATACCTATAAGGACATTTAATACAGATTGTTAATTGTGCTAAGGAAGTCTAATTGGGAAAAGAAACAGCATTGTAAAACCGGTAAGTTCATAGTATTGTTCCTCTGTATTAAAAATCTGACCTTTTAATTTTTTCAAAATCTCCTTTGGTTATCGTTCAAAGGTACCGTGAAGATTTAGCAGGATTTAATTTTAACTTTGAAGTCCTCTCTTCCTCAGATATTTTAATATTGGGTAGATTTATCAAGATTTACTGTACCAAGTATATCAAAGTGATAATTTGTAGCAAACAAGCTCATTGTAGTGCTAACCTAATTACAGTTAGTAAATTAGAAAATATGCAATTGCCCAATCACAGATGCTACCTCGGATGTGTGACTATAGAATATCTATTCCTTCCACTTCTCATGGGCTCAGTAAACTTGCCTTGACCTCAAAACTTCTGCAGCCTTCCATGAGGTACTAATCAAGCTAATGTAATATAGCCCTTCTTCCTGTTTAGTTCAGTGAGTAAGTACTTACGTGCAATAATATTGATGGGTAATTCTATGCCTAGTTTAAGTTCTGGCAAATTTATTTTCCATGTTACTTAAAATTTACCAGCAGAGAGAGATTGTGGGTAGAAGAACATGCAAAAAGTAACTGTCTACTCTAAAGCAGCATCTGCCTTTGTGATGATATGATAGGGTATAGGGGATAATTCATTCTGCTTTGAAATACAGGGAAGTCAATGTACTTTGTAACGTACGTGATACACGTTATGATGAATTCATGAATACAATGGATAATCATGCAAAAGTGTTCACAAAACTTATTTAAGTTGTCCAACTGAAAGCCACTCTTGTTTTCTTAATGGAAAAATTAAAATACGTTCTTTTTTTACAGTCATGCCTATATTACATACTTGAATCCAGCATAAGTATTGTCATAATTGAAGACTACTATTAGCCTATTTTAAGTTCATACTATCATTAAAATACAGCACTAAATTCTGCAGGGAAACCTGATGCCGAGGCTGAGTTGAAAAATTCTCTAAATTTCTCAACTATAAAGATATCACAAGCATGTGCTTTAATAAGCTATAGCATGGAAATACCCTTTTTCATGTCTTCTGACATAATGCGAATTCCAAGATAAAATTGTGTCTTTAATATGTGCTATGTTACAGGACTCCTCCCATTTGGATGTTCTTGTATTTTTTTGTATCTTAATAGACAGTAAGGTTTTTAACATCTCGAAAATTAATCACACTAATGGAGATTTTCTGTTCTTTGGCCAGGAAAGATTATATTCTAGGTTCTTGCATTGTAATGCTGACAGAACATGTATTGCTTGTTGGTTGTGCAGGGTGTATGCTGCAGATTGCAGCCTGACATTGCTATGGTGTTCTGTGCATGGGCTTCATGTATTCACTGTAAAGGTGAGATCATCATCTTTAAAGGATGGTTTTAATTTGTGTTGGTGAATCAAGTGGATACTGTATTTAAGGAAGGGGAAAAAAGTATATTCATGCAGGTTGCTGTCTGCAGTCCAAATTGCTGATCAGAGAGTCTTTATACACATCGGTAATGTGCTGTGCAATATAAGCTGAAATATATTCCACAAGGGAGGAAAACGGAATAGGTTACATACGCTGTTCCTAAGTGCAATGAATATAAAACTCCATTACTCACTTTAAGCAGGTGCTTTTTATATGAGGCTTTAAAGAAATATAAAACTGCTGGTGAAATGGTTGGTTTGTACAGACACGACTTAACTTTCATTACTTTGACCAGATAAAGAGGCTAAAAATATTTCTACAAACATTTCTTTAATGATTTCAAGGATTAAAGGTTAATATCCTCCTTGTGTAAGAAACTGCCGTTTCAGACACTAAATGTAGTGTTTTCCCTAAGTTCTCAGGAGTTAAATAGACTATTTAAAAGAAAATACAAACATGTTTGTTAAACTTAGAGCATTGTGGTTTTGAGTTGATATCCTATACAACCTATATTAAATTGTTGCAAGGAATACACTAATACAAAGAAATGCAGTGTGATACAGAAAATTGTGATGAAGAATGATATTCCAGTTAGAAAAAAACCTCACTTATAATGAAAGTGAAATCTTATCATCTATGTGCATGGAAAACCACATTTAAAGAGGTAAGCTCAGACCTTTTATTTAAAGCAGTGTATACTCTCTGAGAAGGAGAATCTTGGGGAGATTGTTTGTGATAATACTGATATACTGTATTTTAATCTTTCCATTTAATTTCTGTCATATTTTATGTACCCCCTCTGTCTGAATTACTGGTTTTTTGCCATTTCCTACTCCTTTATAGTCAGTGATTGTAGCAGCAATCTTTGTAGTCCATCTTTTAATCATGTGACTGTGGGCTTTCTTCACTTCCCAAATTAGGGATGTTACATTCTCTTTTGCTTCTCCTCCATGCCTAGCAACTCAGGAAATTAACTGTTAATGATTTCACCTTAGATGTTCTTTATTTTTGATAATACCATTACTGGACATATCTGACCTTCTTTTGAATTTTTATGAACCTTTGCAGTTTCTTCACTGCTTAAAGGATACTATGTCCATCCTCTAGAATCCTCATCTTGTTTACCTTTTTACTGGTCCTTAACTGTGCTGTTCTATATTCAGTTAGCTCCAACTGAGCCTGTGAGAGGTTTCAGCCATTGGATAATGTGTTTGACAGCAAACAGGTGACCAGGTGTAATGTGTGGTACGGGGAAGCTCACAATCATGTGTAGGCCCAGGTGATATCTGGCACTTCTTGTCTTTTGCATGGTAGGTATATTACATAGCACTGTAAGGTTTGAATCTGTTCTGGTGGAGGAGGGTTTTTAAAGGCCATACAAACTCATAGGAAATGTTTATTTGTTTTGTAGGTGCCAAATAGCTTATTAGAGTACATGTGCCTTAGAGAAAGGAGCTCCACAGGTGCAACAGAAGGTGATAAGGTCTCAGATGAGCTCTGATTTGTCTGAGAATTTGTTCTTTCACCCTACAGTTTGCTGTCCTAGAAAGTTTTTCTTCAGTTCTTACCCAGCTTTTTATTAAAAGTAGAATTGTAAAATGCAGACTTTAGTCCAGAGGCTAAGATAATTTTCACTTTTTGCTTAGTGTGTTTGTAGATAAGCCCTTTGAGCTAGTACTGGATTGGACTTGAACTAGACTAGACAGAAAATGCATTTCAGATTTTTTGGGATCCTATTAGCATTTATTAATGAGTGAAAGTGTTTTCATATAATTTTACATGTTGACACTTGGCATGAGCTATTATTCTCAGATACAGAAAAACTGTTGTATTTGAAATGGATAGAAGGATTGTACAACTGAGATGGAAGCAACCAATTACAAGTGCATGGCTTCCAACTAAAGGATGTGTTACTGGGGGTGGAAACGGTGAGCTCTTTCCTCCATCTATCTGTCTCATCTCTTTCAGGATCTTGCTTCAAATACTTTCCTGTGTAAATTTCACAAGTTCTTACTTGTCTGTGTCCTGGAAGCATTTGTATCCATGCCACTTTTAGCATTTGTCTACTGACAACACATAGGTATGGGGATTGATAGGACATGGTTTTCTAGAATTAAAATCCAGATTTTGATAGGTTTTTTTGCATTTTCTTGGAAGGCAAAAGTTATTTTAATGCGTCTTCTTTGGTTTCTAACATTTGGCTTCTAACGTTTGTCTTAAATGATACAGAATATCTGAAATGCAGCTGTTGAATTGGGCAGAAAGGAAAATCTGTCCTTTTCTTTTTGAGCCTCTGTTTATAATAGCAGAAACAGTAGCACTAAAGCTGCTTTAATCATGTGTCCTGACCAGTGTGATATTGCCAAATCCAAAATAATGGCTTCAATTAGGTATGCTTATAATTGGTGATGCCCAAATAGCGAGAATGTAGGCAATAATGAGGTTAAAAATAGTAAATTGCCCCAAACTATTCTTTTCACAGCAGGGTTTTAGAGCTATTTGCAATACTATTTATATTTAAAGATTTAAAATGGTATTCCTTTTCTAAATGTTGGCTATTTAGATCAAAAAGATCCGCAGTCCAACCGGGAGCAGGAGAAGTCTGGTGGCGTGGGATGAGGTCAGGGTTGCTCATGGCAGAAGGATTTGTGATCGTCTGCGTTGCCCAAGCCTGGCCTCTGAGCTGCAGCATGGCATGGGACAGCTGCTTGCCACTCCATAGCCCCGCCTTGGCTCCTGGGTTTGCTACCCATTGTCTGAGCTGCCCTGGTGTTTCCCTCCAGTTGCTGAGCTAGAGCTGTTCCCACCTTGTTCCCCTGCTCTCACAGCACTCAGGCCCAGCTTTGTGCCTCTGCCAAATCCAGTACAGTTTTCTGCAGCAGATTTCTCTCACAGAGCGATTGCTACTAGTGAGATTGACATTTACCCCCCACATTTTCTATCCTGAAAAAACTTAGCAAATTCTGCATAGTAGTAGTTTAAATAAATGTTACTAATCACACCTGAAGCTCAGCAGTCAGTGTGCAACACTTGCAAATTGTTGTCCAGCTGTGCTCCAGTCAGTGTTAGTATCATTGCAGGTGGAGACAGCGCTCTGGGAGTTATGGTAGGTCTATAAGGGAATGTTTCTATTACTAGAAGGGAAGCGTGGTTAAAATTTTCACCCTTATCTTCACTAACATCACCTCCAGCTGCCCTGTAAAAAGCATCTGGAGGAGGGTGTTTGGTCATCCCATTACTTCTTTTGGTGAACTTGGCAGTGTAACTTTGCAGTTGGACTTAATGATGTTAAAGGTCTTTTCCAGTGTAAATTATTCTATGATTCAGAGATTCTGTGCATTTCAGTGGTAGCTGTTTAGTTCTTCTATGAGCATTCCAAATTAAAACCACATTTCACCTGACTGGATAATCACTTAAAACAGGTTATTGGTAAGGAATATTTAAAAGTTCTTCTTACTTAGAATGGCTTAAACATATTATTCCAAATGTTCTATGTTTTCTTCAGTATTGGTTTTTGAACCACAGGTTTCCTATCTGCCTCTCCATTTGAAGCAGGATTTTAGAAAAATCAAGAGGCTTTTGGGTTAGGGCAGATGGGGACCTGTATGAAGGCCATTGTGTGGGGAATCTTGAAACAGGAATGTAGCAACAGGATTTTGCCTCTTTTTAAGTGACTCTCCCTGTAGGTAAAATGCTGCTGTTCTTTAGAAAGCTGGGAAATACTTTGCAAGATGTAATCTCTACTTATAATGATGGTCCTGCATCTTGTTTAGTATTTAGGCAATGGAGAAACTTTAGTTTACAGGCAGTTTAAGGATTTAAGCAATTAGTTAGATTTTAACATGCTTTTTGCAGCTTATGTCCTGATGAAGAGAATGATAGATGCTTACATTGATAAGTATTTTATCATTGTTGTCCAAGAACAAAGCAGCTTGATCTTCTTTAGGGAGTATTTCTGTCTGTTGCTAAATTTCCACCTTTCATGAATTTACTTTTTCTTTTAGTATCATGGTTGATGAGAAAATAAAAGCAGAGCTGTTTTTTAGGACAGGGTTCTCTTATGTGTGGAGCTCTGGCACAGAAGCTCAAGACAGTAGAAAATCTGTCCAGTTCAGAATACATTAAAGGCAAGACAAGTCTACCATAATCCTGTTGTTAGTGCCCTGTTAAGTCGTGAGAGTGGATGGGGATGAAACAATAATTTCTTAGCGTAGTGATATGTAGACTAAAAATGGGTTGACACATTTACATGAAAATAAATAACTGTGTTAATCAGAATAGAAGCTGTGATGTTAAATAAAGTTGAGTTAGAAAAAACACCCAAACAATTGTATGTTGACAGTTCCTTAAAATAAGCTGCCTGAATTACTGTTTTGAAGAAGAAAGAGAATAGTAGCCAGTGACTATGTACATTAGGGTTGCAAAATATGGTCTGTAGAACATGAAAAACATGCAGTTATGAACACAGTGAAGATGCTTGAGGTACTTCATTGCAAAGATTCAATTTTACTATGGAAAACCTCACAAAATACTTTTACCCCAGCTTCTACATTTTAGGAAAACCTCTATTTTTCTCTGTTTTTCCAGTTAAAAAAAAAGGAGGGGGGCATGGGGGGATGGAGGAGGGAACCCCAAACGCAGCACCCCAGTGTTTTCAGGTGATAAGTGTGAGGAAGCAGAATGATTGAAAGAGATGTTCAAGTTCCTATGTTGCTGCTGTTTTATTTCAAAGAAGAACGTGAAAGCTTTATGCTGTCACAATGCTTTGAATGTGAGAAGTAGGACTGGTGCCAGTTAGAGCTCGTCTTTGTGGCTTCTGTTATGTTCTTTCTGGAAGGAGGAAGGAATTAAGTTTGGTTTTAGCTTGGAGTTCCTCAAAGTGCCATCTTTTTAAACAAGTCCGATACAGACTTTCAGAAGTTCTCACTGAGCACTGCCTAAGCAGAGACTGTACACAGATGAGTATCTCTCAGGAAAGAAATGAGGTTTCTCTTATGCTTCAATTTGTTTACTAGCTTTTCTGTGTTAGTCATGTAAAAGCTAAGTATATGTTTCTGTGAAAATAATTTGACATTTTTTGTCATGATTCCAGTAAGACTTACGCATCAGTGTTATTTCTTTAATAGCTCCTTGCTTTTATTCATGGATTGATCTTTTTACTGTTTGAAATAATTTTGACAAGTATGTGACAGTCTTTTACTATATCATGTTGCCAAACCATAGTTTATTGGTACTTAATGCTTTAAATATTGAAGTTTTTCCTTCTGAGGCCACAGCCTAAATATGGGGACAATTCGTGTGGAGTTGCTTCTAGAAGTTTGTCATGCCTTACTCATTTCCTATTTCATATTTTGCAGTTCTTTCTAAAGAATTACTGTATTTCAGGGATTTGGCAGTGCACAGTCCTGACTGTTGTCCTCAGTATCAGTAACATACCTCTTTTGCTGATTTTCTGTCCTTGTTATTGATCAGTTTAGATTTTGTTTCTTTGTTTGCCAGTGATCATTTTAAATTCACTTCATCACAAATGGATTGGTAAAAGATGTTCATTGATAAATTCACTAATTAGGGAAAATTTTAAACAGGGCTTAAGTTAAATGAGTGCTTAGATTTCTAGGCTTTTTAGCAGAAATCCTGAGCTGATCTATAAAGACACTGTTGTGACCTGTCTTTAGGTATCTGTTTACCCCCTGCTTGCACATGGAATGATACTGAATGCAGGAACTTGGGGCAAGCTGTGTGTTTGGGTTATGTACATGGAAGAGACCAAGCTATACCCAGAAAGTTGGAGGGAGGATGTGAATACCTGTTTCAAAGTGTGGGAAAACCTTTCCTGACGGCACAATATTTCTGTACGTGTATCTGGAACACAATGGCTCTTTAGGCTTGCAGTTATAATTAAAGTGAGTTAAGTGTGCGCAAGGTGTCAATTGTCAAGGTGTAGTAGATTTTAAGTTAAAAAACCTTTCTGCCTACTTTTGGGGTTTTTTTGTATGGAAAAAACAGCTTTTTTAAGTCTTTGGTGATGTGATATATTCTATGTGTCTGAATCAAGTGAAACCGGCTATGCTTGATCACCAAGAATACATATGGCTACGTTCTGGGAAGGAAACACTTGACTTTTACTGCAAATCATTCTGCAATGGGCAAGGTGTTTCCAGGAAAAAAATCACACATCTAGAAAATTTATCTGGAAGGAGATTTGTTTGATGGAGACCAGCATATGGATCTCTTTCTCTGTGAAGTCTTTGATTCCCCTGTTCCTGGTGAAAATAATAAATTAACTGAAGTGATTTGTACTAAAAAAAAAGTGTTGCCCTAATTTGACTCCACTGAGCAACAAAGTCAAGTAAATCGGAGTGGTGCTTCTGCAAGTGTGATTCCAGAAGAATGGCTACAGCACAAGTTCTACTCTCTTGTCTTGCACCTTGGAAATAAGCCTTTCTCCTACTTCGTTTGCAGGACGTTGAATTTGCATAATGTTTGCTGTTGGCAATAATAGATTTGGTTTTCCTAGTTCCTGCTTGAATTCATGCTCAATGTCTTAATTAAAATGTGCTATGTTTGTCTCCATACGAAATTGGAGTTAGTACGTGGAGACATGGAGCATTTCTTATCAGGAGTTTGAACGTCTTCATGCTCAATCAATCCATTAAAACACTACTTAAAAGAAGTTCATAAACATTGAGGGGAGGGAAGGAAGCTCTAGTCTTTGCTTGCTTAAACATTTGTTTGCTGAAATAGATATTTAAGGAGTGTTTTAGTTATGTGAACAACTTGATTTTATAATGATATTGTCATGATAAAAGAAATAAGGGAGACCATTTGGGAGGAACTAAAGTTACAGGGATGGAAACTACAGATAGAGACAGAAGGAAACAAGGCTTCTTTCTTCTCTGTAGAGCAGCTTGCCAGTTTGACAAGTTTATGAGAGATGGTTCATAATTTCCAAAAATTTTCAGAGACTGAAGAAAATGGCCTCCTATTTTAAACCAATTCATTAGAAATGGTTCAGTAGAAGTCTCTAAACTTTCTGTGCCTTGAAAAAGACTTGTAAGCTTGGCAAGGGCAAGCACCTTAGGTTTAGGTGATTTTTGTCTTTGTGATGAAAGTCTAGTTAGACATTTTAAGTTTCTTACTGTATTCTCTGTATAGGATTTCAGTATTAAATGAATAGGTTTTTTGAGTATCCATCAGTCCAGAGCTGTGAAACCTGAGTGAAATTTTTTTCTGGCAACTTCTTGATTACTGTGGTATGCTGTGCCTATCAGGTGTTGAAGCTGAAAGCAGTTTGCCATTTGACATCAAAGCGACGTAGAAAAGGAAGGGCATGAGTATGCTGTGTTTTCCTAATATTTGTCTATTTTCTTTTCAGATAGTTGAAAACAATGGACAAAGTGTTCTCTATCCCTGTAACAGAAAAAAAATAGTGTATTACTGCTACCAGTTACTTCTTCATATGCATGGAAATAAAATTGTTAATTATATATGACCATGTATTAAGGGTTTGTGGGTTTCTTTAAGGCCAAGCCATTAAGCTTTCCTGACATCCCATCGGGATCCTTAACTGCCAGCTGGGTGAAAAGCACTTCATTGTCTCATTTGAGCAATGATTTGCTGACTCTCATGCGTATAATGACTGGTCAGTTAGGGCAGATACACCCATGTTTTCATGAAGGTTGTAGAAAATAGATGTCTTTGATAATGTTGTCAGATCTTGCTGAAATTCAGTAAGTCCAGAACTTACTTGATATGAGACTAGGAGTAAACAGAAACAAAGAGGGAGCACAATCACACTAAACTTGGTTTCTTTTTGTTCAAATAGGACACGAAACTAAAATGTGAGCTATGCATGTAAGTAACATGGAAAGTTTTAGGCTCCATGCAAAGAAGTTGTCCAGGGTGTCCAGTTGTCATCTAAAAGTGAACTCCATTATGGAAATTATTTAGTTTTAAAAGTACTTAGTCTTTCATGGTGAAGTGAGAGAAATGTATTGGACATCACACCTCGTATTTTGATTCTTAGAAGTGTTGCTGAAAAATGAAAACAGCAAGAAGCAACCAGTTTTAAGAGGGCTTAAAAGATGGGGGTCAAATTGTGACCTCAGTTTGATTCGCTTTAACTGTAATGGTGGCTGCTACTAACAGTATTTGATAATCTTTGTTTTGGAATTGGCAAAAGATGGAGAAAACAATTTTTTTTTTTCATTTGAACGCAATGGCCTCTACTTTGCACAAATATATAGGAACTATGAGGAGGCAGAATGCCTACAGATACCCTAGTTTCTTTTGACAAATGTGTGCGTTGTGTCAGATACCATGACTTAGATCAAAGGAGATTTTCAGCTTTAAAAGAGGCTTACCCTGGACAAAAATGGGAATGACGGTCTATTCACGAGACAAACTGGTAGTTGATCTTTCGGACTGAGAACTGATGGGGTGTTGTAATGGAAGGCAGACAAATTAGTCTCAGTGAGCATTCTTTGAGCCTGAAGCCTTCCTGAGCCACAAATTAGGAAAAGTCTGGACATATGTCAAAAGACAGAAGACAGGTTAAATTTTGATAAGAAAGTACACCTAGGGTGTGGAACCTGCTTTCAGATGGCAGTCTGCTTTACCAAGTGCTGTGTGTCCCTTCATATGTTGCTTTCTTTCTATCTTGGAAAGTACTTTTTATTCAAAAATTATTTTAATGTCTTACCAGAAAAAAAACTTGAATATGTGTCAAGAAGACTCCTTGCTAAATTATTTTATATGCGCTACGAAATACTCTTCAATCTTTAGGAACTGGAATAGGCACAGTGAACTAAGAATAATTACTAAGTTTAATCTGAAATCTTCTGTTTCCTTTAATTTTTTTTAGGATTTTTTTCCTTACTAGTTAAGATATATTAACGGTTGTTCTTTGGGTTGAGTTTTTGAGAGATTTTGCAAAAAACCTTATTAATTAATTCTCAGGTAATATAGTATATTTTTTTAATGTGTGTAATAATCTTGAAATATATATAAAAATACTTTTTTACCTGATATTCCATAATACTTGCATAATTATGGATTTTGGAACAAATTCTATGTTGCATACACAAGGAAATGGTTCCATAATCATACTAATGTTTGCATGATTAACAAGCCGCTTGCCAATTTTAACTGACAAATTCCAAGTTGCTTCTGCGTGAGGGGAAAAACGAACCATAAAAAAGGCAACTTCGGTTAGTTTTTCCTTTCATACTTCTTACAGGTGTTGAAACTATTTATTTCTAATTTGCAAGTGAATTTATGTGGTTTTTTTCCTGATAGGCAGTGCTGTACAGAATTGGAGGGCTGGCTTCCTCTACCTATGCTCTGGGGCTGTTTTGTGGGGCTGCCCTCAAGCTCTGCCGGCTTATGTCAGTCCTGGCTTGTATGATCCCCTGCTGCTTCTGCCGCAGTTCTAGGCAGCTCTTCAGAAGTGACTGCCAATACCACTGACTTCTTCCAAGTGGTGCAGTAATTTTCTGGTGCTCACAAATGGGGGCTGAGGAAAGACCACCAAAACTTATTTCCACTTGTGACCCAAGGCAAGGTTTGAACTTCAGTTTCCGCTGATAAATGGCAAGTGAGCTGTTCGCCTTCTGTACTGCTCAGCTGCATGGATTTAATGCTTTACATAGCTACTGAGTTAAATGTTGTTGTCTAAACAAAAGCTGAAAACACTTAGTCATTTTAAGATCCTGAAATTAAATGGTTGTAATAAAAACATGAAGGAGAATAGTTGACGTGGCACTTATAAAGTGAAAACAAAAGTGTATCTGTGTGTGTATATGCATATTTATTATTTCAGTTGCTAAGTGGTATTGTGTGTTTTTCTCACAGTATCTATATATATTTAATGCATAACTGTTTATATTAAAATACCCATATGCAACATTCTTTCACTTTCATTTAAAAACTGTGAATCACAACCAAAATGCTGCAAGAACATCTAAGGTAGATAATTAAAATATAATTAAGTTTAAATGCCTTGGTGAAGGAATATAAAAATATTTAAATTCAACAGGCTAGTACATTTGCAGTTTTCTTTTATTAGGTGTGAAATCTAAGAATCCCCTGCCAACTCTTGAGGGCTCAATCCAGAATGTTGAATTGAAGTACTGCGGCACATCATTGGTCAAATGTGCCTCTGGGACCGTGGGATCAATAAAAATTTGTGCCAAAGCCCCAGGTATGTGCAGCTGGACCATGTAAAACTTTATTGCCTGTATAGGAGAATTGGCCTTGCTTTTTACAAGGGGAGTTACTGAAACAAGAATTTACTCATTGTTCCTATGAATCAGAGAGGGGGTTTTGTATTCTGTTTTGGGGGGTTTTTGTTATTATTGAGTATGTCATGATGATCCAGTCTTGCCTCAGTATAGTCAAATTTTACACTGAATTAAAAAAAACAGCTTTTTTTTTCGCCTGAGACAAATATTAATCTAGAAGCATTCAAGAAATAAGGAAAATAGAGAATACTTTCACTTAGCTTTATGCTTAGCATAATTTTGATGTATTCTCTTGATTGTTTAATGCCTCATTTTCCGTTAATGCTACAAGTATGTATTTTGCTTGTGAAGGTTTTGAGGATTCTGTGATGGTTTTTTTACTTCTTTAGAAGAATTTTTCTTGAGGAGCATGCGGGAACTTAGGATGTCTTTGACGTCTTTGTGTATAAAAGCAGCTAACGTCAAGACCGTTAAAAACTGAGTGTCTTTAAATTGAGTTCATGGTGATGTTTAAATAGATTATTTTATAAAATTGGGAAGGAAATTACTATTCTAAAGATAATCAATTACTTTATTTGCAATCCTCCTGGATGTCAAGGCATTTACAGGATAAACATTAAGTAGGTTATTCAGTAGTTTATATGATGCTGCGTTTTCTATTTCCTCTTTTAATTCTGTATTCACAATGTTAATTAATAGATGTTCTCTTTGGACTAGTGAATGTTTGTCTTGAAAATTTATCTTGTTACACTAAAAGCTGTAAGGAGTCTAATCTTTATCTTAGGTGATGGTGGAAAAGAGAAGCTGATTCCTTTAATTCAAGGCCCTTCTGACACCAGAGACTTACACAGCAGTAAATGGCTCAATGAGAGTAGAAAGCCAGAATCTCTCTTAGCTCCAGATTTGGTAGCCTTTACAATCCAAATTCCACAGTATATGGACTACTGCCATAATTCTGGTAAGTACAAAACTCTTGTTAAGCTGGTATCACATTACATTTTTCCTATCCAATGTAATTTTCAAAAGAGGGGCTTGATATAAGATGTGCCAAATGTCAAAGTATCTTTTACACACACTGCACACATTATAACTTTAGCTCGCTGTGAGACAGAAGAAGTAAAAGCTGCATTTTGATGTATGTCTTCTTCAATAAGGAATGCTTCATTAACTTTGGTTGCATTTTAAAATAATTGTATGAAACTTTTGTAAACTTTGGGTGGGGGGGAGGATGAGAGGGAGGATCCATGTTGAAAATATTAGGTCTGTTCTTTCTTCCTGGTACTGGGTCAGGCTTCTTATACAGAAGTTGATGTACTGAATTCTAAATTGTTCTTATGAATTTGCAGGATAATTTATTATTAGGAATTTGTTTATCATAAAATTTGTTAACAATAAAAAAAAATTAAAAATACTGCAGGGCACACATCCAACCTCATCAAATTTGGTGTTGTGGTGGCCTTAAATGAAAAGTTAATAATTTGTGAGGGTTGTTTGGCTAAATTTAAGGGTGTTGTTGACTTTGTGGGCATAAATACTTTTACCTGACATTCTTAGGGTTTCTCTGGTCTTTAAACAAAACATTGGTCTGTTATAAGCAACGCTGACAATTTTGAAATATGTCTAGTTTAAAATGATTCATGTAGTTTGCGAAATACACATGGAACTAGGTTTTGCTATCACTGTGCTGCTTCTTAAAAACCATGCTTTCATGTTTTTCAAAGCTATTGCCATGCTAGGCATGGAATGAAATGGGGTAAAAAAAACAGTCCAAAAAGTATCTGGGTTAAGGAAAGCAAAAGAATAAGCTGACCCCAGTATTATGAAACACAGAAGTAACTTGAACACTTCAAGTGTGGTTTTTTCATCGGTTTTTTTCCTGTGTAATGATTCTTGAGTGTCATTAGTCTGAAAAGTAACAGTGAATTTATTACTGTCACTGCAATTCTTATGTGCATATGTAAGCAACATTTGATTCTTATGCGGAGTAAATATTTGTAAGCACTGTGCACTCCAGCAGTTGTTAGGTTATTTTTTCAGTAATTGTACTTCTATGTTTCTTGGAGAGCATCATGTTGGAAATGTTTGCAGCACTGTTTTTATAACAATTATCTTCAGTTCCTGCTCCTAAAGCATTGCCAAAAAGCAGTTCATGATTCAATAATATCTGAATTACTGAGATCCATTTTAAACAGAAGCTAAAATCTGTTGCACCTGTTGACTCGCTTAAATAACTTTAAATGTTCGTAACAACAATATATATTATTTTGATTAATTGTTGCATTTTTTGAGGATTTTTTGGGTTTAATTTTCTGATTTTAGTCTTGGTCTATTAGTTATATTTTAAAGGATCTATACTACAGAATTACTGTTTTTGTTACAGGTCATAAGGATCACATACATTTTTGCTCTTCAATATTATAGGTAGTCCAGTTGAATGGTTGAGAGTCCTTGATGGGTTGTGACAGGAGGTGCTTGCAAGAATTAAGGCACAGACAAATGAAGTGCTGGCCAGACTCACATGCAGGGACTTTGAGAGGCAAAACATTTTTTTGTAATAGGCAATTTTCTGTGCTACCTGTTTTGTAGATGAATGGACATACATTAAAAATGTTAAGATCTTAGAGTTGAAAATGTACTGGACACTTCACCTACTCCCTCAGTGTCTCAGGAAAGTTGTAGTGATTCTGTGTGCTCAGTGGCAGTCACTAACCTGCATGTTCAGGCTGTAGCTCTGCTCCCCTAGGTCTGTGAGGTGGCACCTGCGAGGAGTGACAAGTGAGAGGAAATAGCTGACTGATTTGCTAAAGCTTTGGTCTCAGTCAACAGGAAGAATGGCATACTGCAAATGGTTTTTTTTTTAAATATAAATTGAACCAGCAGTAATTAATGTTTCAGTTGTCTCAGGTTCTATACAAAGGATCAGCAAAACAAAAGCCTTTGCTTTCAAGTATTTGCTGAAGAAACTGGGGCAATTTAATACAGGAGATATGGCTATCATTTTCATTATGACTGTGAAAATTACATGTAGGGAAAACATGAAATGCTTTGAGAGCATAAAAATGCATTTGCTGTCAGTTGCAGTCACTTCTGGGAGTTTAAAAAGCTGTACTGGATAATTTCACAGAAAAAACTCATCCCTTGGGAATAAGAGGGTTTTTTAAAGCTGTTCTACTGGAGGTGATTGTGCAGTACTGAAGTTGTGCTGTTTGTGAAATTTTCCTAATAAGATTATATATAATGTTCTGGAATGGGTATTTGGACTAATTAATTCATTAAAGTGAATGGAAAATAACTTTGCCAAAAATCAAAGCAGCTGTTTGGATATAAAATGCTAAGGAGGAGGTCGTGCAAATGGCATGAGCTTCTTGAATAAATCAAGGCGTATTTATCTGGAGAACAGGTAGGCGTCTGCTCCTCCTCCTCTCCCTGTTGCATCAGCAACTGTCTACTGTCTTGTAGCACTGGACTCGTTTGATCCAGGATCATCAGGACTGTTGTGCAACTTCCTTCTACTGCTTGTCTCAAACTGCGAAGTTTGAGGATGTGTTTGCAACCTGAGGGATAAAGCATTTGACACTATTATCTTCCTTTTTGCTATTTCACTTGTGCTGTTCAGAGGAGGAGGAAAAAGAATATGGTGCTACTACCGTACTGCATTGAGCACAGCCATCAAAAGAAAAAGCTCTAAACTGTGCTTTCAAAAAGGGCAGCATTTAAAGCATGTGATGTGTGGCATGTACAGTGTATAACAAGTATAAAACAAGTGCATATACTGATGATTACCCGTCAGGAGTATTTTACTGCTTGATGCATAAGGTGTCATTATCACAGCGGAAAACTGATCCACCTATGGCAAAGGAAGTATTTAGGGACAAAGAATGTAAATATGGTTTTGTTTCGTTCTTAAATACAAGTCTGAATTCTGTGATTTTAATTTTGAATACTTCTGGTGTATGAAAAACTGCCCCAGGTATCTCTATGCATAGTTGTAAAAATCAGTGAATATGCTCCTCAGTCTTTAAACTGCAGCATATAAAATAAATACAAGAGAGGAGATCATTCCATTACCCCAGGGCTTGGGAAGGTCTTCTTACTCTTTCTCTGAAATAACCCTGGCTTTGTTAACCCTGGGAGCAAGCTGCAGACCTTGTTTGTTTCACCTGGCCTTTGAGAGAAGAGGGAGATTTCAAAATGAATGCTGGTGTTAGTGGTTAATTATGAACAGCTGTTGAATAGATGAGGTGAGCTGATTACGCTCTGTTTGGTTTGCCATACTGAGTAATTGGGAGTGCATGCACAGCCAGTGTATGGACAGCTTTATTACAAATAAATCAAGAGGAACAAAAATAAAAAATGCAATTAATAAAGTTTCCTCAGAGATCAGCTTAAATAGTCAATAATGCAACAGTGAAATAAGGGAGTAAATGAAAGTGCTTGTATTAGTATCATGCTCATATGTGTTAAATTTATACACCCAGTGGAGCAAAGCAAGAGTGGGAAGGCTTCTCTAATTTGTCAAAGCTGCATAAAGGCTGAAGAGCAAACATTCAGCCTTATAAAAGTTGGTATTTCTTGTTTAAGTGATATGTTTCTCAAACTTCCAAAAATTTAGAACTTTTTTCCTGTCAGTATTTTGATTTAGATAAAATCACTCCATTCACCCCCTTCCCATGCCAAAGGGAAAAAATAACTGAAGAAATAATATCTTCAAGTATGAAAAAATTGCCATAGAAGTTGTACCAGCAGAAACATAAACTTTTTTATTATGGTAGACCATCTGATTTTTGCCTGTTAGAACTTAATACAAAGGAGGTGAGAGATTATAGATATGTTTTGTTTTATGCATATACACCTACGTATGCCCCCCAACTTCCCCTTTTTAGCAGTTAAAAAAGTACGTCATTGACATATTTTTTAATTTAATTTTGACTGCTTGCACTAGGGATATTAGTCTGAATTTTGAAGCTGGAACAATTACATTTTTTAAGTTCTCATCTAATTTAACTGAGCCCTTGTGGTAGTAAATAAATAAGTAAAAATTTCTAGTAAAAGAGGATTCATAGTCTAACTTGAAGTATTTTGGAAAGATTTAATACAATGAATGAAAAAAAATGCTTAGTATATTGGAGTAATTAAAGACAATTCACATTTGTGGTTTGGACATAAATGTGTAAAAATTATACCCATCTATCTTATTACATTTCCTTTTCTCTCCCTGAGGATTTCACTATGTACTTTATCTGTAATTGTTGCCAGTTTTCTATCAAGTTCCCACTGGGCTTCTGGTGCAAAAAATCTTATCCTCTCGATGACAGAGCTTGCCTGAATGATTTCATGCTCTTAGCATTTTTGTTCACGGGAATTAGGGGGAGAATGTAACTGCAGCTGAACATAGCATCTATTTTTGTAATTTTGAAGTTTAGACTCTGTTATTGGAACTAAATGAAGAGATGCAGGTGTTCTCCAGTTCAAGTCCTTTGGGATTTTTTGATGGTAGATGCTTGAAAAGAAAATGCATGTGTTTCCAGAGTCAAACAGCAGCTGTGGACAAGGATTTATGTTTTTCTCAGAACTTTGGGATTTCAAAATGTTACATTTAATCACATGCACAGAAAGGAGAGCAAATGTTAAAGATGTTACATATAAAACTAGGAGACTGATCTCTTTACCATACCAACTAGTTGTGGGAATAGAGGAACAAAGTGATCTTTAATCTTAATATGCACAATTTCAAAAGGATTATGATAGTTGCCAGGACTCTGGTCTTTTGAGAACTGTGCTCAGGCAGTGCACAGCATTTATGTCTTCTTAATTGCTTTTAAAATCTGGTTTATTCTTATGTATTTTGTTGGAAAAATATGAATGTTAATAGTATGAGTTGCTGAAAACACAGTATTCATGTAGGCTTATTTTGGAGGGTGGATTTAAATTTGGTAAGTATACATTTTTAGAAAAAATTTTCTGGCAATGTCCTGTAGTTTTCAAGATTTGATTTAAAATAGCAGTTCAACTGCCTGAACTGCAAGGCTATATTTGGAAGTTTTCGTTCTGACAGAATTTGTGGGCGAAAGTATTTTGTGGTAATGCAATTTCTCCCTCCCTTTCTCTCTGGTGGTTTTGCAATTAGTTGACTGTAGCAAACAAAATGTCTGACATCTTAACTTTAGCTGAAATCCAGGCAGGGGCAGCAAATGGTGGTACTGCTGAGCAATTCAGGAAGGGAGAATGGTGTGGGGAAGAGCTGGTTGGTAACAGCAGCGAATGCCAAGTTAACTAATACCAAGTAAGAGAAAGTAAAAGCCTCTTTTAACATTTCACCAGTCTGTGTGTGCTCCATTCTCTGCCATTACCCTCAGAACCTCAGTATGTTGTGCACTAAAACCACGTTAAATATAAAATATTTTTCCAGGCTTGAATCACCACTGCATCTACTGTTTTGCAGAGATCCAGCACTTAGTACTTATTCTAAGAGAAAAGTAAACTTGTCCTCAAGTGCAGTCTGTTCCTCTGCTGGCTGCAATTTTAGGTTTCATGTCCATAGGAGTAGCAGCAGGGAGGGACGTACTATGCTATGCTAACTAGATTAAGACTGCTTCCAGTGAGTTGCATAAATCTGGCAACTGCCTGTAAGTTCTAGTTATAGAAAGGTAATTGCATAATGCAGGAATAAGACAGCTTGTTCAACTTTCCCTCAAGTAATTCTGCAAGTTCTCTTGAGGGAGAGGTGTTTTCATCTCTCTGCTTATGTTGCGGTCAGTTTCTCTCAATATGCCATAAATCCTTCAGCAATGCATGTGTCCTAGAATTCTGAGATTGTGACTAAATAAGATTCTGACTTTTGTAAAATCTTACTTTAAAAACTGATATTTAAAAAAAGGAAAGAAACTACTCTGTCATGTGAGCTCTTAGGAAGTTAGCCTCTGTAGTTAAGTTCCCTGAAATTATTTTTGTTTTTCTTTCAATCCTGACTGACTTTGAGATGTACCGTTCAGCTGCACTGTGGAGGTCAAGTAATATCTTTAGTCAAAGAAGCACTTTTGCCTTTTTCCAAATTTTTTTTTTTTTTTTCTTAAGAGAATCACTTAGGAGTTTGGTAAGAGGGCAGAATAAGAACAAAGCACAGTGAAGATGGGGACTCAAATCCAAATGTCAGGAGCCTTAGGCGTTGCTCTGGGAAATCTGTTGACTGAGGGAGCTGGAAATCCTGCATCTCGTCTGGATTTATAACTTTTTCTGTAAAAACTCATTTTTTTGTGTAAACTCTTTTTTTTTGTAAAAACTCATTTTCTTACTCACTCACACTCATTGTGTGACTTCTTCTTTTCTTTTAACTCCGGAAAACAGTGTTCTGCCTGTAGATAATGTAGTTGAGCTTGTAGTTCTTGGGATAGGATTTTGAGCTTCAGTATTGGCAACTAAAGATTTGATCTCTTGAGTGGTGGGTAGTACAAAATACGCAGGCTTTAAAGCACATAAAGGAGATCTCTTCATCTTCTCTTTAAACAGCTCATAGCCTAGAAAATTCTGTAAAAGTAACTAAAAAAAGGTTTTTTAAAAGCCTTTTCTTTTTTAAACTTTTAACTCATTAAATGTGTAGAAGTTAGGGAATGGCAGATATGAGATTATTTCTGCTACCTTTATTTTGTGTGTGTGCATGTGTGTTCCATTGGCTTTCTGTTCACTTTACAATCTGGCAGTATCAAAGTGTTACATATGGCCACCAAAGTCATATTTAACACTTCTGTTATTTAAAAAAAAAAAATCTCCATGTGGATTCAAATGATAATTTCTATCTTCATAACGGTAGAGGCTGATGTATCTGTGCTTCCTTTATTTATGAAAATACATTTACCTTTTCTGCTTATGGCATCTGGAAAAGCATTATTCAGCAAGGTGGCTAGATACTTATTGTTGGTTTGGAGTGTTTTGAAAATGTGACAGGTATAGGCTCTCAGCAATTACTAACACATAGCTTTAGACATTGAAATCTGTTCTTAATTGAGAAAATATATGTTGGCCAGCATGTTGGGATAGTTCCCTCCCATGTTGAAAAAATGCCATGGGATCTTTAACTTCCATTTGGACGCTTCCCAGACATGGGCATAAGGGACTGTAACTGTTTATTTTCAGATAGTGTTTGAACTATTTCCAGGTTTTATAATTGAGTTATATTGCCCTCACTGCCTCTTTAGTGATGTAAATGATTCCTATAAGATGGCTACTTTTTTTGTAATGAAATGCTAAATATATATGACTGAAAATCAGTAGACTCTTGGTGGTAAATTTTAAATGCATTTTGACTAGGTCAACCTCTTTTTTTTCAAAATTTTAGTCACAAGTAATGTAATATCATCATAGCACATATGATAAAAAACAGTGCTAAATGAAGTATCTTATTTTTAATGCAGAGATTATTTTATATTGATATATAAAAATATATTTGTTCCTAATCTTAATTTTTTTCAGTAATTTTCGTGGTTCAGCTCTGTAGCAGGTTGAAAAAAAACTACGTTTCACTCCCAAGATTCCAGTGTTCTGGTTATATTACAAATGTACTAATAGTCTCATTTCTATGATTTAGGATGCAGTCAGAGGGAATATTCAACCACGTTGTCCCTTTCTACCCAAACATTGCTGTTCAGAAGTTCCCAGAGAAATTCCTTCCTATGATGTTACAAATAGTCAGTTGTGGTCAGCAATTAAAGTTGGGCTGTTACCAAGTGACTGAATAAGTTGTTTTATGTAGAAAGCAACAGTTCACAGTCAGGATTAGACAAAGCAGGTTAGAATTTTAATGGTATTTTATTTTTTTGAATTCAACTAGATAATATCTATGATGACTCCCAGTTTAGGACAGACTCCTATAGCTGACCCAACTGAAATAATTTTGAACAGACAGATGATTTTTAAGGTGTCAAACTTTGGAAACACTTAAATTAGTTCTGTTTTTTTCATGTGCTGTGAAGCTTCTCAAAGTCAATCTCTATTGTTACCAGAAATCTGCAAACTGTAGAGAAATTAGTACTACGGGAACTATTATTCGCTTGTAACTTTTAGACCATTTAATCACTCCTGTGCTGTATGAGTTGATTTCATTTTACCTGTGCAATCAAATAGAACTAATACATTCAAGACACATAGTACGTACTTGTGTAAGTTGGCAGAAGTACTTAAAATTGATATCAGGAAAACAGTGCACTATGTAACTTTTCAGTTCTAGTTAACAGCTAAAATTATCTTACCTCTATAACGTGAGCCTTTAATGTTGAGTATCTCTATATAACAGATTTTAAATACTGCAAATTCAAACACAAATGTGGTATATTTGAAGTTATCCTGACGTTCTCAGTATCACGTGGAATGCTAAATCTATTTGAGAAATGCAGTGATAGGATTAGAGTGGATATATAATTTAATTAAATAGCTGTTATTAAATGTTTTTAATTCCTAATTTTAATCTGATTTACACTCTTCAGTAGAGGAAAAGGCATTTTGGAAAGGAAAGAACTCATTTCTTTTTCAGAAGTCATATCTGAAATGGAAGATTCTAGATGTTGCCCTGGTCTTTTAGCCAGTTCAGTTAAGACAAACATATGCTGGAGCAAAGTAATTTGCTGACCTGACTCCTGAGTTTCTGTCCAAACGCATTTCTGCTGCTAACTGTTGATACTGAGTTCCACTTGCAGCACAGCATATTAGTGCATTGCTGTGGCTTTCCTAAGTGTTTTCCTAATTTCTGATGTATTTTCAAGGTGAAATAGACAGATGTGGAAAAAAAAAGGGTTTTTTCCCTCAGGAGATTTAGAAAACTGTGTATTTGCAGGATAGCAAATAATTTTGGGGTTCTACTTCGTGAGCTTATGAGAACATTTCATGGTTATACAATGAATGGGTACTCTGACAATGTGAATGGAAGGGATGGGGAGTTCCAAATATTTCAGCTCTTACAGTAAGAGTTTGCCTGCACCTACCAGCTCTTGCAGTTTTAGCCTGGGTTCACCATCTGTCACTGGAAAGCTTCTGGGGCTGCTCATCTGGGATTTGTGCCAAGCTGAAGAAATATCTTTGGCTATACTGCCTCATGTCCAGATATCTTGCAAAAATAGACCACTGCTTTTGGGAAGGTGGACATGAAAGGAGTCGTACTGACCAGAGTTTGAGCCATGGCTTTTTGAATTTCAGTGTTTATAACTGTCAGGCCAGTGGAAAAAAGACCATGTTCTAATAGTTATGATGCAAACAATAAATGAAAATAAAGTTTAATCAGACATCTAACATTAATCTTCAAATTAATAATCTGAATAAATGTCTGGCTGCCTCTTCCCATCTCCTGCTGCCCTCGAAAGTACCTATGCTTGTTTTACTTTTTGAATCAAAATGATTAAACCATAAAGAAATATTGTGTAAATACAGTATAAACTATAAAATTAGAACTGGCTTGGCTATCATGGGAATTGTTCCCCCTTAACGTGGGGGAAATAATGGGAATTTTGTAAATAGAAACAATACTTTGAAAAATAAGAGAAGATATGATTGAATATAAGAATTACTAAAACCAGTATCTGGCTCAACATTAGTGAGCAGGGTTATGGAGCACATGTGATGATGGGTCATGACTGGTGAGTAGTATTCTTTTCTCTTCTGTATGTCCATGGCATAGATGTAATCAGTCAGATGGCCAGTTTATGTAAAAGTTGAAAAAGCACATCTTTTTTGTATTGGGCTTTTAATGAATTATATGTACAGCATATTTCTTTTTTTTTTAGTATAACTGTGTTCATGTTTGGTCATCTATTCAATAGAAATAAATTAATGAAATGAGAATATGAATTCTCTTCTGTACTTTTGAGCTCTCTTATGTCCCTGCTGTGATAAGAGAAAAAGAATTCAGTATTGAGCAAATCTTCTTTCAGGTTGTGACCTGAAGATTTATACAAGAAAATGAAATATGTTCAAACTGTCTTTGTAGTATTTGAAAGATGTATCAGCCCAAGCCCTGGATTAATATTTTTCAGACAGTAAAATTATTGCAAAACACTTCTTTCATACATGTTTCACAATAAATTCATCATTCAATGATAAGCTTGAAATAAACCTATTATATTAAAAGTGTGGTTTTAAACCAACTTTTGGAAAATCTTAAGAGATAGAATGTAATTTCCTGAAAACAGATGTGTATTTTCAAGGACACGAATCAGTCGTTTAAGCAGTTGCATTTCTAAACTAATAAAATGAAACTTTAATGCAAGTTGCAGTCAGTTGATTAAATTCTTTTTAATTAAAAAATGAAATAATTAAGGCATATTTCTGTTTTTCAAAACATGAGTAACAAAATATAATAGTCACAATACTAATTATGTTTAGTGTAAAGACTTCTATAATAATTTGAAGCCTATAATGCTTCTTTTTTTCTTTACTGGTAACATAAGCAAAGCATACGCCTGTGAAAAGGATGACTTAACACAACTGTTGATGTACTTGGATTGAAACATCTTTATCAAGTTAATACAAGAAGCAGTCATGCCCTACTTGAATTACTCATTTATAATGGCTGAGCAGCAGCCTGGATGTGGACTTTGAAATCCTGGGAAAATAAGATGCATGCATGCATCCAAATGTCTAGAGTCTTTAGAGCAGCTGTAAAATGTTGAAATGAGATGTCAGCTACTAGCTGTCGCCTGCTTTTTTAGACTGAAGGGAGGTGTGATCATTTAATTGCTAACCAAGTTTAATATTATTATAGTTATTACATCCTCAGTTCAAAACTTTTTATTTTCTAGAGCCGTTGGAACATATAGGACTGAAGAATCAGGGTATTTATCTGTTTTTTTGCACACTTGTATTGCACGGATTATTCCAACTTTTTTTGAAGATCTTACTTTGTTAAAATACATTCATTTTTCTTGAACTTTTATTGTGCTTGTAATGAGGGAATAATAACCCCAAAGACGTGTAAAATATCAATTTGCTACCCACAAAGTAAAGCATGGTAGGGGATCAATTCCAGAATGGCTACCTTTGTGCTCAGTAAGGACATAAGAGTATAATAGCTGGTAAAAGCCACATAATAAAAGGGTCTCTGTCTCTTTGTACTGTTGGGATGTTGCTGTTTGCACAGTTTTTTGCAGATGATGGCATTGCCAGGTTCCTTGTCTTCACAGCTTGATTTCATGTTTTCTTTGAAAACACAGACATATAGGAAATTAACTGTTCAACTTTAATTTTTCTTCAAATTCTTGCACAATTCCAAAGGGTGTGCATCCTATTATACTCAAAACAGAGATTTTTCATTAGACGTGCCAGATGTTTCTCAAGTATCTTCACACTTCCCAAGTCACCAGTATAGAAGTAAACACTTTCTTTTTACTGCAGGAGTTGTACAAGTTCCTATGACAAGAAGTGAGTGAGAGCAGGAACATCCAGTTTTGCATGTTGGAGCATCTGTAAGGCAGTATGAACTTTGTGTTGCACTTTGGAGACAGATGATAAAGTCCATGTTGTATCTATCCGAGGATATTCATAATCATTTTACAGCAGTTGGTGAGACTGCAAGGGTGCTTAATTAAGGATCATTCAGGAATTGGTCAAGTAGATTTTTCCTTCTTTCTTTTTCCTTTTGCAAGTAGAATTAAGATGACTTGCACTTTGTTTCCTGAAAAAATCACTATCTCAAAATCATGATGGAAGGAGAATCTGTTTTATACGCAATGGTAGCAAATTAAGCCACCAACTCAGAGATCATGCTATCTTTCCTGGTACTGGAAAAATGGAGAGGTGAGAATAATCTGCCTTAGAGGTAGAAGTAGGATGGTTGAAAGTCTTCACTCATATTCTTTCCAAGGCAGCCCTAGTAGAGTTACTGGGTATAGCTCTTATGAAAGAGCTTTAAACTGGATTTGAATGAGGAAAGGAGTAAAACCAGGCTTACTACAGATAAACCTGGGGGGCAGTATGCCACTGTCTGAGGGATGCTGTGGTAGCAAGATACTTTGGTCTGCCACCTCAGTGGAGGTAGGGGATGGAAATCCATGCAGCAGCAAAGACACGAGGGTTATTGAATTTTTAGAAACCACGGAAGCACCTGAGAATGGTTACATAGGAATTAGGGCTTGTCGTCCCCAAAAGGCAGTAATGAATAGTCCAACAGAAGGGCATTTACACCAATGCACACAGCATGGGCATCAAGCAGGAGGAGCTGGAAGCCATTGTGCACCAGGAAAACCGTGACATAATTGCCATCATGGAAACATTGTGGAATGACTCACACAACTGGAGTGCTGCGATGGATTGCCGTAAACCCTTCACAAGGGATAGACAAGGAAGGAGAAGTGTTGGAGTAGCTCTGGATATTGGGGAGTGTTTTGATTGTCTAGAGCTTAACGATGGTGACAGTAGGGTGAGTGTTTAAGAGTCAGAGAGAAGGACAACAGGGCCTTGGTGGGAGTCTGCTATACACCTCCCAAGCAGAATGAAGAGGCAGATGAAATATTCTATTAGCAGCTGGGAGAAATCTCACAATTGCTGGCCCTTGTTCTCTTGGGGGACTTCAACTTACCAGATGTCTGCTGGAAATGCAATACATTGGAGAGGAAACAGCCTAGGAGGTTCCTGGAGTGTGGAAGTTAACTTCTTGACACAGCTGGTAAGCAAGCGAACTATAAAAGGCACAGGCTGGACCTGTTGTTTGTGAACAGGGATGGGCTGGTGATGTGGTGGTTGAAGGCCTCTTGGCCCAGTAATCATGAAATGACAGAATTTTTGGTTCTTGAGGAAGTAAGGGGGGGTGGGGGAACAGCAGATCTGCTACTTTGGGCTTCCAAGAGCATACTTTGGCCTGCTTAGGAGAGGGGTTGAAAGAGTTCCGTGGGAGACAGTCCTGGGGGACAAAGGAGTTCAGGAAGGCTGAGCATCATTTAAAGAGGAAATCTTAAACTTATAGCAGGCTGTACCCATGTGCTGAGAAAATTGAGCTGATGGGGAAGTGCCTGACATGGCTGAACAAAAGACTTTGGCTGGAAATAAGGAAAAAAAGAAGAGCTTATGATCTTTGGAAGAAGGGGTGGGAAACTTACAAGGACTGCAAAGATGTTGTGGGGTAATAAAGGGAGAAAATTAGAAGGGCCAAAGCCCACTTAGAACTTAATCTGGCTACTGCCATGAAAGACAATGAAAAATGTTTCTGTAAATACATCAGCAACAAAATCCATTATTGGATGCTGGGGCAAACATAGTGGCAAAAGATGAGGAAGAAGCGGGGCCCTTAATGTCTTGATGTCTTAGTCTTTAATGACAAGACCAGTTGTTCTTTGGGTACCCAGGCCCTGACCTGGAAGACAGGGTTGGCAGCAGAATGAAGCCCCCATAATACAAGGGGAAGTAGTCAATGACCTGCCATGCGGTTTAGACATACGCAAGTCTGTGGAGCTAGATGAAGTCCATCCAAGGGTGCTTGGCGGGGGCTGGCAGAAGAGCTCACTGAGGCAGCTTCAGTCATTTACTGGTGGTCCTGGTTAGCTGGGCAGGTCCCAAGTGACTGGGAACTGGCAGTAGTAACCCCCATCTGTAAGAAGGCCAGAAGGAGGATTTGGGGAACTACAGGCCTGTCATCCTGACCTTCATGCTGGGCAATGTTATGTGGCAGATCATCTTGAGTGTCATCATATGACACATGCAGGACAACCAGAGGGATCAGGTCCAGCCAGTGTGATATTAGGAAAGGCAGGTCCTGCTTGTCCAACCTGATCTCCTTCAATGACAGGGTGACCTGCCTAATGAATGAGGGAAAGGCTGTGAATGTTTTCACCTGTGTGTTAGTAAAGTCTTTGATACCCTTTCCCACAGCACGCTTTTGGAGAAACTGGATTTTCATGGTGCGGATGAGTGTATTCTTTACTAGGTAGGAAACTGGCTGGTTGGCCAGGCCCTGAGAGTGATGGTGAATGAAACTAAATCCATTTGGTAACCAGTCACTAATGGGGTTCCCCAGGGCTTGGTGTTGGGACCAGTCTTGCTTCATATGTTAGTCAGTGATCTGGACGAGGGGGATTAAGTGCACCTTCAGTCAGTTTGCAGAGGACATCAAGTCAGGTGGGAGTGTCGATCTGCTGGATGGCGGGAAGGTCTGCAGAGGCATCTAGACAGGCTGGATTGATGGGCTGAGACTAACAGTATGAGGTTAGACAAGGCAAAGTGGCGGGTCCTGCACTTGTGTCATAACAACCCCATGCAGTGCTACAGGCTTGAGGCAGAGTGGCTGGAAAGCGGCCCTGAGAAAAAGGACCTGGAGGTGCTGGTCAGCAGTGGCAAGATGTGAGCCAGTGTGTGCTCAGGCTGCCGAGAAGGCCAGTGGCATCCTGACCTGTGTTAGGAAGTGTGTGGCCAGCAGGACCAGGGCAGTGATTGTCCCCCTGTACAGGGTAGTGGTGAGGCCGCACCTTAAGTGCTGTGTCCAGTTCTGGGCCCCTAAATTCAGGAAAGACATTGAGGTGCTAGAGTGAGTCCAGAGAAGGGTAACAGAGCTGATGAAGGATCTAGAGGGTAAGTCTAGTAGGAGCAGATGAAGCAGCTGGGGTTGTTAAGCCTGGAGAAGAGGAGGCTCAGGGGAGACCTTATTTCTCTCTACAGCTGCCTGAAAGGAGTTTGTAGCCAGGTGGGGGTTGATCTCTTCTCTCAAGTAACAAGCGATAGGACAAGATGAAATGGCTTCAAGTTGTGCTAGAGGAGGATTCAATTGGTTATTAGGAAAAATTTATTCACTGAAAAGGTGGTCAGTCATTGGAATAGGCTGCCCAGGGAAGTGGTTGAGTCATTGTCCCTGACAGCATTTAAAAACATTTAGATGTGGTATTTAGGGACATGGTTTAGTGGTAGACTTGGCAGTGCCAGGTTAATGGTTGGACTCTGATCTTAAAAACCTTTTCCAACCTAATGATTCTATGATTCTATATAACCAGGGAGGACAATGTTTTATCTTACACTGATGTGTAAAGTGGAGCATTTCAGATGGGTTTGCATTGATGTTTTCCACTGAGGGTCTCTATTGGTTCTCATATGCTGCAAGCATATGATGAAGGGATGTTTGCAGTAAGAATGCACCAACCCTTGTAGCCTTTACTGTGGCTTGGCTCTGTTTGGACTTAGCTGCCACAGTTTTTCACCCCTTCTCAAGTGGCAGCAGCCCAGCTAGCTCCAGTAAAAGGTTTCTCTATATTGAGATGTGAATTAACTCAAGTAAGTTACTCCAGAACGCTTGCACTTGAGAGCAAAAAAATTGGTAATTAGGAAGCATAGTTGTACAAAAGTAGCATGAGGTAATGCTAAGGGAACAAGATGTTTTTCATTCATTTTCTGTGAGGTCCCTCCGTAGTGAAACACTTGCAAATGAATGCTGCTGTATTGGGAGCTAGTGCAGCTCAGACTCCGTTACAGCAGCATTTTAGACTTGGCCTTGAGGAAATAAAGCAACATCTGAGTTCCTGCCATGCTTATCGACATGGAGCAAGCAAAGTTCTTCCACTTCTGTGTAGCAGAGGTACCTCTACATGTTCCTTTTCCTTAATTCTCTTGCTAGGGGTGGTTATTGGCTCATACATAGCAGCCAGCGTGGAGGACTGCTGTTTGTGTGTTCCTGGGCCTTGGACCTAGTCTTTGTGGATGGTTGGTTGGGGTTCGTACCTCACATTGGAACATTAGAAGCCTTTGTAGGATTGCTGCTTCAGAGAAATAGAAACATTGTAGCAAATAATAATAAAAAAAAAAACTAGTAGAAACATTAAACTAACCTAGCCTGCACTCCTACTTACTTCCATTTTTTCAGAGAATTTTGTTTTCTTAAGAGACAAAGCACTCTTCTTACCCTTGATTTCTTAAACTGGAGTGCCGCAATAAGAATTTGGAAAAGCCAGAGTCAATTTCTTAATTAGGGTTGGAAAAAGTGGGAATATATAATTACTTACCAGACAGCTGGTATAATTTTTCTAAACATTTTCTTGTTTAGCTATACGTTTCATGTATATAAGGAGAGAACAAAATATCTATTCTCATTGTATTCTCATTGTATCTGTGAATAAGATATTCTGAGTATTGTTGAGACTTGGGAGGAAAGCTTAGAAAAATGATGGTGTAATCCATGGTGCGTTGTGTGATGTAGCCCTATAAATATATTGGAGAGCTGAAACTTAAGAGAAAATATAAATCCTTTTAGCTCTAAATGTTCTTGTTTCCCAGAGGATTACTAGTGGAACAGGAGGACAATTTCTTTAATTCCTTTGTCCATAAGTCAGTCCCTTTGGAAAATCTCCAGTTGGTTCTTCATACCGCAGGAAGAATGCTAGCCAAACACTTGTTGTTTTTTGACAAATTCTACCTAGTTGCTGTCAGTAGCACGGCAATGTGATTGACATTTTTTAGAGAAATGCAGACAAACACTCTTTAATATATGTGGAATAGAAAATATATTGTGTGTATATATGTGTACGTATATAAATACATATATACCTATATGTGTGTATATATGTGTGTGTGTGTATTTATTAGTGTATATATATTTTAGTATACATGTGTAGTGAATTGTTCCTGTTATGGTCCAATAATTTTCCTACATAAGATAGGATAATAAAAAAATATCTTAATGACCTCATAGCTTTTTTGTGCTTCTTTTAGGAACTCCACCTGTCCTTGCCCTGTCACGACTATTTGACATGTGCAGCACTTTTAAATGAACTTTTCATGCCAGTTGTCTTGTACATAATAGATCTTTTAGTTTATATTAGCCAGTATCAATGCTATCAACACAACTTTAGAGAAAATCAGTATTTTTAGCATTATATGGCTTCTTTGCTACATTCTTACTGTGCTTTTATAAATTATATTATCTGCCAAACAAATAGGCTGTACCTAATAAAGTACATGTTATCCCACTAGAAATTGTAAACAAAAGATATTGTATGGCAACTTGAAATATGTCTAAGGGAGCTAGCATTGCTGCTTTTAGTGGTTTCAGAATAACATTACACCTACTTAGAACAGCAGAATGTGCCTTGCGTGTCAGTGTGCCAATGCAAATAATATTCAGACTTTCTACTATGTTTCTTCTGTGAAGTGCCGTTTAATATTTAGTTACTGATAGTGTCCATTATTATTGTTATGCTTTGGATCAAGGAAAAGATAAAATAGCCTGAATTACAAAGCATCCAACAGCTTGAATTTTCTGCCCAAGGAATAACAAAAAGTAGCAGACTGAAGTTCAAATTTATGTGGTGAATAAGTTTGAGTAGTTTTCTGTGCCATTAGCGGAACAAATTGAACTTTTGCTGCTTGAGTGCATATACCTAAACAGTGTAGTGTGGGAGGATTATCAGCCAGTTAGTCTTATTGGTTTATTGGCAGTAGAGCAGATTTAAACGAAATTTTCCCATGGCAGAAGTACTGTATCAGTGATCCCAGAAGTTTTCCTAAGAAATTTATGAAGTGGTATGAAAGTAAATTACTGAAGAGCCATCAAAGCAAGTATGTTATTAATTGACAATTTATTGACTTCATCCTTACTGCTAGTTAAAAGAAAAAAAAGGATTAGGATTCCCACTACACTTTGAAAGCTGCGTGAGGTCTTTTGTACAACATTTCAGTTAACCTGTAATTAATTAACTTAATTAAACAAATATTAGTAAAAGAGTAAAAGCACACTTATTCTGATGGATCTATAAAAATAGTCATAAGATCAATGTAAATAAGTAATGGAAAGTGTGAATCTGGGTCTGGTTAGGGCAGAGTGTAACACCGATTATCTTTGATCTTCTGAGAAACTTAGTCCTTGCTCAAGGAAATCTCTCATAAACATCACTGACTAATTGCTAAAGAATTGCTGGGTCTTTACCCTTCAGCTTGTGGTCAAAAGTATATTGCTGTTTATTATACTGCACCATTTTTCTGTGCCTAGCTTCAATACACTTAATTGAAACAGATTGCAACTTGATTTTGTTGTTATTTTACCTATATTAAAAGAGTAGAATAGTGATTACAATAGAAAGAAGCTATCTTCTCTTTATTCCAATTTATTCTATTAGCTTGCTTCTTCTGGCTAGTTATTTAACTTCTCTATATATCATTTAATCTGCAAAAGTATAAATTACTATCCATGTGAAATGCTATGGGAAATGCCATAAGAGTATTTTCAGACTTTTAGTTGGAAGGTATTACATGAAGACTGGAATTTTATAGTGATGGTAGTTAGGTATTAGTGAGCATGCTGTAGGTTCTGTAAACGTCTAATATTTGAAATAGGAATTTAATTCCTACTAATATTATGTAAAAGTGGAGGTCTCCTTAAACTTTAAAAAAAAAAAATCTAAAGCTGTTTTTTCCAGATCATTCATGTACATTTCAAATTTCGAGCTTTTAAAATGTCACTCTTAATTAAGGCATGTAGATTTAACGACAGGAATATTTTTCCTATTACTAATAATCCCTAAAGCCTACTGCATGTAAAACACATGAATTCTCTCCTCTTCTGCCTCTTTCTGACACCTGTGAGCTTTTTCCGTTGTTTTCAATGGCTGATAAATTGTTTTCCGGGTAGGAGGGAGAATGCCTGACTTTGACTCACAGTTTAATTTCTTGAGAAAACACCATTCTGTGCAATGTGCCCACAGTAGAAGCTATTACAGAATATTTTTCTTTGCTATCAGGTTTTTTGGCCAATTTACCCGTGAAAGCAGTCTCCTGGAAATCTGCCTAATCAGCAATACTGTTTTGAAAACAAACATTTTGTAAGGATCTGTCCTTTTTCATTAACAGCTGCAAACATTATAAATAAATCTTAAGTAATTTTTCTTTTTCGGTCACTCATGATCTGCGTCCTTTCTTTGATATTGTCAGTTTTACCTACTTTGTTCATGCTACTTCAACTTTGATCTGGGCTAATTGCCATTAAATTCACACCGCTCACTGACTTGGCAAGCCAGAGCAAGTTAATGCTATTCATCATCAGGAGACCAGTTACTTTCTTCTGTCCCCTCTAGGCATGTGCTTGTTTGTTTAACAGCAAAATGATTTGAGCAGTTTTACATATGCTGCTCATACATTTTCCATGTGAAAGTCAATAGTACAGCAGAATTCTGCAGCTGAAAGTTTTAAAATATGTTTATTGCTTAAGACATAGATATAGTTAAAGATTTTTTTCCTTGCTGCTTCAGATGCTCTTTCTGTCCTGCAGCGAGATTTCACAGGCGGTATTTGGAGCTTGTCCTTGGGTCAGGGAGGGATTTTTGTCTGTTTGGTGCTTCTTCAATTTTCAGAATACATATTGCTCTTGTCTGCTAAAACTACTAAAATACATTTGAATGAGACAAATACCGGCTTTTTTCTAGGGCTGGTTTTCCCCTCCTCAAATGTCACAGGCTGTCTGTTCTTGGGAGAGGAAAAGACAGAATCTCCCTAGTCAATGTCTGTCTTGAACTTGCTCGTTGTCTTTGCTGGGCTGATGTGGTAGCTTCTGGGTACTGCATAATTTACCGGTGTTAATGCTGATAGGAAGGAATTAGTTTATTAAATAAGCATATTTATTATTTTTAAGCATTTAAAATATTAAAATTATATTTTAAATATGAAATCATTCTGATGAAGGAAGTACATTGTATAAATTTCGTATCTATGAACTTGGTTTTTTTCTCCAAAGTAGGAGGGTTGCATTCAGTGGAAAATGGGATAGTGGTTATTTTTAACCATCTAGTGCAATACTACCCTCAAGAATCAAGAATCGCCTATTGACCAATAATAGTTCCTCTTCCCAGATAATGTAATGAATTGAGGCAAGCTGTAACATCTAACACATTAATAATAAGATAAGAATAAATAAAAAGCATGAAGTAGATTTTTATGATATGTGGTGTTAAATTGACTAAATTTCAAACTGATTAAAAACTTGTTTAGCAGCATTATTGCTAAATCCTAATGAAGGCAGCTTGGGAGATAATAGTAGTTCAAGCCTTTGCTGGTGTGTTTATTGAGTCTTTCATAACTTTCTGACCTTCATTAATAATAATTTTTCTGCACCATGTAGAGAATTGTTTTGATATAATCACCTCTGTTTAAAAAAAAGAGGGGGAAATACATTTGAAAATTGAGAATATATTTTTGATTGTAGAAAAAAATGTACCAGTGCTGCTTCCTGCTCCACTCCAATTCATGTTGAAATTTCTGATTTGATCAAAATTATTTGAGAGTTTTCTTTTTAATGAGCATCTGTTCTTTGAGTTATTTTCATTTTGTTTTGGTTACTTATTGTTCATTATTTCCACTTACTGGTACCATCTAGTGTTTCTAGTGTTTTTCAGTGTCTGCTTTAAGCCTGTAAAATTGATGTTACTGGAATATTCTTCGAATTTTAATCTGCTTAGACTGCCTTGAATACTTACATCAGTGTGTGGAACAACTGAACTGTCTAATGCAAAGTTTTTTGAATTTTGATAATGAAGATAATTAAACTGTTTCTTCATGTCAAGTGTAAGTAATGAATAAAATGGAAAGGGGAAAAAAATGTAGCACTAGTGTGATGGGAAAAATGAAGGATAAAACTGAATTTGCAATAGGGCCCAGGAAAAGCAATTGGACAACAGTTCTCATTTGGGAAGTACTGAAAATCAACAGTGTTGTGGTGAGCGGCATTCAGCTGCAGTGCCATCGTTCTCTGTTGGTGGGATAAATGTGAGGGTTTGGTACCTGGTCCACTTCTGCTCTTGCAGTTCTTTTTCTGGATAGTAACGTTCTTAAGAATCAGTTTTAACACAAATGCTTTATGGTGCCATCATTGTTCAGACAAGTTCACACCACAGCAGATTGCCTGTCAAGTGCAGGGTGGCAGTCAAGGCAGAGCTCAGCCAGGTGCCAGAAGCAATGGAGCCAACTGTGGAAGTATCAACCTCACCTGCACTGACTCGCTCTCTTCCTTTTAACATCCCACACTAATAAGAAAAAAATGATGCTCACAACTGTTCTGTCAAGTGGATATGTTGGAAATTGTGGTGTGAGAGCATTAATAGTAGCCTTAATGTTTAAAGATTTCAAACTACTGTGCAGATGTTGTGTTCAGGATTGTTTTGGGTCCTTAGGGTCCTTAATCTCATTTTGGAATGATGTAGTGTAAAAGCTTGTTGTTTGTTTGGTTTGGTTTTGTGATACAATTTTCCCATAAGACTCATATTAATGTTCAGGAAGCAAGATTTAAATAAGAGACTGTTTCTTGTTTTAGTAAAGTTTGAATTCTTTCTCCAGAAGAATAAAATGTGATGTGAGACAGTTAAATACAGTAAAAACTGAAATAAGCTGTCCAAGCTGAACTCACTGGACCACCCAGGTCCTGGACCACCCAAGGGACCAACAACAAGCAGTTGCCTGAAAGAGATGGCCTTTTGCTGGAGGTCGAACAAGTTGTATTGCAGACCTTGTATATATTTGGTAGTGATTTCTTATTGCAGTTGGTGGCCTACTGGAGATGGTCCTTATTCTGAATTCCCACTGTATCAGTAATGTCCCTGTAAAAATGTCATTTTTTATTTACTTCTGACCTTAACAGGTTTTTTTTGTCTTTTTGGCACAAAAATAAAATTAGCAGCTTAGCGATGTGTTTCTATTAAGTAGAGATTTCAAGTTACTATAGAGTTGTGTAGTGTCATGTATAAATAAGATTTTTGAATGGGGGGATAGTTGGTGTCATTGGTAGGGTTTGCAATGACAATTAAATAGGAAGCACTCATGTAACTAATTCATACTTGAACCACCTTCATTATGCTTCTATTAATGAGAAGTGCTACAATATGAAACCAGATAATTCAATGTTAGAATTGCTGTGTTCGTAAGCTTGAATGGCCTTTGGAAAATGTAGAAAATCTCTTAGTTGGAAGTTATTGCAAGTGGCAGGTTTTATCCTGAAATCCACAGTAAAATGATGTATATGAATATGTAAATATTTTCCATTATTAAAAATAGACATTGAATTAAAATTTCTGTGGCAATCGTAATTTCAAGATGGTCCCCCATTCTGTTCTTTTAAAAATTTGTTAGATAAAGTGTAACAAAGTCATCGAATTTAACCACCCCAAATCGACATTTTTATGTACATGCTTTTGCAGCAGTAGTTTTATTCTAGTGATGGTAACTTAAAGATAGAGAGGATACAAGGGGAGTTTGCTGAGATGTAATTAACTGTTTGGCGAGTTAAAAATCCCTCCATCGTGTATCAGTAAAATCTTCTATTCCTATAAACTTGTTTTAGTAGCTAGAGAAAATATTTAAAAGTAAACAGCTGTATCTTATGCAAACCTTCTCTAAGTATATAGCTTTATTTCTTTAGCATTCTTTTCCATTGTTTTATTTAACATCTAATTATCTCTTTTTTCTTTTAATCCTTTCTTAAAACCAAAATAAAGGTAGCGTCTAATATCTCCTTTTTTGCAAGCTGGGTTAAGCACTGACTAATTAATTTCACTCCTGTTAGAGGAGTGAAATGTATTTTATAGCTATAAATCCATGTACTTTTGTAATATTTTTTCAATCTAAAATGAATACAAACATTTTTATGGCCCTGTTGAAAGATACAAAGAACTCCCGTAGCTTTCTAAGATAGGAAGAAACTTTTGAATAAAGAGGACTTTGATTAAAGCCCTGTAGGCAGGGCTAAATTTTTTACTTGTGTGTTATTGTGGGGATAGACATGTTTACACTAATTGTTATCTGTGCATTAATAACAGTTTAATTATCAAATTGATATTATTCATATATAAGCTTCACAACTACTATGTTGTAGTTTCATGGAATGGTTTGGGTTGGAAGGGACATTAATGATCATCAAGTTCCAGCCTCACCTTCCACTAAACCAGTTTCCTCAAAGCCCCATCAAGTCTGACCCTTCTTTATTTAATTATCTTAAATAATGATGAGGCAGACCTCAGAAAAAACATACCCAGACTTGTTTTTTTAAATATTAATTTATATATGTGGAGTATGAAAATAGAGATAGACTTGAATCATCCACATCATGAAATGAGTTACGTGTGCCAATGTAATAATAATTTTAAGCCAGTGTTGTTTGACAAAACATCAGTTCGCATGTCCTACAAGCCGTAAAGCCTTCTCCTTTTACCACCTTATAGCCAACTGAGTAAAACAAACAAGTTCTGAGATAAAATAGTGTATTAATTTTTTAAAATTTCATTTAATAAATCATATGATGAAATAGTAGCAGTGATGAAGGAAGTGGTCAGTATTATTTACAGGTATAGAGATAAGCCTTGCATTCTTATTACTAACCTTTCTAATTTTCTTCCAGTTCTCTAATGCTAATAAGTCATTGCAAATCCATGTAAACAGACACCCGATGACCAGTTTTACTGAGGGGAATGTTCTCGGCAGGGCTTTGTTAACCTGATGTTCTGTGGTTTCGCCTCGTAAAACCAGCAAAGGGCTCTCTGCGTGGAATGTTAATGGGGTGAAGTAATGAATGCAGGATGGGATGTAAGACTCAAACATGCATAAAGTTGGGGGTTTGGAGGAGATCCTTGCAGACAGTAGCGAAGATAAAAGCACTGGAATTTTTTTTTGTTTGTTTTAAGCCAACAGTTGGATCTCTGCTGGAAATCTGGCTTTGAAGTAAGAACATTAAGAAAAGAATTAGAAATTAAGCTACATAAATTTCTTTTAATTTGGTCTTGGTGAAAGAAGCAAAGTTGTGGGTCATCCCTGTGGATTTAACACAGTTTTAAAAATCATTCCTATTTCAAACCATTCTTCTAACTTATGTGCTTTTTAGTTCTGCATCAAGGGATTTTCTCTTAAGAGGAAGGTTGCTTGTGCTATACCTTTGCTTTCTTTTCGAAAGTGTACTTTGAGAAACATGCAACTGAACTAATTTCAGTTCCTGGAATTTGTCATTGCTTTTGTAGAGAAAATGTATTCAGTACTTTGTAGTTCCTGAGGAATCAAGCAGTTAAAATTTTTATACAAGTGCAGTTCTAATTAGTTACATTGTTCAGGCATGACCTGATCTTGAATTTGTTGTCCAGGGAATGGAAACATCTATGGATGAGCTGGTTTTGCTCTGTCTGAGTGATGTTTGTTGGTTGAGGGCCCAGATCAAGTCTGGTGAGGCAGGTGTATTTATTTTTGTTACAGTAAAGCCCACTCATAACTGTTAATCTGAGGATGTTGATCAGATCATCTCTTCTTAATGGCTTGGTCTCTTCATCCTCTCACTACTCAGTGTGCAAGTCCTGCTGCATCAGAATGGCTAATCTGAAGGGTTTTAACCTTTCCCTGTAAATTTATTAGAAACATGACAGCAAGAAAAGATGTGTGACTGTGATTTAAAGCAGATCATCCTTTTCTTTCCACAAGACGATTTTTAATTTTTTATTTAAATACAAGCAGGCCCGTTGCCTGAGAGTTCACTTTATGGAATAACAAGCAGTGATGCTGCAGAGAATGGATACAGCTTGTTTTGGGAATAACTACAGCTCTGGATTTGAGGAAATAGAAATGACTGCTAAACATTGACCGTGGGGGGTATGATAAGATAAGCACTGTGAAAACTGCTTACTAGGTAATTTTAAAAGTAGATAATCTCAGCTGTTTGATAGTAGACAAGACGTGGTCAAACTCAAATTTGCCTATTTGCTGGCATTTGTGTTCACGCATTTGCATCCATGTTAAATGAAAGAATGGAGGTAGATCAAGCTAGATTATTACTCTCAATTTTTACCAAGTTTTGAGAAAACAATTTTGTAGCACTGGAAAAAGTACAAGTGTTGGGGTTTTTCTGGGGGTAGGGCTAAAGAAGAAGAAGGGTTGAAAGAGAGACAGTATAGTCTATGTAGTACTAGCATTGCTGACTGATACCAGTTATGGATAAATTATGGAATATGTGTATGGAGTACAGTAAAAATGGTCATGAGAGAAAGTGGAATTTGAGATGCTTACCTCTATCAGTCAAATGTTGTTAGAATGAACAGTCGCACAATAATCACGTTGTAATTATTTATGTGGGCTTGTATAATCTACCTGTTTTAAATAATGAAATGTCTTAGCTTCTTCTTTAAAAGGTAGTTAAGAGATAGCTTTATGAACTGTGTATATTGATAAGGAGACAGGCTTTTGAAGCTTTTCAGAATCAAACGAGATTGAACAGTGATTGTAGAACAATTTAAACTCAAGAGATGTGTATTGTAATTATCGGAACAATTTATGAAGGGTGGTCGATGTATTCTCTAATGTGGGCTTTTTTAGAAGTTATGTTCAAGTACAGCTGTGTTTGAAGTCTAATTGAAGGAAATTCTGCCACCAGCTTTTCAGTAGAATTAATTAATTAAGTGGATGGATCTTGACGCATTGCTGTCTCTCAGTACATGGTACTAAAAGATTTCTATGATAGAAATCCTATTTGGCAAGTTAGCAAATAATGAACTATTACTACTCTTCCTCAGAGTTTTTTGCTAACTTCTTGAACTGTAGAATTCTGTAGTACTTGCTATGAAGAAAAAACTTTAAAAGAGTAATATGCAACTTAATGTCAATGATTGTCTTGGACATTGTTAGACATAGTAAATACAAGCAAGATATGTAGAGAAGACTAAAATTGCAAATGGCTCCACTCCTGTAGGCATTCAATTGTGCTCTCAGTAAGATTCACAATGCTTGTTTCTGGTTGTTCAGGTTACTTCAAAAGGATGGGGTTTTTTTCTCCTGTTTAATAGCAAAAGTTAGAAGAGGTTTTTTAATGAAGGCTTGAAATATTTGAATTTTAACCATCTGTTGAATATGTTGGTTCATGGAACAGTGATTACATTGCAGTGATGGCACCCATCACTGCATGTGTCTCCATGGATAAGAGCCTTTGTCAGTACCTAATGAAAATATAGAATTTGGATGAGAAGCTGGCTGAAAGCCAGACAAGGTGAGTTGATGGCAGTGGTTGGAGAGAAGCAGCCTGGGGAACTCTCAGAGGTTATGTTATTCTTTGATGGAATGCAACCAGTATTAATTCTTGGAGCACAGAAAGTTTATTGACTAGGTGCTCAGTAGGCCAAACTAGTTTAGTTTTTGTTCTTTCCTCCATCAAAAAAAGGGAAAGCTGGTTTAATGGGACAGCTTTTGCTGACAATTCTGTAAGAGCATTATAGTTTTGGAAATTAGGAGTGTGTAGTGGCAGCTCCAAGTATTGTAGAGGCAGGTCGTAGAATCACAAGCTAAAAATCAGAGTATTCTTATGGTTATTCAGTTTTTCTTTAGTTAATTTTCTTTTTTGTACTTGTGTATTTTAAATATAAATGAATTCTCAGTCATTGGAATGTGGAATGAGTCTTTAATCAAGTTCGCTTTTACTTTGTAAAATGTGGGACACTGAACGTCTTTTTAACTTCCAATATAGTAGTCCATCAAGTGTCTGTTGAGGCTCTTAGTTTGCAAGATTGCTTAATTAGAATATTTTTATTACTTATGATAATTTATCTTTGTAACTGTCTTTTAATGTAATTTTGAGGTAAAGCTTTAGGTAGTTACTCTTAAATGACAATTATGAATGGAATAAGCAGATATGGATCATACATTTTGCCATCTCTTTTGAAGAATTACTCCATGTGCTGCTTGAAAAAAAGCAAAGAATAATGATTACAGATGAAACTTTGAGAGGTTGTGCTTCACATTTTTTTAGGAACGTTTATTTATTGTTTGAGTTATGCCAAAACATAAGAAAAATATAAATTACATAACTTATATCTCGTATCAGAGGGTCAGATATTTCAGTTTTTCAAAACAGAATCATAGGATTTGATGTAAGTTGCTGCATGAATGTGACACAAGCAGATAATATTTGCTTCATATATTTACTTCTACCTCACTGGAATCTAAGAAGTTTCTTTTGACTGATAAAACTTTTATACATTCAGCTAATATGACTTCTTAATGTCTGTTCAGGATTGAAAGTTGTGTATTCTGGTTTAAAACTGGATGATAAACCTTGTTGTGAGAGTAGAAGCCTGGAAGCAGAAGTCAGCCAAAAGTTGATTAATGGCTAGTAGTCGCATTTAATTCAGTTTTAAGTGTGGTATTTACTAATAAAGCCACTTCAGCAAATCCTCAGTGATTTGAGGTAAAAGTTTCACTCACATGAAATTTAATAGGTGATTTGGGTAGTGTCGCATCATTTGTGAAAAGAGCAGCTTGTAAATCTGTTCCATTTGAAAAAAAAATACATATAACTTGATTCTTAAGCAGTGTTACAATACCTCCACTCTGTCAAGTTTAGGGTTCTTGATTCACAATCTCCATTGGCATCAGCACGTGTTTGACCCTCACCAAAGTCGTGGGAAGCTTGTAGAAGTCTTATAGCTCACACACTCTTCTGAACACTAGGACTTGGAGAAGACCCAGAGAGTCCCTACATATGCACTCTAAGACTCAGGAATGAATTATTTTCCAAGAAACTGAACATTAGTTCTTCAGCTTTTTGTAGCAAGAGCCTTTCTTTAATATTTTTAAACTTTTCAACAGGGTTATTTTATGCCAATACTAGTAAAAGTTATATTTGTTTGCTGAAAAGGTCATGAACCTACTAGGATTTGGGGTCAGAAAACAGCATAGGAAATCTAATGATAGTAGGGATTGGATAGCTAGCTCAACGAAAGACAGATTAGTCTGCATGTGATACCAGGAACCTCATAAAAGGAATGTTTTCAGTATTTTACCTTTTCCTACTGTGCTGTCCCGTTCTGCTCCTTTTAGCCCAGTATCACAGTGTTTTTACGTAACGGGTATCACATATACCTTTTAAAAAGAAAATAAATGCATTAGAAGGTCTTTAAAAGAGTTTGGGCTAGCAAGAAACTTGCAGAAACTGTCAAGTTGAATTACCTCTGAGATGTAGGAAGCAAACATTGAAAATTAATCAACTGAATACTCAAGCTTGGGGAGTTAGAATAAAGTTGTGACAAATATTTCATGTTGTGACTGACATTTGAAGAGTTTGATGTATTTAGGTTGTTTATACAGATCAGCTCCAATGTTTTGTTTTAAAGAGCATGAGTTTCTGGAAGGCATTTGTTGCTTAATCACATGAACTATGACTGTGGTATCACAGGAGCAAAATTATCACTCTTCCATAAATATTTAATCTTAAAGCGTGGATTAAAAAAATTGCTCAGCTGCTTTTCTTTATCCTTTTAGCGAAGCAGAGATTCCATTAAATGTCTTTCAAAATTTTGGTTTATTTTTGCTTGTTTTGTTTTTAGTACACTGCAGAGGAAAAGATGCAGAAAGAAGCAATTCTTTTTTAGATTGCTAGAATTCAGGGACTCTTCTCACATACGTCACGTTTGACAGAGAATTTAAGTTAAAGCTTAGATCTAATGTACTGGTTTGTAGATTCTTTTTCCCTTTTATTTATTGGGAAAATCCTAAATGTTTCTTAAGATAGAGAGTTGTTTACCACAATCCCATAAGTCTAGTATTAAGTAAGTAGAAATAGTTGGGTTCTGTGAAGCTGTTAATCACTCTTAATACTGTGTGGCTGCTGCTGAAAAGGTCAGCTAGCTGCTGGTTGGTTTTGCTCTTTCCAGCTTCTTTGTTTGATAACCCAAATCAGAATAATTCTACTTCCTTAAAATGTCGAAGACCTAGATCTGTCTTCACCTGATAAAGAACAGGCATTAGGGCTTCATATCTGTCACTACAGTCTCATTAGGTTATGCTCCTAATTTATAGATTTGTCAGTGGCACAGCTCCTTGACAGCCATGTCCTTTGTTAACACCTTTCTTATCAAGCTTTGCTTTCTCTGCTGCTTATTTATTTGTTTCTTCTTCTGTGAGGTCTGGCAAGGAGGAAGTATTTGGCTTTTTGTTGCTGTGTGGAGGAGTGCAATCAGTAGCTGCAGCGATGGCAAAAGCAGGGTTAGGGCAGTGCTGTGAATTGGTGACAGGAGAGCGAGTTTTGGATAAGAGTGAGAAGTTTGTCATACTTTGCCAAAATTAGGAAGTGATTGCATCCTCCTGAGCGCAGCACTAGACATTGTTATCTTGAGAGGTCTCCTCGGGAGTTGTTTAGTTGGTTAATTTGAACAGTTTGTTACTTTAGGCTGCTTGTGCTCTTGCAGGACTGTGATGCAGAGAATCCTAAGTACATGTGGTAAAGAAGACATTGAGAGGAGAATGATCTAAAAATAAATGAAGTTCTCTAGTAACAGTCTTACTGTCATAAAGAGAAATGTTTTATGTAATTGAAATACTATTTTTTTGGAAAAGGGGAGAAAGAGGAGGTTACATTTAGCTGGTTGGGAATCCACTGATGGAATTACTGTATGTACTAGAAGTGCAGACTGTAGGGCAGTCTCCTTTCGATGTTTTTGCAATACTGGGAAATAACAATAGTAGAATGGTTTGGGTTGGAAGGGGCCTAAAATATCATCTAGTTCCAATCCCGCTGCCCTGGGCAGAGGCACTTTCTGCTAGACCAAGTTGCTCATCCAACCTGGCCTTGAACACTTCCAGGGATGAGCCATCCACAACTTCTCTGGGCAACCTGTTCCAGTGCCTCACCACACTCAGAGCAAAGAATTCCCTTTTTATACCTAATCTAAACCAACTCTTTTAAGATTTGAATCCATTTCCCCTTGTCCTGTTGCTTTGTGCTCTTGTAAAAAGTGCCACTCCATCTTTCTTGTAGGCTTCCTTCAGGAACTGGAAGGCTACAGTTAGGTCACCCTGAGACCTTCTCTTCTCCAGGCTGAACAATCCCAATTCTCTCACCGTTTTCTTGTAGGAGAAGTGCTTCATCCCTCTAATCATCTTGGTTTCCCTCCTCTGGACTTGCTGCAACAGGCCCATGTCCTTCCTGTGCTGGGGACGCCAGAGCTGGATGCAGCCTTCCAGGTGGGGTCTCACCAGAGCAGAGCAGAGGGGCAGAATCCCCTCCCTCACCCCGCTGCCCGCGCTGCTTTTGATGCAGCCCAGGACATGTTTGGCTTTCTCTGGTGCAAGTGCACTTTGCTGGGTCATGTCCAGCCTCTCACCCACCAGCACCTCCCATCCTTCTTGAAAGGGCTGCTCTGGATCTGTTAATCTCCAGCCTGCGTTGATACAGGGGGTTGCCCCAACCCAGGTGTGGCACCAGCACTTGGTCTTGTTAAACCTCATGAGATTCCCATGGACCCACTTCCCAAGCTTGTCCAGGTTCCTCTGGATGGATCCCGTTCTTCAGGTGTGTCAAGAGTACCACTCAGCTTGGTGTCATCTGCCAGTTTGCTGAGGGTGCACTCAATCCCTTCATCTACATCATTAGTGAAGATACTGGATAGCACTGGTCCTAATACCACTTGTCACTGATAGCCACTAGGACTCAGAGCCACTGACCACTACCCTCTGGATGCACTTTCTTACCCATCTAACAGTTCACTCATCAAATCCTTCTCTCTCTAGAGAGCAGGATGTCAAAGGCTTTACGGAAGTCCAGATAAGTAACACCTGTAGCCCTTCCCATGTCCACTGATGTATTCACTCCATCATGGAAGGCCACTGGGTTGGTCAGGCAGGACTTGCCCTTGGTGAAGCTGTACTGGCTGTCCTCTCTTCTCTGTGGGCCTTAGCATAGCCTCTCGGAGGATCTGTCCCATGGTCTTCCCAGGCGCAGAGGTGAGTTTGACAGGTCGGTAGTTCCCAGGGGGTCCTCCTTTCTACCCTTTCTAAAGATGGGTACAGTGTTTCCCTTTCTCTGGTCAACTGGGACTTCACCTGACTGCCATGACTTTTTGAGTATCATGAGGCTTGGCAGCTACATCAGCCAATTCCCTCAGGACTCTGGGATGCCTCTCATCAGGTCCCACAGACTTATGTACATTCAGGTTATAATTATTTATATTGTTTTGCTTATTAGATTTATAATAAAATATGCAAAATCCGATTACGTTAATGCAACAGGCTACTTTCTCTGACCACAGCTTTTATTGGAAAGGATGGGGATGCTGAACATAACTTCCTGTAAAATTCTAATTTGATCGCTGGAAGTATAAACCCTCACCTTGCTTTGTCTTAAGTAGCAATGATAACAAATTCTTAATTATAATAGTATTATTGGAAAGCATTGTTAAAACCTGTGAAGGGATTTCAAACTTCCCATCTATTATATTGATGAATTGCTCTGGAAGTTAATTCATTGTGATAACGGAAAACTCAACGGTTATTAACTCCCTATATGTATAAACCTATACATGTTTTTCAGTCAACAAGTGTTTCATGAGATTGCAACTAGTGAATATTTTTTGACAGTAATAGTATTTGAAAGATGTATTTTGGTTTGTCTGCTGCCAATAAGATGTTCAAATGGCCAAAAAAAAGATAGTTTTCTTTGAAGTGGCAGACTGGCCGATCTCCTAAGTGTCTTATGTTTTCAATAATTTCTTTATTCTTCTTATATTGTCGCTGTGCACTGCATTTCCCCATCTCCATTGAAACTCCTCCTCAAAAACTCTTCTTTTGTGAACCTATCAGCTATCACAGAAGCAAGAATTGGAAAAGGGTACTTTAGGTCACCCAGTCAGCCTTGTTGCTGGTGTAGTGAGGAGAGGTCCAGAAACAGGTGTGGTTCAGTCTCCTCTGATACGTTTTCAAGTACCTACTGTCACGTTCAGAGCATTCAGAGTAAAGTCCAGCAGTCACCTGTGTTTTTTGCTAAGTACTAATGGACTTGGTCCACATAACCATGGTGTTTCAAACATCACATTGTGAAAAAGTTTCGGTTTTTATTACTGAATCTGAGATCTTTGGAAGAAACTAAATGTTGATAGTAAGAAGCCAGTATCTGTGAAGATGTAGATAATGTATATAGAGTGTGTATGCGTGTGTTCCTGTTTCTAAGGCAGGAAAGTCCATACGTGGTATTTGAAGAGGCAGGAGTAGTGTCTTACAGCTGCTTGATATCTAAGATGATAGCCACCCTAACTACAAAAAAAATTAAATAAATAAAGCAATCTGGGGTGCCCAGAAAGAAAATCAAGTCAAAATAAATAAATTATATGATACATAATTATCTGACATGAGTAATGGATTTCATCTGTAAAACTGAAGCCTATAAAGGCTCTGCTCTACAGATAAAAGGTAATGCAATCTGAACTGGTAGTTTGATGCAAGTGAAATCTTTTCATGTCTTTTGGAATATATGTAATTGTTTAACTATGTAATAAAAAACAGGTGGATACTCGACTGATTTAATAGGGGATGATGAAGAAGTACAGGAGACAAAAAGTTTGACCAAGTACATATATGCCCATATGTATGCATGTATTTAAGTATGTATATACAGATGCTGTTTTCTCTCTATCCTGAACTTTATATTGGATATTTAATTTGAAGAGAATAGTCAGGTCAGTATCTAATACCATAGCTTTGTTGTTGGGCTTAGCTGATCTAATTAGTTGTCAGTGAAAAGGTGATGCTCTCATTACTCTGAATATTATAGGTGCTATGGTTATGAGCACACTGGTTGGTTACATCAACTCTCAGTGTCAGACCAGTCTTAAGCTGACTTAAATGCATATGTGACCTGATTGAATAAGTAGCACAATTAAAGATGATCGTATCCCTTTCAGAGAGTGGAAACCCTCTATGTCTTCTAAAATAAATAGACTGAAAAGGATCAGAAGCAAAAAAATCATGCTATGTTCCACTCAGTTTAGGCTGTAAATTTTATGATAGCCTGATTTACAGCCTGTGGAGTTCAGGATTGATTTATTTGCTGCAATGTGCTTACAACTGTTGTTAAGCTCTGACTATGCTGTCATTTAGGTAAGAGCAAGCTTTTCAACCGAGTAGGGAAAAATGGATAACGTGTGTTAGTTTCTTGTAGTCAGGGAACTAGATTCAATTACTTAAAAAGTAAAGATGTGCTAAAGTATTTTATTTTTACCTTTTTTTTTTCCCCTCTATTTTTCTTTTTCTTTCTTAGTCCTGGCAACAGCTTCTAACAGAAACACAAGAATAGTACCTCTAAAGTGTTTTTACATTGCTCTGTTACTTAAGGAGAACACAATATCTTCTTGATTTAGGTGGAGAACTTAGTGCCCCTGAGTTTTTACCAGGAACCTCATATGCACGCAAGGATTAATATATATTGAGATTTCTTTCTTTCAGGAGGCACTTGTGCACCAGGCATGTTTCATGTTTGCTTTTCAAAACCAAGACCTTTCAGCACGTCTTTTCCTAAGTAGAAATAGAATTGCTAGTGTCAAATCCAAAATGTTTATCTGAGATATCCTTATTGAATAGGACAAACAAATGTCTGGGGAAAGATTTTATCTGATACAGTAGCTCTGTAGTCTAGATCTCTGTGGGTATTCTGGTCAGAAGTGCAATTAAGACAGTTGTTAGCATTCTCTCTCTTTGTACAGGTTCTTAGCATTAACAACCAACATCTTTCTCAAATGGCCAGAAAAATCCATCTGCCTTAAGAGGAAACTCCCTGTTAGTTCCAAATTATGAAGAAAGCTGATATCTTCGCAGCCATAAAGTCAGCTTCACGTGTAATGCACCGCACAATTTCCCCAGCTGTCGGCTGGCATGATAGCTATCAACATAATCACTAGACATGCTCTGTGGCTCTGACCCTTTCCTGCCCTTTGTATAGGAAAGTGTCTGTTCCATGAGCTAATGATCAGACACAGATAATAAGGCTTTCCTTACCCCAGTAAACTACTTCAAGGCTGTCATGCTCTCCTAACTAAGGGTCTCTTTAGTCCTAATACAGCCCCTGCTTCCCTCAAAACTAACAGAGCTTTGAAACTTTGCCACTGCTTTAAAAACTGCAGGTCAAGCGTTGTTTGACCAGTTACTCCAGAGTGACATCAGGCTATTGCATCTTCAGAATTACTAGCTGGCTCCATATATACTTATAGTTATGGTCAAAGCCTTCTCTCATCCTGTTAGCCATTTTCATTTCTTCTAACTTTTAAAAGGGTTGTGCATTACAGTCGTTGGATAACATGGCCAGTTGTAGTTATTTCTGTAGTACAGTGAGAAACGATGTGATTTTCTGCTTATTTTCCTTTTAATTAATTGCTGAAGTCACAGACATTCTGATAAGTCCTTAAAAAGAAACAAAAAGCAAATATAAGCCATCATTATCATCAAATGTGAATTCACTTTTTATGGGGATTGAATTACATCTAAGAAGTTGTGGTACTGTATGTCATTTTGCAGACCTCATTAGAATTTTTCAAATTTGGGTTTCAAACTTCAGCTTCTGAATTCTTGTGTAGGGAAGTAAATTATTCTCATTTTCAAAGTCACTGGGAGCTCAGCCGGCACATCTTGTTGATACCAAAATGTTTTATGCAATTGCTTCAGATTTGTATCAACTACTGTGTTGCTTTGTAGAATATGTCTGTGTATTTCCCAGTGTAGTGGGACTTCAATGGTGTTTGGGATTTTGTGTCCTGAGATGAAATTAATATTTACAAATAACTGTGATTTTCTTTCACAGAATCATTCTTGAACTCAGATTATTTTTTATTTTACAGTTCAGACCTCTTATTTTCAGTTACTTTCCTGCTTCCTTCTCATCTATTGATTTTGTGAGAATAAAAAGAAATAGAATCTGTGAATAAATGTTTGTGAGATGTTTATGAACAGTGGCTGGATGAGCTGCTGGAGAGGATGGAGTAGATTGTGAAGTGATGAGAAAGTTGGCCTTGGGAAATTCAGACTGAGGGAGAAATAGGTTTGCCTTCATTGAAGGGTCATGGGAATGGCTGTTTTCATCCTGAAATGTGTATGCACAGTTGGAGGCGAGGATGCTTCCACTCAGTTTTGCAGAATTAGATGTAAATGCCATAGCCTTTGCACTTTTAAGTGATTGTGTTTAGGATATGTTGGGTTTATGGTAGTCGTATGATTCTTATTGAGTAGACTCAAAACGTTACACCACCTTGGAGGATGGCATTTAGAGCCAACTAAATATCATTATTATCATTTTATAACCTGGTTATGTAATCTCCATCTCCAAGTAGCTGTAACAGTGGTTTGGACTTCTATCGATATGATTAACTTCATTTCTGAGGTTTTTTTCTGTTTTAGTTATTAAGTAGTTGTCATTGAATGAATCTTCAACACAAAAGAAACTTTTTATTTATTTCTTTTGATTGCTTTGTGACATTACAGTGCGTTGCAACTTGTGTTAACTTCTGGATTTTCCAACGTGTGAGCGATATGAAGTCTGCTGCACTGCAGAGGGCCTGTTTTCACACAGGTGCAGCTGCAACCCTTTTACCTCAAAAGATTGAAAGCTGTTTTGTTGGGAAAGTCAGAAGGTTCTTTGGAGGACTGCAATGGGAAGTTTTAGTGAGGGGAGTAGGGTAATGATCGCTGCATGTTTGGCATATTTTCTGGGTTTCTATTTTTGTTGGGTGATTTTCCACAGAACATTGTAAACATTTATGCTTCTATAGCTTGTTCCTGCTCTCTCTCCTAATAAATTATGCAGCTGTTTGCTGTGTTCCTACAGCTTCTTACCTAACACTAAATGACTTCTTCCCTGTAAATTACCAGTATATTCAGGAAGCCATTGAATAATTGGTGGTGATTTAATCTAGTTTTATGGAAAGGTTGGGAAGGAACTGGCTTTTTGCAGAGGCACTGGTGATGGTGGGTTTTTGTAGCTAGTTTAGGAAAGTCTGCCTGAGGGGTACAGAATGAAGGTTGAAAGGACATTTATCTGTGAATCTGACAGGGCTCTTGATTCAGGCCAACTTCAATTCAAGGCAAGAGTTGCTGCTCTGGATGTCCAGGAGAGGATATCCCACCAAGATTCCGGCTGCTCCATGGAGGCAGATGGAGGCTGCCCTGATAGAATGATTCACATTGAGGTGAAATTCTAACCCAGGAAGTTTTACTCTGGTGAGAATCCATAAGACCTGGTTTAGTATCTTGTGTCTTCAAACATTATGGACAAATGAGTTCCCGTCTGCTGCTTATCTTGGGCCAGTGCTGTGCTGTAGGTATTGCTTTAGATTGAGTAACTACAGTGCAAAAATAATAGGAGATTATTGATAATATGGGTGATTAGAAACACCAGCAAATAGACTTAGGCTCTGGATGAGATTTTTGATATCATATTGAGAACCTTGTGTTTAAGGAATTGTCTCTGAACAAATTAATTAAGGTGACTGCTTTAAGGTGTTTTATTTTCTTTAACATTACTGCCCCCATATGGTTATAGTCAGAACACACAGTAGTGGTAGGGAAGGCATTTTGTATAATAAAGCAGGTTGTTTTTTTTTTTCTTTTGTCAACTCTGAACTCTTAGAGTTCAATTTGCTTTTACTTGCTTGGTAAACAACAATTTATGGCAAGGTAGTTTCTGATGCCCTTAAACAGATAACTTGAAACGAAATGCACTTTTAGAATAATAATAACTCGTAATTTTGCAAATGCACCTGTAGTACACAGGTTTTCTAGAAATTCACTTACTGCCAAATAGAGATTCAACACTTAAACTTTATTTGTAAGTGAATTCTTATATAAGTGTAGCTGCAAACTTTTAGAATTCATTTGAATATTTTAAAATATTAAATGTTACCTCTTACTTTTGGATAAAGTCATGTAGCTGGTACGTGCAAGTGAATTAAAGGTGATTTTTGTTAAAGCTCAGCATGGTAGTCTAGAAGAAATACATGTTCTCATTTAGTTTATGTAACTGTCACTTAAGTTAATTTTGTTGCTAGAGGTCACTGGTTTCTGTGAGCAAGTACGAAAAAAAAAGGAGCTCATCTTTTTTTCCATAATTTTGTGTGGTTCACCATAAAGTACTAAATTTTCAGTCCTGATCTGGTTGGACTGAAAATCTATTTTTAACAAGGCTCATGCAGTAAAATCCAAAAATAAGGAATTAATAAAGGTTTGCTATTGCCACAGCAGCGTTTTTTAAAATAGCCATTTCCAGGCAACTAGGGGAACAGTTAAAACTTTTTTTAATCAGCTGAAGTGTTATAGTGTTGAGTGTTCTTTATTTATTCCAAGTAGCTCATTCAGTAAATTCTTTGAATGTCCCAAAGGGCTCTGTGTGGAAAGGATGTTTACAAGTACGAAGTCAGTGTTATAGTTACAGTATATGCTTGCTTAATGCCAGTTTGTTTTAAACACGCTGATATAGGTTAGCATTTGCAACATTAATTTTGTTAAGCACAGTTTCAGCACTTTGTAATTTTTAAAATATAGCCAGTAATATTTGATTTCTTTTATTCTGGTGAAAAAATGTTTTCTGATTTCTTCTGCATTTTGAGACCATTAAAATGATACCGAACAACAATTTTTGCTGCATACAGCATTATCTTCCTCCATTTGGCATCAAGGAAATCTTTCATTCTCTTCAGCTGGATGTGTGTAATTTGATAAAACTCATTTTACAAATGAAAAAAACATGAACTTGCCTCTGAAGTGTGAATTTATTTTGGATAGTGTTTGTTCGTTGTCTGTAGGAGAAAGGGGGATATGTAGGCATTTACATACTTTTATATCTAAAGTAGACCTTTGTAAATACTACTGAATAATCATGTCAGTAACTCGTTAATTTTTCAGATCTCCTGTAAGATTGAGGCTTTCATTTGCAATATTGAAATTGAACTAACCCAAAATAACATAAAGACCAAATGAAAAAAGGAATTACAAATGTCCCCTTGTAAGAACAGCAAGCTCTGCATGATTATCTGTTAGGAATAGAAGTGTTTTTTCTGTAGCAATGTTTAGCAATTTGCCTTTCAAACAGGCAGTGCTGCAAAGCGGCACAGAGAGCAGCAAGTCGTGTGCGTGACAGTGTACGCTGCTGTTCACTGGGAGGAACAGAAGAGGAATGGAAACATTTTGAGCTATGGGAAATGAAACAGAAGCTCAGCAACATATCATTCATGCCCTAATAACTTATTGATAATTAGGATATAATATGGTTTAGCGGGAGCGATAGTATTTTAGGAAAGAAATTATGTTAAAAGAGTATTTGCTTCTGACCCCACTTTGCAGCCAGATAAGAATTAAAGTCATGCTCCATGGTAATGCATCTGCTGCTCTTCTGTGCCATTTTAGGGCAGATGTAAAAGCCAATTGCACAGGAGATAGTAGTAAAATTACTACAGAGAAAAATTAGCTGACATAGAATGGAGTGGAAGAACAGCTGTTGAAGTGGAGCTGAGTGACACACTCATTGTCTTGTGCCTTATTTTCCTTAAGGGAAAAAGCAAGATCCACATGGTCTGAGTTAACTGACTGTTCAGCAACATCATTCCAGTGAGTTTCTGAAGTGAGAATACAAAATATGTAGAAGATTCTTGTTCTATTACCTTAACATTTATTGAAATAAAAAAAATAAAAAAACCCAAACCAAAACAACAAAATACTGTCTTATAGTTTTGTTCACTTTCACTTTTCTGAATTTCCTGTTTCTGAATTTCTTTTCATTTATGTTTTAGTTAAATCTGTTAAACTGAAGAATATATTTGAAAGGCTATTTTCACATTTGGCTTGCAGCATCAAAATGTATGCAGGACATCAAATCTGCTTTATTGATAATTTTTGTATAAATCTGAAATAGAAATAGTGCCAACCTAGTAGGAACTTTATAGATGATAATTATTTGCTATGTGAAACCTATATTTAATGATTGCCATAAAAATTCAGTTACCAAAACTGAGTTACAAATCAGATTAAACTCTAAAGTATTTGTCACACTGTAAAAGTAAACAGTACCTTCAAAAAATAAATTGTATTACACATTCAGAAAACTCGTCGTAGTCAAGAAACAAAACCAAAAGTGTGAGTGTAGGACAAAATGTCTGAGAGTATGGGGTATGTCGATGGGTCAAAAGTGAAAATATTATATGTTCTTGAGGGGCTGGCTACATCTGAAGGGAAAAAAGGTGCCAATGAGAATAAAGATATTTGGTATGGTGGGAATTTCATGGGCTTACAAAAAGAACATGAGACAGATGGAAGGAAATTATTGGATAACAGAATGGATGGAAGGAAGATTAAAACTCGGAGTAACTGGTTAGAGTTAAAAAGATATGAAACAAAAATTATTATATCAATATATAAAGAACATGGATTAGTTATGCCTTAAGAGCATATTTTTAAGCTTTGAATTGAGATATCTAACCTGTAGATGTTGCCATACAGTTAAGTATTTTGGGTGGGTTTGGAATACCTGATTTCTGCTAAGACCAGCAATGTTGCCAGAGTTTCCCATGCTATCATTTTCCATTGATTCTTCCAAACTTATCAAAGGACCGAAAGATAGTGTCAGGCTGCTCCATTTAGTTAATTCCGGTTGTATTATTCTACCATGTTCTTGTGGGGAATCTCTTACATAATTTTAGAAGAAAAAAAGAAGACCCCCAAGCAAGCAAGAAAACTCATGCCTCTTCGATTGTCTCGTCCTCTAAAGCTGCTGTATTTACCACTGTCTTCTTTAGTGTCACCAAAGGACCAACGGCTTGCAACAAATATATCAGACATAATGTGTGTTGGTGCTTTTTCATTCCCAAATGCAGATAAAATTTTTATTCACTCCAGCAAAGTAAATGTTGTAGCTGAAATTTTCCAGCACAGTACACATAGGTGCAGATTGAATGTGTTCCTTTGTAATTCCCCAGCAATGGTGACAGAGTCCTCCTTTATCTGGAGCTTCGGTAGGGCACCGTAGGGTCCATTTTTCTGCCCATATAACACCTCTAAATTTGACCTGAATCACCAGAGGGCACTACTGGGTCTCTTTAGAGGCCCATAGTGTCCGTCTGTGCCTGGGAGAGAGTTGATGATTATAGAGGAAGCTATATTTTTTCATAGCATATTCTCTGATAATGCCTTCTTTTCTTCTTGACCCAATAAAAGACCTAGAAAGAAAATGATAGAAGATGCATCTACTTAGTTTGGGTGTGAGTTTGTTTCTCCCTGCTTTCCCTTCCATTTTACCATGTCAGCATGTCTCATGCATTTTTTCTTCAGGCACCTGAGGTATAATTCATGGGCTGTCATTTAGGGTCCACAGTATCCTAGTAATCAGTAATCATGGACCTCTGTGTGTCAACTCAATGCTTCTGTTGGGCAATATGAAAACTGTGATGCCTGTAAAAAAATTATATATTTGTAAAGGGAGACTGTGGCTTCTCTCAGTATTTAAAATCTAATTTATCGATTTACACTATATGCTGATTTTGTAATGACAGAATAATGAGAGAAAGGTTCTTCAAAAAACACCATCTGTTTGATTCTTCAGCTTAGAGAAAATTTACAAACATTTTGCAGTAATGGAAATGAAGACATTCAGAGCTGTAGGCTGCTTCTGAATGTGGCAGTAGTAACAGGTAAATAAACTTTAATGTAGTACTCACATACATTACATTTGAACTTTATCACTTGACTCTGCTGTACTGAAGCTTGAGTACTATGAAGTTTGTGGCTAGGATAAATGATTTTTTCTAATTCACAGTGAGAACATGATAGAATATCTAACATGATAGAATTCTTGCATATCCTGTGGAAGTTAGTTTGTATCTTCCCTTCCGACAGCTATCTGGAGGTAGAGCTGGTTTGGGGTAATCTGCCATAGGCACTTTGCAGGCGGCGTATCAGTTACGGGCGTGTCAGCACGAGAAGGCTGCTGGTACTCCAGAAGGAGAGATCCTGCACAGTTAGTCTGTGCCAGCCAGCATTCCCTGATGGAGCTGGGGGCTGGGCAGTTGAGGACATAGCCAGACCGACTGGGGAGGATGGGCTAGTTCTGCCGGAAGGTGCTGGGAACTGTGTGTATTAGTTTTTCAAGTGGCATCTGTGGGGGATTCTCATCCCTTTCCTGAATGTGATGATCTCTTGTGACACAAGTCTTTGCTAAGGCTCTTCGCATATCCTGTGAGAATGGCAAGATATATAGATATATAGATATAAATTTTGAGGAGCATTTTAAATAGAGTTATCTTTTCAGTTGTAGAAAACAAAGAATCAAAAGAAATTCTATATCTCAGTATTTCTAGATACTACAGCAATACTGGTATCTCTTACATTAAAAATCTGTCTGTAGAATGTATTAGAGGAGTTAATGCTAAGTAGTTTTGTGATTTTGGGAAGAAACTGTTGTTCTTCTATAGGATAATACAAGACTGAATTAGTTTGTGGATTTTTGTTAGTAAATGGTTATTTATTAGTAAATAGGGTATGGATTATCCCCATAGTCTTATTATAATAATCACAGTGTTTTGTTGTATAAAATGTGCTGCACATGAAATACCTATTGTTCGAAACATCAGCTTTAAAATACTGTCTTTTTTTCAGTGCCTGTAACTGCTTCACTACCCACTGCAGCTGGGGAGTATAAGATATGGGCACAACTACAAAAAGTCAGATTAGATTCACAGATGATCTCTTCATTAATTTGCTTTATTCTGCTTAAGTGAAGAAGTCATATCCAATAAAGAAGTGTACAGTAGGTTCTTTTGATGTTAAAAATGCTCATCTTTCATGTGTGAGAACCATTTTTACCTTTATTTTTAAGCAAAATGAGTGTTCATTACGTTGTGGTCTGACAAAAAAATACATGTTTAAACCAGATTATTTTTAAGTGGTGTATTACCTTTCTACCATACTTCTGAGGCAGGAGACTTGCAACTTTCAAACGCTATCTGTTTTATATTTAAAAATATTTTACCTGATTGCAGCTTATGAATACAGACCTAGGACAGATGCAGAAAAGTCACCGTTTAAGTGAGGCTAATCTTGCCATCCATGTTTACCTTAAATTGGCATCTTTTGAAATTGGATACATTTGCTTTTGCACAACTCAGTTTCATTCACATTTAAATACTGCTTTTGTGTTTTCTTTCACACTTTCTGTGCTGCTGGGATTGAATTACAGCTATCATAGTATTTCTTTTTTATAATTATTAGAATTGTTTCAAATATGGAACATATTTTTCGTAGTATCTGGGAGTTTTAAAAAAACTCAGGTTTAGCCTGTTTTAATCATAAGCATCCACTGAAATCTTTTATCCTGCTTTTCTGTAGCTGAATGTATTGACAAATGAGAAGAGCTAGACTACTCAAAAAATAAAAATTCTTTAGACTGTTAAATAATCTTTCTTGTAAGTTTGTAAACACGCTACAAATTGTTAAAACAGAAAATCCTAATTCAGCTTGTGATAAAGATCTGGTGCTGTGCAGGAAGATGTTCTGAATTGTGTGGTTGTGTGAAAAGGATTAATGTAGAATTTGGTATAAAATCATCTGCGTCAGAGTATGTAGGGGTGTTAGGAACAGGTGCTTTTAATGAAATAACTGAGGTTGCTGTCAGGTCTTCGGAGGTTTGACAGATGCAGACACTAATGTAAACATGCTCTCATGACCACCAAGCAGTCCAAGCAGCACGATAAGGTGCTTGCTTACTCAGTGTACTTTGCTAATTTCGTGGCAGTCCAGACAGGAGCATTCCAGCTGACGGTACAAGAATTTAGAGCAAATTCTGTTAAATAATGTGCTTCCAGTATGTCTGTAGCTGTCGCAGACTGCTGTTGTGAGTCTCCCTAAAGTCATACTGTGAACACAACTGGATTGATAGGAGTAGAAGTTATTTTCCATACATTAAGGAGGTACTCAAGGTAGTTAGTGTGTAAAAACAACTTGGATATTTCCTGGACATGAAATTATTTTCTGACAAATTCTCTGGATCGTTAGAAAAGATGAAAATTCTTTTCTTTACTTTTATCTGTAAAATAAGAGCATGAAATCATAAACTTCCAAGGTTGTCGTATTCACTATTCATCTGCTTTTCTCTTGGACTGGAAAGAGCTAAGTAAACAGAGTTATTCTGAGCTATCTTGTCATGTTCTTCAGTTGGACAGCGTTTAGCATGTAGCTTGTCATTCCGGAGATAGCTGAGCATAGACTAATATCTAATGAAAATTTGTGTGTGTTTTAATAGCCTTTGGATTTGGTAAAAATTTACATAAAAGGAGAAAGCAGCTACGCAGTGACAAAGCAGATGAAGTTTATTCCACGTGAAATTAATGATGTGGTAAGGAGAAAGAAGTAACTGAAACACAGCAGGTATGGTAGTGCTTCTTTTGTTAGCAGTGTTTATCAACTGGTATTCTCTTAAACCCGTGACTTAAAGAAGCTTTAAAATTACTTAGTGCATAAACTAAGAGTTTTGTTTGAATGACAACTGCATACTTTAAATGCATATACTTCAGTCTCTTTTAAACGGCCTTTAAATGTTCTCACGATTCTTCCCCACTCAAAATCCCAACCCAAATGCCAAGTATCCACTTAGTATCACGAAATATAAAGCTGTAAACAGGCACAGGACTTTATAAACATCTGTATTTTATTCCAGAATTCTGTTTTTTACATGCAGTGTTATAATCATAATAAAGAACTATGGGGTTAATGAGCTGGGGAAGAAGCAGCTGGTCAGAATTATTTCCCTTAATAACTAGAAAAGATGAGGTAAAATCCTCTAGCTTTCTTTTCTCTTCCAGGTACAGAAACACCATAGTATGCTCGCTGTTATGTTCACCTCTTGGTTTTAGAACTGGCACCTCTCCAGCCCCAGCATAGAGATACAGTTCTGACATATCTGGATTAGCAAATGATTTGTTTAGATAGTGCTATGGTTACATGGTAGGGACCCCATAGGGCCCCAACATGTGGTGTCAGGCAGAAAATTTAAAATTGCAGGGCGTATCTAAAGCATGGCTATAAGTAAGCATTCCTTTTAATGTTTCATTACTTAGAACTCTATTCACTTATTTTCTTACTGGTTTTACCTGACTGAATTTCTTTTTTATTAGTTTTAATAGTCTGACTTGTGCACTAAAAATGCAGGAAAACTTGATCTAAATAGTTTTTACAGGTATGTGTTTTGCTGATCTGTAAAATATGATGCAAGAGCACATACCACTCTTTTGGAGCACATCCCCGAATGATCTGCTTAGAAAATTAGTATTCTGAAGACAACATGATATATTGTTAGCCATCTGCAGTAATATTTGCTTTGTAAATAAACTCAGTGTTCTTATAATGCTTGTGCAGATGTTTTATACAGTTTACTTAGCACTTTTTTTTGCTAAAAGTCTTAAATGAGGTTTGCAAAATCATAAAGCTGCGGTGTTCAGCTTACTGCCAAAATAATACGAAAGGTTACATGTTTCTGTTTATTTGTAACATCTCTAGCAGAAGACACTAAAAATGTGAGAGCTGGTTTCACTTAAAAATCAGTTTTTCAAGACAACGTATTTAAAAACTCCCACTGTGACCTAAATGTATGACAGCAGCTTTCTACACTTCTGCTAGTTAAGAGATGCAGTTTTGTATTTTTCCTTACCTGTGTTGTTCCAGTGCCCATGTTGGAGAAGTTTATGTACTTTTAAACCACAATAATAATTTTTCTTTAAGTAGTAGCCAATTGGACAGTGTTGTTTATATTATGAATGAAGAGAACCATTAACTCAAGCCCAAAAGTGAAAGTAAAATTCCTGTTCTCCATCTAGCTAAGCATGAATTTAAAACATTGACTTAATTAAACAAAATTTTGGATTTATTAATCAAAATGTATGTAATCAATTAAAATTTACTTTGTTTCAATTTTTTAAAAAAAACTTAGCAGAAGTGGAAGAGGTTAAAAATTTATTTGAAAATAGCTATGTTTACATAATACAGTGAATGCTTTAATATATGTTATCCATAGTTAATATAATACGGATTTTCTATAATTCAAAAATATTAGTTAGCCTGTCTTAGATCCACATGAGTGGGAAGATACCATTCATAAGTCTTAACACCATGTAAAAATGTGTGTTTCAGCTTGAAAGCAATTGAGGTTATATACTAGGTTTTTCGGTTTTTTGGATGCATCATGTTTAGCACTTCTGAATCTTTATAAACATTTGTCTTAACAGCTGACCTTAATCGTATGTTCCAAATTCACAAACATATTGGTATTGGGAAGAATAGCTTCTACGTCAACTAAATGATGATTTTGTAAAAATAGTAAAGGTTAAATAACCATCTCCCTGGGCCCTGCTGGTAGAAATGAACTGCACAAACTTCAGCTTTGTTTGCAGTTTTGTGCATTAATTTCTGATGTGAAAAAACAAAATTACTTTTTCTTCTGGCTGTGTTGGAGGCTCACAGTGTTGTCTCAGGAAAAGAAAAAAGCCATTTTTATAATAAACTAGTTTGGCAATCTGGATATCTTTTGGGATATTCTGAATGTTATCTTTCTTTTTTTTTTTTTAAATATAATGCATTATGAATTTTATACTGTACTACTCCATGAAGATTTAAACATCACCTTTAACTTCATAATTTGATATTTTTGCCCTCTGTATGGACTGTAAAGACATACTTATTATTTGTCTGTTTGTGATCATGGTGACATTCATTGTATTATTGAGAAAATTACTTCAATAATTCAGAATTTTTATTACTTTTACCTGGGAACCTTCATGAATTGGAAGATTATTTCAATTTACAAAAATACTGTAAAAATACTCCAAAAAGCCCTCAGTCATAAAGACAGGATGATCAACATCCTCCTTCAGTATTACTCATGTTGGTGCTTTGTGTTGGTTCCTTGCTTTTCTGATGTTTTTAACATTAATTGCTTAATCTCTGTGAAAGACCTATGGTGGGCTTTTCTCTGCCCAGCTACGGTTTAATCGTCATCTGTAGCATTCAGTCTGAATTACTGTACGTTTCTGGCAGCATAAATACTGGTTTAGGAAATTACCAAATAATTAGAGAATATCTGATATAAATTTTTCATTGTAGTCAGTAAATATGATGGTATTCTAGAAAGGCATAAAGTTGATACCAGTAAAGGCACAGTTTTGTATTTAATATAGACATGACTGAATCTGAGATTAATAGATAATTGTCTATTTTTAGATTTTGTTTATTTACAAGAAGATTATACAAAGCAAAGCTATTTATTTTAATGACTTTACTAGCATCCCAGATGAATGTTAGAGAAGTAATGGACAGAACTCCAAGTGAGCAGTCCAGATTCTGCTCTATGCATTGAATATGTTCATAGGTAAATTCAATCAGAATTTCTCAATATGCAGCAACAGGGCATTTTTTTTGCTATTTATGCTGTGTGGGCATTTTTCAGTTAATAGTACACTGTATATCTTGAAAAGAACCTCCAGTATGTCGTGCAGTTTACTTGAAATCTTTCTGAAATCTCTTGAAATTGCAATACGTTCCCAAGACTTACTGAAGCTGGCTCCCCTGTTGTAGGTGTGAATAGAATTATTTCCACATTTGAGATGCCCTTGCCTGTTTGTGTCTCGGTACGACCATTTCAGTGTGTGGGGGGATGCTCATCTGTCCTCTCTCCTTCCTTACATTAGGGTTGCATAAGTTGATGAAAGATTTTTGGTTTTACGTGACAGGTGTAAGTCTATCAAAGTGGTACTGTAAATCTCAAAATCAGATTATCTTTAATGGACTTGTGGCATTTCACTCAAATTTGGAATTAAGTTAATATTATATTAATAAGTGTACCTCTGAAATGTAAATGGCCTTGTTTATGTAAAATGAGTACACATTTGATGAAATATCTTTTTGATGTGTGTCCACTGTGATTCACAAATACTTTTGAAAGCATTGCCTATGCAGATAGCAACTGCAAAAAGGACCAAGAGTGACTGTCCTTTAGGAAATTTGCCCATTTTATGTTCATAGTATCTAAGACTTGTATATTTTTCCCACTGAGTAACCAAGCACTCCAGATTTAATATTTTTCAAAGTTGTTGTTTGTTTTAAAGTAAACATTTGCTTTCAACTTGAGCCCTGTGTATCAAGTTTCTCTGGAAGTGCACATATTAAAAAAAAGAAAAGAAAAAATAGTTTATGGCTGAACTGCCTGTGTAACTTTACCTACCTTGCAGTGTCATGACTTCAGCAGTGTAACTCACTGTGGCTATTTTTGTTCAGGCTCATTGTTTGGCAGCTCATTTATATGCTATTTATTTTAGTCTTGAATCCCTGGTATAGAGCATGAAGTCTTCAGCAATAGAAAGGAATATATGGATTAATTAGGACTTACTATTTAGAAGATACATATAGTTTTTTGTTCTTCTTTACTTACATTACTGCTGCAGAAAAGCATAACCTTATGTGGAATTTCTGCTGTAAATCTTGCTTGCCGTTCTAAATTACTTTCGTTTTGCTCAGCCTCTGTGCCTGTGGGTGCATTGTTTTAATAGAGCACCTCAGAAATTATGTGGAATTATCTATGTGTTTTCTGTTGCCTCTGAGAAGTTGTAATGTTTAAGAAAAAAGGAAACAGAAAACGCAGCTGTATATTATTCGAATTACTTTTAAAAGGAGGCACATGAGGGACCTACTACTGAAAAGATTTCAGTTTTATAACTTAAAGTGCAAGACCAGTTGGTATCCATCATCACAACATTACAAATGTTCAACTGCTAAAGAAGGAATGAAAATAGCTCCCGTGGTGCCCTGTTGCCATAGGGGAAGAATCCTGTTGTAATTCCCAGAAGCATACTGCAGTAAGAAATTGCAAAATACAGCTTTGGCCAATGATAGTGAGGTGTTTATAAATGCAGAAGCGGAACTGTATTGAGAAACTCCTTGGCAGTTTTCAGAGAATTTGCTGGTTTTAGTTTAAAATCCATATTTAAAAAGCATATAATGGAATGTTGTTGAAAATCACTTAGAAGGAGATCTGTTGCAGCATTACTTGTTTTAACTAGATCATTAGTTCCCAATCCTCCTAAGATGTTGTGTCACAGTCGAAGAAAAGGTGTGGTAGCACTCTACCAATCCAGTCATAGAGAGAGGGAGGATGCAATTCTGTTACCGGTGTGGTTGTATGTTGTGGTGCACAGTTAACTGCCTAAAGGTCATAGAAGTCATCATTTTTAAATTTAGTAAAGCTTCGCTCTGCTGTTTTTCATAGTAGAAAACTTGAGAGAGATTATTAGGCATTCTCACTGCTTAGATAAGAGCAATACATTTGGATCATGACTGATACTATTGTCTGCCTTAATAGAGGTGATGGTATGTGGTCCTCTCTTCCCTGCGCTCATGGCTGATATCAAGTATTTCAGCAAATATCTATTTCCCTTGATTTCAGAGCCTTGGAGCAGACCTCAGCTATTTTCTGCCTATTATATCTGATATAGCTACATAGTCTATATGTATAATGGTTCTGTATGACTAATTCTTTCAAACCTAGCCTATTTTAGACAGCTTTGAGACTTCTGCTCTGTCAAAATGTTATTCCCCTCACTCACCTGCAAGAGGTCTCTGTCCATTGACACATTTTCTCAGTGGCTTGTCTCTTCCTGGCCTTTTATCCTTCAGCTGAAGCTCTCTGTGCAGAAGTTTATGTGGACTTTGGAGGGTTTTTTAATAAACTGTTCTGCAGAATTGTCTACAGTGATTAGGATTTGTTCCATATATGGAGACTGTGGTATCTTCATCAGTAACGTCGGTGTAAACCGCCTTACAGAACTTACAGAATTGTATTCACACATACCTAGAATAATGCAACGATAAAAACTTACAAATAATATTGCCTTTAGAAGAGGTTCTGACATTGCAGCTTGTCTCTGAGGTCTGCATCCAGGTGGTTTGAACCTGGAGATTTTCAAAATCCATTTGCTTTGGAGATGACTGTAGTAAATAGGCAATCATTTAAAAATGATGAAAAGAAAATAATTTAACCAGTACATGTGTATACTTTTTATTTCTGTGCTTTCTGCTCTGGGATTTGGAGAATGTATAATGCATTTGGCATGGAGCATAGAGTGAATCAGGGAGGATAAATACTGAATAAATGGTATTGTGAAACAGAAGCGTGCAGGTTTTAATGCTTGAAACTGACCCTTTTGGCTGACTGGAGCTGGATGTAGTGTTCTCAGCATCTGTGTACACAATGCATTTATGCAGTGGCATAGATGATATTTTTTGTTTATTGTGTGTTCTTTCCTACTGAACGTTGATCTAACGCTTTTCTAGAATAAAAAGAAATGTTGTTTTCTTAGGCAAAGTAGTCAGCTCAGTTGTCATTTACATGTGAAGATACAAGGCAACAATACCAGTTGGAAAAGTGTGTTTATCTGTATTGAGTCAGGTGGGATATTTGGGAGTTCCTGGGTCAGCACTGTTCGTGGTTACTCTGCATAACTGAGCAGAGCTGGTCACCACATTGATGTTCTGTAGTGGCTTGGGCAGCTCAGGTCCCTGCAGGGCTCTGCCTTTTTCCGTAGTGAAAATTACCATGTGTGCCTATGACTGTTTCTTTTCTCCTGAATACTTCACCCTATCATAGGCCAGTCAGGGGACTTGAGGAAACAGCAGGAAGCTGAGGCAGGGGGGGTTTAGGGTGGATATCAGGAAAAGGTTCTTCACCCAGAGGGTGGTTGGGCACCGGAACAGCTCTCCAGGGAAGTTGTCACAGCACCAAGCCTGACACAGTTTAAGAAGCGTCTGGACAATGTTTCACACACATGATGTGATTCTTGGGGTGTCCTGTGCCAGGTCAGGAGCACGGTTTGATGATCCTTGTGGGTCCCTTCCAGCTCAGCATGTTCTGTGATTTATCTATTTAATTTTCTCTCATATCTCTTCTAGATAGCCTAGTTTCTTTAAAAACCTACAATTAAATAACTTGTGGAATTTGTGTAGGGAATTCCAGTAGACTGCATAGCTAAATCTGCCTTGTACTTGTTGATTCCCTGGGAGAACACCAGGTTTGAGCCATAGTATTTCTTATTATATCACTAAAGTTTTCACAGTTTTTTTGCAAAATAGAATATCATCCAAAAGTAATACTAGACTCCTGAGATCAAATGGAAGAAGGGATTTGTTGCCCGACTCCTCTGATTTCTAGTTTCAGTCCATTAAATAAAGGAATTAGCAAAATTCTTGATAAAACATCCATATGAAGATTTTGTTTCTAATCTACTTGAGAATGTGTGTTTTCAGTAGTTCATCCATTCCTTGGAATTATTGTGTTTTACAAATGAGTCTAAAAATCTTTGTAACATGAATGAATTTTTTAGCCTTTGAAATGGGACTGAGGAGGTCTCAGCTAGAGCAAACAAAAAATTCAGAAAACTGCCTCGTAGTTTCTTCAGAGCTCCAGACAACTTCTTGCTTTAATGGAATGCAGTCTCCTCTTGATCCATAACAGTAACTGTAAGTGGTACTTGTTCCATACAGAAGATGGAAAGAAACAGCCTTGACATTGCAACATGTATCTGAATTCATTTGTCAGAGAGCTAAACAAGCTAAAATTCTCAAGCCTTTGTTAGCATTTTGAAAACCTGGTCAGGAATGATCGAGTCTAAGGACTGAGGGAGATTGATGATCAGATTTATGATAGTGACTAGTTGGTAGTTTTCTAGTGGGACTTCAGGAGGAAAAGATAAAGGGACCAGATTTTGGTAGAAACCTTTGTAAATTGCTAGTTTGTGTTACTGAGTTTCTGAATACCTGCTTTCGTAGCATGGTGTCCATTAACAGCCTCTGCTTTGAGTCAGTTTCAGCCACCCTGTGGTGTCTGACTGGAAACACAGCTCTCTGGGCAGCTCAGATGTTGTGTTTCTCCATATTCTTTTATGAATAAAACCAAGTGTTCTAAACACTTCGTATTTTCGAAAGCATTTGAATTTTCGTTACTTGTTGACAATATTGTTTCAGAGCCCTTATAGTATATCCTTTCTTTCTGTCTGTTTAGTCCTTTCTGTCAGTTGAATTTAGAGTTCCTCACTTTCCTTTTATTTACAGAATAGTAAGTGTGATGGTTAAATATATAAACAGGACCTAAAAGTGAACGGGAGGAAATGATAACTGAGTGAGACATTCTTGCAATAAAACCGTAGAATTAAGGAAGAGGTGCTATGCAGCTCAGCATAGGAATATTGCCATTACATTTTCATAGAGATGATTCAGTAATCATTTAAATAAAGCTGATATTTCTGTATACTACAGCTGCCTACACATTTTCTTTTTTTCTTGATCTTTTTACTGCCCATTAAACTGGTTCCCTGAACCTACACCACCATATTCTCCGAAGGAAATTAAAGTTTTGCTCAAATGGTTTTGGAAAACAAAGCAGCCTTTCAAGATAACTTTTTTTTTGTTTGTTTCAAAAACATGCAGCACACAAGTTAAATATGAATATTCTAGCTTTTTTGTGAAAACTTTCATCTCAGCATGTCACAAAGTTTTTAGTCAATAAGAAAGACAAAATGCTGAATGGACTTGGTTCCATTCCTAACATCACAGATGATATGAAATAACTGAAGATTGTTGTTCATACCTTGATTTGATATGGCTTGCTTCAGATTGATTTGCAGATATGTGTTTTCTTGTACATTGAAAAATGATACCTTACATACAGCACTTTGTGTTAACCAGTGTATCCAGCAGTTTCGTGTTTTGCCTCATTATGTTTCATCTTTGAGTATACTTCTGTGTCATAACTCTATAATTCAGCATTTGTGAGCATTTGGGTTTATATATAGATAAAGACAGGATGTTTTTTTCTCTAAGAAAAGGATGATGGCTTATCAGAACATTCAACTGAAATTAGGCCTGTCTGATTTAGTTATGATTAACAGAAGATGGACTTGTGCATTTATTTTTTTCTATTAGCTACAGTAGACATTTGGCTGTGGCACATAACTTTAACATCTGAAGTCTACCCATGGGTCCTGCTGTGTGATTTAATAACTGCAGTTCTCTGCCTCACTTTCTCTATTTTTGGGAAAAAAAAAAAGATGTTGACCTCTTTTTTTAAAAAATGCTATATAAGCAGTAAGTTAGTAAATTCAGTAGGAATTAGAAGGTCATGGTTGCAGTAGAAGTATGTTCTTAGTGAATGTTTCTCAATATCAAAAGCTATTTTAATTTAAAAAAAGGAATAGTGTTAAAATATTGTGGGGTATGTATTCTTGGGCGAAGAATAACTTGTATGAGGGAACTGTGTTTGATACTACAGACCAAAGTGCCTTAGCTTATGGGAAAGTGTTAGCCCACTACTTCCGTTTTAGTGAAATATTCTAATAAGCATCTAAGCAACTAAACTAATTGATCTCAGAGTTATTTTAAGCACTTGGTGAATGTAAAACTCTATGCAAGTACAGTAGACTTGGAGGTTTTTTCTGAGATAAAATTGGGATAATGATTACATCTGTAGGCATTCAAGTCAACCTTGAATAGAGAGACATGCAGACATATATTTCAGTAGTTAGACAAAATTTATTAACATAATATAGCAGCCATAATGTAAAAATAATTTTTCACAGTCACATAAACTTTAATGTGGCTTGAAGTATGTTTCCCTTGTCTGACTTAGCAATTCAGGATGAAATACAGGACGGTGTCTCTTAGATAAGCTGATTATTTTGCAAGACAATCGTATTGACTTTGTCCTTGATATTCCAAACTAGACCTAAGTTGTTTGATTATTTAATGTGGTGTAACTGCAATTTCTAACTCTTCAGCTCTCATTCTTCATTTTGGGATGTTACTGAAAATGGCTGTGTTGCCACAGGATAACTAATTGGTAGAGTTTGTTTGGAACATGGGTAAGTGAGGCACAGCATTACTGGCAGCAAGTAGAATAGTAAAGAGGAGTCTTTTTCTCTTAAGATATTTCGACATTTAGGGATGGATCTGCTTTGAGTCAGCTAGCAGAAAGAAATAGTTACCTATAAAGTTTTATAAAATAGAACTCTTCACTTGGATGTCAGATTTGCAGTTTTATAGCATGCCTTAGTGAAAATGCCCTTCAAAACAGTAAGAAAGAAATGTAAAAAAAAAATTTCTTCTTTCCAATATCATTTAAAATAACGGGATATTAAATTAATGATGCTAACTCAACCTGTTAGCATCTACTTATCATTCATGTGTCCTGAGACATCTAGGAGTCATGAGTGCTCAATGCTAAAATAATTCATGGTGCAGTTTATATAGCAAGATGGTGTAATATTTTAAAGTTAGTTACAAAAAAATACAGAGCTTGTCAGAATTAGGTGTTATTGTAGGTCATTCCATTTGTTTGTATTTGTTCATATTTGTGATCCCTCCTTTTTTTAAAATGTACATCAACTCAAACTTCAGTTTCTCGTAGAAGTTTTTCAGTTCATTTTATAGGGGGATTTCTGAAATGTGTTACTGAAAGTTTTTACTGGAAATAACATTAAGATGTGTTTGGATACTACATGCATACAGAGCAGAATTTGGAAGAAATTGCAAAAATTCATTTTCGGGTGCATAAATCTCAAGAATATTTATTGTGTGTTCTTCCTAGTAATTTTTTTCCTCCAAATTGTTAGGAGTGACTCAGCAGTTCAGTTTACTCTTTCACAAGGTTTGTGCATCTCCAAAAAGCGTGTTTTGTTAAGGCTTGCCACCTCCCTTCTCCTTCCCAAAGTGCTCATTCACTTCCACATTCCTCTTTTACTGTCCTGCTTCCTTCATCCTTTTCTTTCGTCTCTTTGCTATTTGAGGCCCTTTCCCATTCTTTCATGATGACTGAGCATTCCTCAGCTCCACAACTCTACTGCTGAACTCTGCTGTATTTCACCTTTCGTGCCTTTGCCTCTGGCCACTGTTCTTTGCAGCCGTGTCCCCAGGGTGGGTGTCCTCTTCCACCTCACCAGAAATGTACCACATTCCTTTTTTTCACCACTTGTTTTTTTCCCCCGAGTTTCTATGGAGAGAGCCCCAGGCTAGTGACCCTCTCCTCCCTGCTTTTCCAGCAGCCTATGCTCAGCACTCCAAGTGGGAGGAGGTGGCAGCAGAGCCAACCCAAGCAGGAGGCCCCAGTTATCTTCTGCAGGCCCCCATCCCTCGGGAAGGAAAGTGCTGTTGTTGCAGCTGTCGTCATCCAAGGAGTCTCGTCAGGAAGCTCATCCACAGGATGAGAGTGCCAAGCGTCGCTGTGCTCTGCTGCCTTCCTTCATCGTCCTCCTCTGCCTGCCTGCAGCCTCCCCATCTTTTGTTCCTTCAGGAGAGAGTGGGAATTTGTGAAGGAAGGAAATTATTTGCCCAAACTGAGCCTGGCAAATGACACCATGACTCAGGAAATTCTCAAACGTTGAAGATTACACGGTGTTGGGACCAATACTTATTTTTTGAGTCTGGTACTAGATAGATGTAATAGATAACTCTGGCCAGAACTGAGATCTGGAAAAGAAACCCTAGTATGCTATGGGACTAAGGTCTGTTTTTTTCTGAAATGTAAATTTAATTAAAAGGAGAAAAGGGGAGGGGAAGAAAAGAAAGTTCTCCACAATCTTAATGAAATCCAGGAAACTCGAGCATTGCATTTTGACAGAGACAGAATAGCAATTAATTTTTTTTTTAGGCATGTGAGGAGTGTGCTGCCAGCTTCAAGCTTGATCCTCAAATCAGTGAGAGCTTCCTTAAAAACTGGGGAGGGTTCTTATTTCTTGGCATGAAAACAGGAGCAAATCTGAGAAACATTTTTTACTAGATATTGATTTGGAAGAAAGCTGTTACACAGAAAACAACTTTACATAGGTGATTAAACTGCCCTTAAATATAGTGGCTGAGTAGCAAACACAGCAGTAAATTTCAGTAGTTTAGTGTGACAGAAGTGGCTTAGGAAGCTAAAGTTACCTGACAGTCAAATTGAAAGGCAAATAATGTAACTGCTTATCTGAGTGCTTCTACTGGGTTTTTTTTGTTTGTTTGTTTTGTTTTATTTTTCTTATAACCCAGATACGAGCTATCAAAAGACAACTGGAAAAATCTTTACTATTTGTGCGACCTTACTGAAGAATTTTATGGGATTGTGCTAGTGCTGGCTTAATTGAAGGGAAACCAGAGTTTCAGTTCAAAGCTTGACTTAATTGTATTGAACTTCCTAGTTGCAGCTATTTTTTTTCAGTGATCAAGAAACTGTGTTAAGTTATTAGAATGATGTGCTACAGTAACACCATATTTTTCTTTTCAAGAGTCTGCTAGAAATGTGGGATTTTCTGTTGACTTTGCCTGTAGGCTAACTGTATGCTGCACTCATTGGGAGGTCTCTCTCCCACTTGTCATATCACGTATATATTACACCTTTCATTAAGTATTGCTGACAACAGGCAGTGTCTCTTAAAGATGCAGGATTCTTTTACTTTGGCATATAAGTGTCTTATAAAAGATAATGATTGTAGCATATATTTTATCAATCCTCTGTTACCTTCTGCTTCCTTTTTCTGGTTTCCTGCAAATCCTGCCACAATGGGTCTGCTCTTACTTGCGTGTTACCCCTTTATGCTTGACACTGGCTTTTCCTTTAACTGCAGATTTATTTCTAAGGTTTATTGCTGACATTTAAAACCTTCAGCCCACATGGACTAGTCTGTGTATAGGAGTTCCTCACAGTGTGTGTTCCAGCTCCAAGCCTGTGCTAGGCGGATGATTTATCTTCTTGTGTTTTTTGATGGCCATTTTCCCATTGTGCTCATCAGGCTTTGCTTGTGCCACCCCAGGATGGTGGGTCCTCTGCCATTTGGAATTCAGCTGGTTTTAAAATTTTTTTATATACAATAAACTCATAACTTATATTTTTAAAATTAATTTCCCATTTACAATTTTGCTGATGTGTCTTTTGAGGCACATGTTTTTACTGTTTTTTGGAAAGTACATTGTGTGTCAAGCTTTCTGAATGTATTTGAATTTATTATTAAATTCAGATTGCTGCATAATTATATTATATACCACAGAGTAAATGTATTGCTTTAGGAACTATGGTTGTTGGTATATAGCACTACTCTAATTCTGTGGAATTCAGTGCTTGGATCTTCCAGTAACCAGGATTTCTGTTTTAAATTTATTTTGTTATTTGTTTGATTATTTCATTTATTAATTTGCAGTAAAATTGCAAAACTTATGTGAAAAAATAACTGCCTACTACTACTTGCCACACTTTTTCAATATAATTGATACCTTTGTATTATATTAACCCATTTGCTTCTGAATTGTACAGCTCTGTAATTGTGTTCTCCTGCAATAGATATATTATCTGTACTATTAGAAAAAAAAGCATAGAGTGACTTCTATCAGATTTTTAATGCAGGTTTAATGGATAGTGTTTCGTAAATTGGGTTTCAGTGTGACTGGTTTGATGTATATGCTAACGTTTCTGGGTACTGAGATAGTTTTTTTCCTATTTTGAGCCCTAACATTTTCCGTGTAAGTTTTTCTTCACAAGCACAAGAAAACTAAAATTCTACTTTTCAGAAATAAAATAGCCCTGTCTTGTCCTAGGTCTTTTAAAGAAAATGAGATGTATTGTAAAGCTTAGGAAAATCCTGAGAGCTCACAGTACGGAGGATGTCAGTGTTATCAAAGTTAAAAAATTTGCCTCATTTTGCCTAACTCATCCTCTAAAGAATATTCGTGACCATATTTACATGAAAAATGTTTGTCCTGAGCTTTGGGCAGAGCACTAGTGTAAAGTAGACTTGTCTTTATTAAAAGAACTCTCTATCCTAGGCCATGGGGTTTTTTTAACTGGGGTTGTTAATATAATGCAGTATATTCTTCCCTTTCTGTTACGGGTCTTATTGACTCATTTTTTGCAGAGTTTCAATGTTGGCTTGAGAATCTGAGGAAAGGTGCTGTGTGTATTCAGTTACACAAGCAATTTTGTGAAAACAACCATTTTTCTTGACAAAATAAGCAAAATCAAAACACTTGTAATAAGCAAAATCAAAATGCAAGTTACTGCACTTTTTTTATGTCTACATATCCGTGACACTGGTAGTGCTGGTTAGTTTCTCACTTTCAGTAAGTTATTGACATTTATGCTTTAGGTATTACTATTTATTAAATATGTAAATCCAAGCCAAACAGAAGTCTACATTAAAGATGATTTGTGTGCAAGAAAACAGAATACAAATAAGGAGATTCTTGAGAAGGTAGTTTACATTTTTTTCTCTTTTCTGTGGTGTGCAGGTGCCGTTCTCTTGTCCAGTGTACAAGGATTAGCAATTAATGTTGATCCAGTCCTCTATACTTGGCTAATCTACCAACCTCAGAAACGAGTTAGTCGACACATTCAGCAGGTATGTATTTTTGAAGGAAAAGGGTTGGGGGCAGGGGAAGCTGTCCCTTCTCTGTATCCCGCTAGTGCATTTTTCCGAGTATTTGTTGTCTGTTGTTTGTTACCTCTTCCTTTTTGGAGTAGTAGTTGTTTTTGTAGTTTTTTAGTTGTAGTTTTGTAGTTTGTTGTGCGTAATGTTAATCTTATTTTGAATTATTTAAAATGTTAAGTTGGCATATTAAAATTTTAATTTCACAACTTTTTCATTTTTAATTAAAAAGACGAAGAAGGTGGGTTTGTGTTCACCATTTAGGATCATTATTTTACAACTAATTTTAACTACTGAGAGCTCATAAGCCTTGACTCTGAATAGTACATCATCTTTTAAAATTTGGTGTGGTCTATCAAACAATTGCATAACTGCTTATAAAGTCAGCACTCTTATTAAACCCCTTTTTAATAGGAGATGAGCCATACAGTTAGTAACTTGACAGAAGTGAACACTGTAGCAGATTCTGTATATCCTGTCAGATACATATGCATTGCATATGAAGTGCTTGAAAAAGATAGAAGAAGCTAAGGCTGTGGGTCTGTGTGGTGCAGTGGTTTCCTTGACATATTCTTGACCCTAATTTTCATGCCACATACTCCTGACCTGAAAAGAATACTAAAATTTACTTATAACTGTTATTTGGCAGAATTTCCTAGAACTTAAATTTGCCATGACTGATCAAACTGGTGGTTTATGTCACGTGATGTTCTGTCTCTCTTATGAGTGGTCAGTTATCAAGTGACAAATGTAAAAATTTTTGATATTTGTCTCATAACTATAGAACACTGTGCACATCAGAGAAGTTTCGTTCTGGGCGCCTGCAGTGGGAGGATAAACATGACTTGTGAACGTTTGTTTCTTGTGTGTAAATGACCTTGCTAGGTAGTAGTTGTCAAACATTAATTTGAGTCCCATTAAGCTCATTCTGCTCCAGCATCTGAAAAACGTCCCTGTGATAGTGAAGTTTTATTATTGTTTTAATAAATTTACACTGTTTTTAGATGTTTAGAGTTATTCTTCATTCCTGCATCGTAACTGGAGCAGCACAACATTTCCTGGTCTATCTCTTTTGCGATACAAACCACTTATCTACCTCTTACTGTAACATAGCCTGCTTATCCTGCTTATTTCAAATGTTTATATAAAAGTTGGTGTTTAACATCAGTATATTTAATCAGCTGTTAGTCAATGCTTTCTCTTTTGATACTGGGTGACTAGATGGGTTAAGTGACTGCATTAGGAAACTTGTTTGTCCCTGGCTTTGATCATCACTGGAAAAAGTTTTAGCTGAATTTTGTTTAAGTATTTATTTTGTAACTTGTGTCATTACCTTTTACCGCCTTCTAATTTTTTTCATGATCTATTTCAGATTAAAATTACTGTATCACAATTCTAATGTTATTAGCATTTAGAATGTCTTAGCAATTTGAAATTATTTTAAATATGAGTTTATAAACCCAACTGTCAACGTTCTACTATTTTCATCAGTAACATAACTGTGGTAATGGACTGCATGTAATAACACAAATTATAGTGTCTGTAGCAGTCATGAAGAAACTTTATTTGAAAAGAAAACTATACCTGTATTAAATTATCCTTAACCACAGATTTTTTTCTTTATGTAATGCTGCAATTATCCTAGAATAAAGATTCTAGTTAAAGTTAGGCCTTGTGCATTTTTTTTTTTAAATTTCACCTTGTTACCATAGTCTAATCAATATAACAAAAAAAAATGCTCTACAAAACTTTCCTGAATTTTGAACATTTACAGAATAGCCAAAAGATACGATGCTTTCAAGCAAGAGTTATGGTCAAAATGTTACTGATTGGTAAAGCTCTTTTCTTCCTCTATTCTAACTGTCAGTCTTATACAATTGTAACAGAAAAAAAAGAAAATACTTTCTTTAGAAGTTCTTTGTATGATTCAGAGATCTTAAATATTAAGATATTTTAAGTTTTAATGTCTGCTTAATACAATGGTTTTGCTCTGTAGTTTTGAGTAAGTCAACGTTGTGACTTCTATCTGAGAACACAGAGTTAGAAAACCTTTCAGTACATTTGGCTCTGTGTACACATTAAACTCATAATGTTAGTACTTGATACAATAAGTTAAATGAAAGTATTAATTTATTTCAGGGTACAACTATAGTCATGTGAACTTCTGATTGCATAAAGGACAGGGCTGGGATTGTCTGGCTCCCCAGAGGGAGGGGACACCTTTACATATGAATTTCTTCATATTTGTTTGTCTTTTAACTGTTATTCTGGGATTTTAGGTTTAGGTTTATAATTCCAATTTGGTAGTACATGTACTTTTTATCTACTGAAATACTCACCATGTCCGTTGTAACTGGTTTTATCTGAGAGCATGAAAAGTTAGAAACACGGAACACAATAAGCTGCGTTTTTACAAAACTCGTAACATTTCAGTGTCTTTTTCATAAAGCCATGCTGTGTCTTCTTTAAGATTAATACGATGAAGACACTGAGAAATGTAATTCTGTTTTGCCTCCCTGAGATTTTATTCAGCTGGAACAGAACAATGACTGGCTGGTGTTCTGGGGTATGGGGGTACATGAAGCCCAGTGAGGATCATTTATTACTGTTGGACTATTGCTAGACAAAGCTGTGTTGGCATCTTGCTGCCCAGCAGCTAATAATTGTAGTGTGATAGCTGAGGCCATTATGTTGATGTTCATATCTAGGAATACTTTAGTCTGTATGGATTGTTTTTGTAAAGTGAGCTCTAAGTGTAGCTACACTCAATGCAGGAGTAGTTTGTGCACCAATTGCTTATCTGCCTAAACCCCTTGTGTTTCTTTAGTCTGAATGCCCTGTTGAAAAGGTAAATTCTTTAGAAATGCCTCATGAAAGGTTAATTTGAATAGAATGTGCAAAGATACGCCATAGAGTGACTTCTTGTACTCAGCCTGTTTATAGCTTGTTAAGAATGGCTCCCCAATGAAAAGCAAAACAAAGCCAAGTTTAAAGGCCTTGTTTGCAGTAATTTAATATTTTATTTTGACGTTTTTTGGGAGATTTTTTTTCAGGTGAGTCTTGTGGCAGCAAGGCCTTGTTTCTACTAATTTTTAGCTATTCTTTAATATTTTATTATGACTATTTTTTAAGACTTTTTCAGCTGTGGCTTGTTTTATTTTTGTAAACCAATGCTGTTTTTCATATATTTGCTCTCTTGTAAAAGACCATACTTAGCTTTGCAAGATAAAAATTTGAAGAGTTTATTTTCCTTGATAAGAATCCTTAGCTGTACTTTGATATGGGACAGTCAGTATATGTGATACTTTTTGCAATAAATTTATAAACAATTGTGTGTCATCTTTCTCAAATGCACATTACTGTAACGCCTTCGTAACTTGTCAGTACTTTTCTTACATTATTGATTTCTATGAACTAAAATGAGTAATTTTAGGGAAAGACTGAATTACCAGAAATATATACACATAGATGTGTAATATAAATCGTATTTCTGTCCGTTTTTTTGGCTGTTTCATACATGTGCATGTGTTGCTACCTAATTTAAGGAGTATTTCAGTAACAGAGTAGATCTAAACCCAAGAGGTCAGGGTGAACATTCTTAGTCATATGTATTAAGTCACTTAGGTTCATCATGCTTTAAAACACTGGAATGTAATACACCTACCTGATTTCAGAATCCAGATTTCTCCCTCTTCTCATGGACATCTGCACCATGGAAGACTGTGTATCCCAATTCAAACCCAAGAATTTTTCCTCAGCTATGTAGGTAGATTAAAAAATCAGTCATTAACAATTCAATTTAATCAATATTTTTTTTTCTTCACCCTTCTTTTTCTCTGCTCATTTTCTCTTTTCTCTACGATTATCCTAGGAATTTTGCTGTGTTCTAAATCCTTTCACAGCTTTATGGAAAGTTTATTGTGAACTGAGAGTAATATCAATCTTGATGGTGTACTTCGGGTGGTACTTAATTCAGAAGTCTGCATCAGAGATCTCCTCGGAATTTTTGACTGAGATGAAATAATTTTATCATCGTGGGTTGATCAGTAGACTCTTGTAGAACAAGTTGATCATTTAAATTGTTCTGTCTTAGAATGACTTTTGGAATATTGGATATCCTTGATGCTTTAAGAGCCAAATGCTTCTGATAATGAATTGCAGTGAATGAATGACACAATGTAAGAGGACGTTTCAGTACCCAAACTTAGGGTTTTTCCATGTTGCAGCAAAGTTGGCTGTTGAGGGCAGAGCTGTGTTGCCTCATTTTTCTCTTTTATCTTCATAAATAGCTGGAAAGGCTTTGATAAAACAAGCGTCCTTCTACAGTAAACATAATTATCTTCTTGGCGTGCAGAGACTTCTCAAATTTGAATACATTTTGATTTCTGATATTGCTTGCAGGTCAGAAACACTGTGTTTATCCTTATCAGGTTCTGTCACCTCTTACCCCATGGAAGGCATTTAAGTTTCTGAAGGATACAAAAATGAAGTTGCTGCTTGCTTAAGGAACTAAAGCTACATGGAGGTCAAACCTTCTATCTTCTGCTTTCAGAGGCCCCTTGAAACTGGTGATGGAATGTTTCCATCAGTTGGTGAAAATGAGGGGGTTCTTGGCTGACATCAGTCCATCACATAAATTTGGAAACATTACAGCTAATCAGTGTTCAGTCTTTTATCTCAGCAGAACACTTTTCCAATACCTGAAATGCCTACCCGAAGCAGTCATAGGATTTCATCTGAATTTGTGAGCTCCCCTGCCAGAAAAGAAGGTGGTTTTGTGAATCTCAGGGGTTAGGCATGCCTAGTCTTTTTATTTAGCAATTAATTTTAATTAATGCAATTTTATTCATTCATTTCATTTTAATTGGGAACTAGACCTAACGCCTTGCTTTGTTTGAACTCTCTGAAACAATATAGGTGTATTAGTAATCTTAGAAATCAAAACAATTAAATAGTCAAGTAGTGATTGCAATTTCATGCCATTAGAACTTGTTGCAAGGTGCACAGGCTGGATCCTCCTGGCAGTCACAGCTCATTCTGGTACAGTTTGGACAGTCTTGTAAGCAAGGGTAAATACTCTTCTCTGAGCAAGATAGTGATTGCACCACGGTTATCTTAGATGTTCAGTAAAGACCATGTCAGGAGTAGAACTGCTATCTGTCCCCATCCCAAAGGCTTTGTTGATTTTTCTTCCTGCTTGCTGGTTGCAAGCTCCTGCACATGTAAGCATTGGGCTGTGTGCATGTAGCATCCACCATGTGGGATAAGTGGGTTTACTACCATCTCAAAGACAGCAACCCATGTCTCGGCTGAGGCTTTTGAATTTGACATTTCACAAGCCAGTGATAATATTTAGATTCCTATCTTGGAATTATTGTTTTGCCTTTGGTTTGATACCAGGTAAGTGAATGTATAGGCATCTCTCAAATGAAAGTTACTCGTCTGCTCAGTTGTTCAAGTTTTCTGTAAAACTCATTTCTCATGTTCCTAGATCTGCCTACAGTCTCTTCAGCCTCACACTTGTGGGAAATTAGAATTCAGAAATAAAATACTTAATTACAAAAAATCTGAAGAAAAATAAAATATTAACTCACCTAAGGCAAATTAGTCCTTTTTACAGGATATTTTAGCTTTAGTTAGTTGGCATGTTTCCACATAAATCAGGAAATACTTTGGCGTGTTGTATTTTTGGCAAGTTGGTTTTTAGCTGTTATTTTTCTGAGCCTTTCTCTGATTTTAGATCTTTATCATTTCCAAAGTTGGCCACATGAAGTTAAAAAAAAAAAAAAAAAAGGTATCTGTTGATCCATTTGCATGCTTCAATGGCATATAGGTGTGCGTGTTCTGTGTGCACGTACTTAACAAGGTGTGTAATGTGTCAGATTATTTGTACCAATAAAAATTTAATTAAAAAAAGGATTGCTTTTCTGTAGTTTTACAGCCACTGCTTAAAAACCTAATTATAATAATTACATTTGAAATGTAATAACCTTTCTTACTTTGAATTCCGTGAATTGTTATTATATTAATATTCTGTATGTAATTGCCACAAAACATTATTGCATTGATAAAACTGTCAGTATTCTGGAACAGAATCTGATTTTGACATTGTATCAACAAAACAGCCTCAAATAAATGCTGCTGTAGTTCCAGAAGTTTGTTACATTTTCTTTATCTTTTATAACACTACCAATTAGTAACCAAAAAGCTTAATCCCAAGTAGGTATATTTAAGCTGTACTACATACTACTTTATAGGTGACTTTTTGGATTCCAAAATTTTGGATTTTTGATAAAATGCTTATGATAACACTAGCCTGCAATGTCTCCTTTCCCATCAGATTCATCTTCTCCTACAGCTGTGGGGCTCTTGTCATCTGCTATTTCCCAAGCCACAATTTCCTCATCAGTTTGTGGCTAAACCCCAAATCTTGATGATCCTTTTCCATCTAGTTCAACACTGATCTTTCATCTTCTGGATTCTTTTAACCAGAAATCTTTTGCCAGAAACCTGACACGATCATACTGGGTGTCATCAGCAGCAACATCAGGCTTGATCTCAGTGAGCAAAGATAAAACAGCTGTTTCATTGTCCAGATCAGCACTCAATATTTGGTCATAATTTTTTCCAGCTTTATCTGGCTGTGATAGCCTTGATGTTTTTCACTCTTTGACTAGTGGTGTAACTTACTATATTTTGCTGTTCCATTTCTTCAGTGGTTCAGAAATAGATACAGCTTCTTCAGGCAGTATTTCCATCCTATTGTCTTTTGTACTGTCCTGTATTGTCTGCATTCATTCTTCAGAAATTCTTGCTTCTTCTTGGCAAGTCAATGTTCTTTCAATGTTACATCCAGAATTGCCAAATCATGGCTCAACAGTTGCTGTCATGGGAAAGCTGCAGATGGCTATGCCTTTTGAAAGGTTGTATCAGATAAATTGCAAGATTTTGAAAATAAGTGATGTAAAATGTCTGATGAAAGTTTACGAAACTTCAAATCGTCTCCCTGTATGCAAGGGGGAAGTCTTTCTGTGGTGTAAAGGTAGCCTTTTCAAAGCTGATGGGGATTTTTGTAATTCTTATAACTAGAGAGTACGCCAAAGTGGCGTGTTACTGTATTCCAGAAAACTCTTTAGTGCTTTTGGAGACAAAGCTAATGACTGTACACTCAGAGGGAGGAGGAGAGATGAGAATTCTGTTTGTCACTGACATTAGTATTTTTCTATTAACTTTGCATACCACTGTATATATAAATTGATTGTTTTCACTGGAGTAGCATTAAATAGTTGATTGTCTTATTTTAATTTACTTTTATAGTGGAAAATGGTGAAGGCGTTTGGAAGTCATTCTCCTTCAATTAAATGATTTTTCTGTTTGTTTTGGGGTTTTGTATGTGTGCACATCTTGCACATTGCTTGATTCAGTGATCTGTTTTCTATTGGAGAAAATTTACAAGCGCATTGCCTGCCTCACACGAATTTGTTTCCCACAGAGATTCCTAATGCAATGTGTGAGGTTTCTCATTACGCAGTTATATGGATTACATTTTCACTCCAATACGAACAAAATTAAATTACACAAAAATTAAGATGCGTGTAATCCTAATGTCTGATCTTTAGAAAAAAACTTTGTCATCTTTAAATGATAACCCTCTGCAAAATCAGCAGTAGAAATATTCTGCTTTTGTCAACTGAGATGCATCTGCAATTTACATAGCAGCTGATGTTACAGCAAAATGTTAAGTGCCAGCTGTATAGCAACATGGAAGACTGAATTGTTTTTAATAATTTTGTCTTTTCTAGCTTGCATTATTAAAGAGTAACAACAAAGCCAATAGACTCTTTTCATTTGTTACAGAACGCATGTGAATTAATACACATCACTCTTTTCTAATCATAAAATAAGGATGCAGTCCTTCAAGCTTGGTTTTAAAGCCTTCAGTTTTGTATAGCAGTTTCCCATTTTGAGCAGTTTCTCATTTATTGATATGCTTGAAAGACGAAACAGTTCAAAATTAGTAGCAGTCAGTTAAATCTTATATTTAAAAATTTTAGAAGAAGCACAATAATGTAGAAATATCAATGCATCCTGTATTTTGAAGTTTAATGAAGGTTAATAAATTTCTTTGGGTCTTCATAACTGGCTAAAATTTTCCAGTTTCCACTAAACATTTAGATAATCATTTTACTTTGGTCATCAGCCAGGTTTATTCATGGCACTCTAAGTTAGTTTTATTTAACTTTTTTGTTTTCATAGAGCTTTTCCTCAGACTAACAGGACTGAAATAAAGAATTACAAGTGCAAGTCTAATGTAGCATTTCATTTTGATTTGTTTTCAAAATATTTGTGCTCCAATCAGTGTTTCAAGTTGTCTTCTATACATTTCAAAATACGTAGTTTAAAACAGGGTTCTCATGACAATGCCACAACTCAATATTAATGTGTTTTGGTTTTTAGTGTTTCACGAGGTACTTCTTTTTCTAGCAGTCTGTAGGAGCTGTTCCGCTTGGTGTGTCAGTAACTCGAAAGAAAGAAGATGAAGCATCAGTTGGAAGTGCACCTTTGGCAAGGCAGCAGTCAAATCAAGCCTCCGAGTATGCCAGCAGTCCTGTCAAAACAAAAACAGTAACAGGTATATCACTTAATTGAAACTATCTGCTCTGCATTTGCAACCCCGTCACTTACCATGCCTCCGCAGCTGAACAGCATCAGCAAGTACTGTGCAAGTACTGTGGAACAACTTTCAGCTTTAGAGAAATTAAAACTTCTAAAATTAAAACTAATCAAATGTATAATTTTCAAATACATGTTTATTCTCATTTTAATTTCGTGCTCTTTTTGGGGCCTCGATAGTCTCACGTAACATATTTTGTAAAATGAGATAAAGGAGATCTGCTTTCAATAGAATATCTGCTGTTCGCCTTGGTATTTAGTCCATAATTTTGTCAGACTTCACACTCTGATTAATCTCTAATTTCAGTCAGTCTGTTTACATTGCTTTAAGTCTGGCATCTCTGGAAGTCAAGATTTGTGCATAAACAGTTAAAATTCACTGTTTTCAAAATCACTCACCCAGAGAAAGTGCCTTTGCTGGCACTTCTGCTTATGGAGTCCAAGAAATTATTTATTTTAGGAGTATTCTCTGGCCACTTAAAAGTCTAAAATGAAACTTCATTACCACTAATCAAGAGAATTTGGGGGTTTTTTTTAATTTCTAGAGTGTTTATTCATATGGTACTGTCTGCAAGTAGTAAAGTAGGTGATCATCCAAAAGAAATTACCATCCAGCTGAGACTTTTAGTGTTCCTTCTGAAATACACTGAACAAATTCTCTTTTCCTTTGCATTGATGTTTATTTCCAGATTATCATGAAGCACTTAAAGATGTTGTCTGCTGAAACTAAGATTGCAAGTCTTGTTCAATAATGGTCAAGTTAAATGCTATTTTGTGATTAAAAGGGGCTAACCCAGAAAATCTGTTTGCTGAATATTGGTGGGTTGTCATGTTATCTCTGGTAGTAAGTCAGCAGATTAATTTCTAAGACTTCCATTTCCTTCATGAATATCCTTCATTTTTATCATTTATCCATTTATTTTTACAATTCATTTATGCATTTGCTTTATTTTTGCCTGTGATGAAATGGCTGCACCAAGCATATTCTTCTTTTAACAGTATTTATCATCTGTTCCGCTTTATCAACATCATAAATTATATGATTTGTTTCTTCTTGATGTTAATTCTACCTCTGCTTGCAAAACACAGAGGTGTAATTCACTATAAAAACTTCCGTTATTTTGAATATTTGACATTGAAACCCAGCTATTTGCACGAATAGATGCTAGATTAGTTTTTTTGAATTTATTTAACCAGTTTATAAAAAGTAGGCATGCAGTTTGCAGAAATAGCTTTGTACTTGGATTTTGAAAATTAGTGTCCCAGTCTGGTCCCTGCTCAGTGTAGTAGCTCTTTTACTTCTTCACTGTTTGTTATTCTTCACTTTGAGTATTATCTTTTCTGATCACACCGGAATATAAAAGAAAACATTATTGTTCAAAATCTAGAAATGCCATGGATGCCAGTTTTGCTTTTTGGGGGGTTTTGTGTGTATGAGAAATAAAAGGAAATTATAAATTTTAAAAAAATTTCGTAAAAGCAAGAGAGGGGTTTCTATGCATCTCAACTTCTTCTATCTTTTTAGTTTGAAGTCAAGATCTGTTTTCAGTTACTTACAATGCACATTGCTGCAGAAACAAAAAGTTCATTTGTAGATTTCATTTGTTATCCGCCACTTGGTTTACTTATTAAGTTTATCCAGTAAGTTTAGCCTAAATGCTGAGGATTTTTTGAAATTAAGTAGATATTTGGCTTCTCTATAAACAATTTTGCAGCATGGAGTTTGATACTATGAAATGAGAGGTGATGATACCAATTCTCTCAAGAGAGAACATTTACTGAGCATTTTCTTTTTTTGAATTAGAAGCAGTCTTCTAGAGAAGAGATTATTGGATTTGGTTTCATTAATTTTCAACTGTTAAAATTGTTGAAAAATGCTACTGTTTTTTCAAGTTAAGCTACATATACATATCAGAGGGTCTGCTGGGTTTGTTTTTAAGCGGCAGTGCCTGACACTAGGTGTTGAAGGTCAGCCCGTTGTCATGGTTTAATCCCGGCCAGCAAAGCAGCCGCTCACTCCCTCCCCCAGCAATAGGATCATGGAGAGACTGACTTGGAGGGGTAAAAGCTGGAAAACTCATGGGTTGAGATGAAGACAGTTTAATAGGGAAAGCAAAAGTCACACACACAGGCAAAGCAAAACAGGGAATTAATTCACTGATTCCCATGGGCAGGGAGGTGTTCAGCCACCTCCAGGAGAGCAGGGCCCTATCAGGTGCAACGATGACTTGGGAAGATGAACTCCATCACTCCACATATCCCCCCGTTCCTCCTTCTCACAGCTTTATTTACTGAGCATGATGTCATATGGTCTGGAATATCCCGTTGGTCAATTTGGGGTCACCTGTCCTGTCTGTGTCTCCTTCCAACCTCCCATATAGTGCCAGCCCCCTGCCAGTGTGGCAGTACAAAAAGCAGAAAAGGCCTTGGCTCTGTGTAAGCCCTGCTCAGCAATAGTAGAAACATCACTATATTATCAACCCTGTGTTCAGCACAAATTCAAAACACAGCCCTGTACTAGCCACCGTGAAGAAAATTAACTCTACCCCAGCCTAAACCAGCACACCTATGTTTTAAAATGTTTATGTATTTGTTATACTATGGAGATAAAATGGCAGGTATAATATAGCTGAAATATTTGATATTTATGTGAAAAAATTGTGAGTAAAAATATAAAATTGATGTCAAAGAGCAAACGCCTTCTATAGTTATGAAATTAATTAGAGATGCTCTCTGTCTGCTTCAGTAGACCACACAGATTTCTCTTAATTAAAAAGAGTCATGTCACGCTGCAGTGCTGTGAAGGCTTGTTCTGTGTATAACCTTCATGTGATGTTGGAATCTTTTCCTGTAGAGTTTTCTTGTGCCAGGTTTGTCAAAATTGGCTTTGTAGTGGAAGATTCAGGACACTGTAGAAACTAACACATTTTGTGTCACCAAAATAAAAGGTCTCTGATTACAAAGCTACCAGTTACAGAGGTTAGAAAACGTTGGATGCAAATGTGAAAGGAGAGATCCCATTCTCAGAGAAGTTTCAGTGGATTCTTTCTTTCAAAATTTGTTTCTTTACAGCTGTATAATGTGTTGGAACATGATGAATGAGTCATAGTTTATTAAACTAAAAATAGAGTGCCTGTGATTCTTCTTTTTCTAATTTTTTCTGGGTCCCTTTCTCCCACCATCATTCACTTTATTTCCTCTCTTTTAATTTCACCTACTTTCTGTGTGAGTTTTCTTTCATTATTTGTGTTACCTTTTTGTAACAGAAATACCACACTGATTATACATCTAGGATGTCTAATGTTACCAATTCTACAAAAGAATTCTAGGTAAAGAGGCGGCGATCCTTGTACACCTCATGTTTATTAATCTTCAAGGCTATAGCTACACATGTTCTAAGTTGTCAGAAAACTGAGGTCCTACATTGATAATATGTACATGTGCATGGTCTTTGCAGATTGAAAGAGATTTATCTTAAAATCATGCTATTCAGGTGGTGATTTTGAATCAGTTCTTTTCAGGTCTAGCATGATCTCAGCAATCGCTCCCTTGAGAACTGCTAGAAACCAGCCCTGTGTACTAAATGAATGCAGTTTGTAATCACAGCTGTAAAATCATTTAAAACGTTGATCTTGAGTTCAATTTACTAGTTAATGGCTGCTGACACCTTGCCAAAAATGAAGCATGGGAAAAGAGGAAAACTACTATCTGTATGGTATATGTGAAAATCCAGGGTTTCTGTTCTTAAGTCTCAAATTGTAGTTATTTATAAATCTCCTTAACCACAGAGGCTTCACAACCAGAGTAAGGTGATAAAGAATATTGAAAAAAAGCTTACTTCTGTTTGTCTGTCCACCCACTTCTCCTCCTATTCTCAGCAATTCAGCAGTTCCATCTTAGTTCAATGACTAGTGATTCACAGACCTATAGCTGTGCATAGAGGTCGAGCTCTCATGTCTGGATAGAGGCAAAATGATTGCTATATGTGTAATTATGTAATATATGTAACATACTTATGCAGGAAGATAGTATGGGCTGCAGGAGATGAATAGGGCAATCTTTGAAAGCTGTCTTGGGCACACTATTGAATAATGATTTAAGCCCAAGTGTCTGTTTTCACACATTCAGGATGTGTGCTTGTTCATTACTAAAATAATTGTAATTTTCATTCATATTTATAAAATTATTATAATTATTTTCACTGTGTTTGAAAAATATAGCGTTTTCCATGATCAAAGATGAAATAGGATGCAGGGATTTTGTGGTTTGGATTTTTTACTGCCTCCTGGTGAGGTATTTTTTTAGCCATGACAGTGAAATTTAATTTCACTAACATCTACCATGACATCCGACATTTATCAGTTTGGAAGTAACCATGATATTGCAGATACAAATTTACCACTATTTTATGAGGTGTAATCCAGTGACTATGGCATCTAATTTTTCAGTAACAGTGGGAAAGTAGCCTCACACGTGCTCTTAGTATGAAGAGTGCCTTAAATGAAAGAAGGTACTTTAGAGAGGCTGAAAAGGTCACTCAGAATCCTGAATGTTGGCTTTTCTTATAGCCAGAGAACAGGTAGGTAAATGGAATTTAATGTATCTTCTAAGAAGTCACCAGCTTTCTGGTTGGAGTAAGCTCCATAACCTGTTATAAAAGCATCTGGAAACTGAATGCCTTGTCCCATGACTGAACACACACTTGTCAAAATTTTGCTGATCACTTTTATGCAACAGCGAGATGTTTGTTCATGGTACAGGTGGTGACTGCATTTCAGCCCTGTCATGAGTGTATGTTAGGCCTGCAAAAGCAGGCAGGTGTTTTTCATTGCTATGTCTAGCACCTGACTGCTCCATTTTATTGTCTGGTGGACAGATGGGAAGGGCAAAAGAGGATTAAACAGTGGTGGGTTTGGGGCAACATTTTTCATAGACCAGGTCTGCTCTTCACGCAGCAAACTGGTCTTTTAATTCCACTACAAATCCAGTATTAGTTCCAAGTTCAAAGCTGAGAAGAGAATCCAGCCTTGTTTCCTTCTGCGGGAAGTGTAGATGTGTTGTGTAAGAGTATATGCATATGGAGAGAAATGAAAGATATAAAAGCATTGCATTTTGGAAAAGTCTCTTGTGTTTCTGAAACACTGATACTTCATTCTTTGGAATTATGTTCTTACAGAGAAATAATTAAAGAGTTTGAAAGCTTTATAAATGCTGTTACACCTAGTCTACTATTTGTATTTCAAGTAGATGGAGGATGGTGTTATAACAAGAAAATAGAGAATTCTTGTCTTAGATACCCTTTATGTTTTCTGTTCTGTGTAAATCACCTGAATTCTAATAAGGACAGAGCTCCTTTTGCCAGTTTCTCTCTGGTTTAGCCTGCTTACTTATTTTCCCAGAACTTGTAGAAACATAGTATCTTTAAAATATTTACCCTTTTGTATTTGACCAGCAAATACCTAAGGAGTTACAGGACAAGCAAATGAATTGCATTCGTATGCAGGATATAGGGTTGCATAAGCCTTCTTTCCATAAGATACCAGGCAAAGAAGGATCCCCATCTTTCTTTCAATCACTTCTTAACATTTGATAGTGTAGATATAATAAAACTTATGTTGCTTGTTAGATACTAACTGTAACTGGGTTTATGGGAAGTGTTAGTAATTTGATTTTGAAAGCTTTACTGAAGTAATTCTTAAAATTCCTTCAAAGTATACATGAGATATTTCTGAACCACTATTAAATACTTCTACATAAAACTGAAGAAAGGAGAAGGGTTTAAATTTAGACACCTCTCTGTTTTGTTTAGAACAGCTGATGCCATACAACCTGATGTTTTAATTTGAAGTGTTGTCTTAAGTTAATAAAGTTTCTACTGAAAAGTTTCAGTGTAGATGAATAGGACCTGTACTTAGAAAAACTGGCTGCAATTACTGATTTTTGGGGTTTTTTTAAGTACAACTAGAACACATAGTTAGATTCCTGCTAAAATGAGCTGTTGGAATGCAAAAAACTGGCAAATGTGAGAGAAGTCTGGCTGGTAAGAAATCAATGGATTATCTGAAGTATTTGAATTAGTAGGTCACTATTTCTGCTCAATGAACTGAATGATTATCGTTTATTCATGCCTACTATGAAATGTATGACTGATGATTAATTTGGGAAGATGAATGAAATTAAATAGATGCTAAATAGGTTAGGTAAAATACTTGAAGGAATAAGTAAAATCAGGAATTTAAATCTGATGCACATTTACCTAGGGTGCCTGAAAATACTAGGCTTTTTATAAATGGGCTTTAGTTCTTAAATTATTTAAAAGGAAGGTGTCCAGGCACAGGTGATTTATAGAAAGTTTTTAATGGCTGGACAGTCACATATCTATATCAAAAATGAACTGTTCTGAGTTTTGTCAGCTACTTAAATGTTTAACATTTTTGTTATGTTGGCATATGATTTCTTCAGTTCACTGTGTGGATTTCAGGAACATTCATAACTCAAAGCTGATATAGTATATCAAACATTCTTTCTGTATGAAGAAATTAAGTGTTGAGAGAGAACAAATGGTTGTTTAGATTATATTTACAAGACTAAGGAACTTTCTGTGTATTTTTAAAAAGGCAGAGTACGAGGCACAATTCCACATTTATCAGAACTTACTGCAGATCCAAAAGCTGAAATTCTTACTTCGAGGTATAAATTGTATTTGGAATGGTAAGTGATACTAAGATAAATTCAGATGTAGACTTTAGATATGAACACACAAATATCACATTTTTGTCATTACTAATCTAGTAGCTCGGTTTGGCCTCTGAATGTCTAGTTTTGATTTGTACAAAAGCATCAGTCCTCTTTTGTTTCTGTTCCCAGAACTAAATAGGTATTTTTTGCCAGAAATAGTGCAGCAATCATTAAGAATTTGGTGGGAGAAAATGCTGACCATAGGCATTCCCTAGCCAACATACACTTTCACACAGAAAGATCCTTTCTTGTTGCACAACATTAATATCACATTTGTCTTTGTTTATTGACACATGTTAAAAGCCTCTGTGTTTTAACACTTATTCTGCTGTTAACTCATTGGGTGACCGTGCAAGTTCAGTCACTACACCTCTCTGCTGCCAATTCCCTGCAAGTAAGGGACTCACTCTCATGCATTGTCAGGGACTGTGTAGCTCAGTTATTATCTTTTATTCCTGATAAAAGTAATATATTATCTGCACTGTTAATAAAGTAGAATTCAGAAATGCTCAAAGGCCAGTAACAAAATTATTTATGCAAAGACTACTCAGTATGCTGGCAAATATATTGCATATTTTTATAAGCTTAAAAGGGCTTCCTGCTGTCATTTGAGTGCTGCTTTTAGTCTCAAACATTCGGATGGAGAGTCCAAACTTCAAAAAGTAATTAACATAGTCTATTCTTAGGAAAAAAGTATCAGTTACATGAATAATTCAAGTATCATTCACCCAGGAATGGGGGTGTGGGGAATAACTTGTCTTAGGACACCTCAAAAATAAAATTTGAATGTTTGTGAAAGACTTCTGAAGGGTACTGATAGTTCAGAAAACATTGGTAAATGCAGGTTTGAACTTCTCAGCATGATTTCAGTGAGCTGCTGCTTCGATTAACTTTGAAATTGAATGGTGGGAAAAATAGTGCATTAAGATAGGAAGTATTTTAGCAAGATATTCCTCTGTGCTTTTGCAATTCCTTGTATATGTAAAATGCTCTAATATTAAATCACAGAACAAAATTATTTAATGGAAGTATATTATATTGGGAATAGAATTTCTTTGGCTGTCATACATATTTACACAAAACTGTGGATGATTTGTAATGCCTTCAAATATCTTTATAAACACATATGTTTTGTTCTATTGTGTTGCAAGTATAAAAGTACAGAGACTTGTGAGGAAAATTGGAAGGCAAACCTATGGACAAACAAGCTTTTATGTAACAAGTTTCAGTGGATTTTTACTTTTATATAGTATTATACACAAACCCAAAAACCTGCTGATTTGCAGAAAATTGTAGGTTTTTAGAAGGTGTGGGGGGGTGGGGTTTAATTAAGGGGGTAATTTTGGGGGTTTTTTACATATGAAGAAAACAATTCATCTTCTGGAAAAAAAAAAGTACATATAGGCCATTTTGATTTTTTGGAGGTCGTTTAGAGTTTGAATCTTCTCATCCACTGCATTTTGATCTTATTTCTAATCCTTTAGACCCCTCAGTCAGTTCCTTAGGGTGTTGCATTTGTTGCAAACACCTTACTAATTTTGTTTTGTATTTTTATGGAAAGATATATCTAATGCATGAAACTGAATACCTGTTAGAGAAATCCCAATGAGTGCTTTGAATCTCTGCAGACTGCTTCCAATTTTAGTAGAGGAAAAATCTTCCATGAGAAGATTTCCAGAGCCATGTACTTAGAGTGCACTTTCCTCTGATTGCTTTTTTCCTTTAACGTGTTTTGCTGTCATGGCCTCTTGGTAACTGTGGTCAGTTTGTACCAGCATTTTCCTCAGCTTAGCTCCCTTCTGGTGTGTGAGAAGCTGTCTGACAGATGATGTGATGTTGGAAGGAAAGCTTGCCCAGCTTGTTGAGGTCATGGGAGAGACACATTTTGAGTACGGTCGTGAGATGTGATGGAGGAGAGAGTCCTGCTGCCTGGGTGTCTGTCTGTAGACCTGTCCTGGGGCAGGAGCACTCTGAGCTTTTGAGCATCAGTGAAGGTGTGGGTTAGCCTGCAGCAGGATAACCTTTTCCAGACAGAAAGAAGCAGCTGCCTTCTTAATGCGTGAGGTATCTGAGGCACACAGTGGGACAGGAAAAATGAGTCCGTCTTGTGCCAGAGGGATTGAGACCTGATAGGTCTGTACCACATAGAAATCAGGAATAAGGTACCTCCCTTTAGTTTGATTGCTAGCTGTGAGGAGAGAGAAAAGCATGAGACCATCAGTGACTACAGATTATCAGTAGTCCTCAACCCAGTAGTGGAAGTCTCTGATGTGTGGTTTTTACTGCGTTGAATTATTTGAGGAAATGTCCATTTGTCCCAAATAGCACATCAGAAGTTTTCTTTTCCCTTTTCTGTTTCTTAAGTCACTGGATATTAATAGCACACAGTAGTGTCGTTTTTGCAAAAGTTATTTTTATTTTCAAGACTTACGTATTTTGTGGATCAGGCTTCTAAAAGAACTCATTTCCAGTAGGCAAAAAACACAAAGAAGGAGACATATGTCTAGGTAAGAAAGACACCTTTAACTAGAATTTATATCTATAAGTCTTGCTTGGTGGCATCTCCTACTAAGTGAGTGCTTTAATGATTAGTTTTGCAGGATTGCCACTTGGAACTCCCTTTGTACTTTAACTAGAAATTGTGAAATGAGTTATAAAAACTGCTCCTTCGATGAGTCCTTTTTTTTTTTAAAATGTCTGTTCATTACCAATGTGTTCTGAAATTGGTAAGCATGGCAGCTTCTGTGTGATTGATGTGGTGTATATGTTTGCAAAAATACAAATTAAACAATAAGGGACTAAAATGTCCCTGTGCACTGGTTTTCTTAAAAATTCAACTGGTGTAACATGAAGCAGTCCCTACTCTGGTGTTGTTTTTTATTTTTCCCCTCATCAATTTGGAAGTGTTTCATACTAATCATATTTTTAATCTAGCTATAGCAATAGCTATATTTGTGTTGAACCCAGACTGGCACCTGGGTTCAGCACAAGACTGATTACATTACTGGAAAATGCTTTGAGGTTTTTCAGTTCAGTAGTAGCTAAGTAGCATAATTGTTCTAGGAAATTACCTTCATACTGAGACAGATGAGGCTGATCCAGTTTACATGTAGAGGACTAGCCAAACTCATATGGTAGCTGCACCTGACAGTGTCTTAGCCAGTGTCATCTCCTGATGTCCTTGCCTGACAAGGAATTAAGACACTTCTTTCCCAATATCACTTCAGGCAAAACTCTGGGATTTACAGTACAGGAAAAAAAAAAAGTACTACTTTCTTTTTTTCTCTTTAGGAGTTACTTCTTTACTTGTTTCTTCTTTCCACTCTGATATACTTTATATTCCTTTTCTATTTTCCATGGTTTATGGTTGAATGGTTCCTTATCTGTCTGTTGGGTTTTGAGACTTTGGTTTTTTTGATCTCTTGGTTGAGCATGAGGGGTTATAGTGAAGCTGGTTTTTATCATGGATATTCCTGGAATTTTGCAAATGTGAATTACACGTTGATGAAGAAAAGAGGTACTTCAGTGAGCTAATTTTATTTTTAATTCACAGATTATTGTTTCTGGCTATTCTGCTAATTGGGAGAGAATTAGCACGGTTTGTTTTCCTGCAAATAAAATATGAGAGATTGGAACAAAACCTAGCTTTAAATCCCACTCATGAGGGATGCACTTGCTAAGCAATGTAGGATGTTGATAATCCCTGCTGAATGCATTGTAGAATAGGTAGGTTTACATTGTATTTATCTACTCATCTTGAACTGAAGCATCCTGCCTGTGAAATTCCCAGAGTCTCACAGTGACTTTGTATGCCATTCTCACCCTTACCCACACTTGTGTTCTAGAGTTCTATGCTTCAATGACTCTTATTTTAATATTTCTTGGTATTTCTTTCAAGCTGTTCTTAATTCTTACCTCATAGTGTATGTGTAGTGTAGGGCTTGACTACACAGAATATGGTGTGAATTGAGGTGGGGTAATAAGTCAAAGGAGAACAGCTATTCCTTGATTAATCTCTTTGTTTTAACTTAATCCATTCGTAATGTGGATGGAAGACATACTGCATGGCATAAAACAGTCTGTGTGAGAAGATGTTATAAAACAGCAATTGCACGCTGCTTCTCCAGATGGACAATTTACATGTTTGTCTCTCCAGAACAGCTGACAACAAACAGTCCTGAAATGTCACGCTTTTTACACTCTCACGATTCAGTTTTCATTGCTTACCCTTCTAACATATCCATAATTGGAGCCAGGAATCTCTGGGAGGACTAATACTGCAGCCTTAAAAATCCTCTTTCACTCTCTTGACCACCTCTCTTTCGGAATCTTTGGATTCTCCATCAGTTTAATAAAGTGACCATTTCTCTTTAAGATGATTAAAAATACTACTTGTTGAGGGATTTTTTTCTGATAATGTTATTGAACTCTGGCCTTGGGGGGGAAAATGTCACGAATTAATTCTTTCTGTGACATTTAACATTGCAAGTTCTTGGCAGAAATTCACCTTTTAGATGTTTCAGCTTTAAATCTTTGCATGTTCCATTGCCTTGCTGAAGAATCAGTGATGCATATCATGGAGCATATATTTTTGCATACCTTGGTTCAATTGATAGCATAATTTTGTCTTAAAGATTTTTATGTAATTTTCATGCCACAGATTTCTTCTAGCTGTAAAATCGGTAGACATAAATTGTCACACACTGATTTCAATTTAGTTTAAATTTAAGTCATGAAGTCTTCGTAATTTATTCCTGCAGTTTTGTCAGCTGAACAACATGTAGGCCAAAACTAGGAATGTTAAATAAACTGAGTTAAATAGTTGGGTGGGTATCCCAAAACACAAGGAGGGGGATATTCTGTAGAACATGTCAGAAGGCACTGTGCACCCCTCACAGTCCTCTTTTGAAGTTCTAGTGTGCTTGTATTTCTTTTAATGTTCCTGTTATCTAAAAATCTTTTCATGTTCGTGTTACTAAATAACTAACGGTTTAAGGAAATTTTTCTTTTTTTTCAGAAAACATTGAATTTTGCTGAAATATTTCATACTTTATTACCTTAAAATTTGACAAATTAAGAAAATCATTTAATTTTTATGCCTTTTTTTGGAAGCATGCTCAAGTTTTTCAAGGGAATTTTTCAAAGAAAACAAATTAAAGGCTGTTATTTAATGTGGTGTGCCATTTCTTACAATTTTAGAAAGGTGAAACCTTTAGATGACACTGGCAACAATGCATGTGAAAACCTCTTGGGTTTCAATTGCATCGTCAAATAGGTTATCACACTTTGAAAACGGTCTTAATTTGTTTAAGTCAAACATTCTTCATAATATTTTCGTAGCAGTTCAGGTTTAAAAAGTTGGAGCATTTATTTTATTGTGTTGTATTTGTCACAGGGTTTAACCGGTACAGTTGTATGGATAATTTTAAAATTAATACAGACACATTATTATTATTATGTGCGTAGTGAGATATGCACAGTGAGGGAAAGACTCTTTTAGAATGTAAAGTAAGTAACTGTTTTTCTTTGCTATCAGTAAGTATATTATTTACTTAGACGTTGTTTTTGTAACTGAGTTTTTTTGTTGGCATTAGAATCTCGTCCTTTGTCGCTCCCTGTGAAAACCATGCTGAACTCATCTGAAAGCTGCAGAAGTCCTGAGGAAAGAATGAAGGAATTTATTGGAATAGTGTGGAATGCAGTTAAGTGCCTTACACTTCAGGTAAGATGAAAAGGAAGTGAAAAAACCCCTATGTGTTTCCAAACTTTATGATGCTTTTTATGCATCCTTGTGCTTTTTATTAGAGGGGTTTTAAAGGAGCTCCCAAGTTTTATTGTCTTATTTCAGTAGTTTCAAAGTCTGAGAGAATGAAAAATAAAGTAAGATTTTAGGTAAATTAAGCAAAGAATACTTTGGTTTTCAAATACTAGGTTTTGAAACACTGTTTTGTGTTTAAAGGGATTTATCCCTTTAAAGGGAAAGATCCTTCAAATATTATATGAATAAAAATTGCTTGTCACGCTTTTCTGTATTATAAACACAGCAGTTAGATTTGCAGAATGCTTTCTTTTCTAAAGCTATTCGAGGACAGTGTGTATGATAAATACATTCCTGAGATGTGTGATACAGTTGCTGTTGATACACAGTGAAGGCTCAGCAGCTTACTTGCCTACTTTTTCATGAAGGACAAGTAGATGGCTGCTCGGATTAAAGCATTTTGGTTTATACTGCTCTAGATTGTAGCTGCTGATCAGTAAAAGCAGAGTTTTCATGTAGCTGTATAGATGCCATGTTAGGAGTCCAATGTTAAAATTGCAAGAACAAATATTAGATGGCTTAGAAGTGCTAGAATTAGGATTGTGTTGTTCTCAGTAATTACCAAGTGCTTATTGAGAAGTTACTCTAATTTAGAATTGTTACAACCTGTGCCTCTAGAACCATACATTCTAAGAGATCAGTGTTTTATGGTACACCAGGATATAGTAGCAATTTTTTTTTAATTAAAAAAAAATCACAAAAAACTGTCAAAAAATTGTCTTTATTACAACCTCTGGCAAGTTTTTTGTCTTTATTACAGAGAGTAATTGTTGAATGCCTGTTCCTTCTTCCTATCAAGAAATATATTCAATAATATAGAGGCTCATCCCAGAGTATGTGTCTTTGTCACCCCTCTTTCATGTAAAAAGTACTTAAAATTCACAGTTTTAGGAAGTTTAAAAGTTCAGGTTTTGCCTGAGCACGAGCTTTAGACTTGTCACCTGATTGCAGAACATAGTGAAGTTGAGGAGATGCTTTCCATTAAATCTATTTAGTTTTCAGCCTTCTCTTTCATCGTTGTTTCATGAGTATTTTGCTTGTTTTCCTTTCTTTTTTAATGTTCTCACCACTGTAGATTAAAATGTCTATATAAGAGAGAGAATTTGTAATCTATTTGAAGGAAGCAGTGTATTTTTGTTATGTGTCTGGGTGGTACTTAGCACAGTGAGACTCCCTATATAAATGAGGCTTACAGTTTGAGTCATAATAAAAATATTAATATAATAAAGGGGGAAAACTGAATCAGGACTGTGATACTGTCGTCATGTGTTTTTCATGGTACTCCTTTTTGTAAGCAGCACATGTTTTGAAGAATGGTTAAAATACCAACCATGAAGTTTGTGTGTTACTAGATAGGAAAAAAAAGGTAGTATTTCTTTCTGTGGAGATGAAAACTGGTGGAAGTGATAGGCATGGGTTTTCTCAAGGAGTAATTTGTAAATATATTGCTTCTCTGACCTAACATACAGAATAGAGCTCATACTGGAAGAGGAATTCTTGTATTGGGTGCTTTTTCTGGTGCTTGAGGTCTAGATTTATTTACTTTTTACAGGGTTTTTTTGGTAGAGTACTCGTGGTTTCTGTTTTCGTGATTATGACTATGAAATGATAATTTTAGTTTTTATCTATGCTGAAATTAAACACCCCTATGAATTCATACAGTAGCTCACACACTTTGTTTCATCCTTATGCTTTAATTGTACTTTGTAAAGTATTTGCCAGTGTCTTCCCAGAACTCTTATTACATGTTATTAGCACAACATTTCAACAGACTGCAAGGAAGCACTACAGGAAAGTTCAAGAATGTGCTTCCGCACAAATGTACAATAGTCCTTCCTTGTGAAATATGAAGGATTTATAGATGTATTCACTGTTTTTTTTATTACTACTAGTAGTCCCTGTGTCTTCATTTATTTAAATAAGTTTTTCAAGACACAAATGCCATATGTATAGTTTGTTTCTTTCAGTACCAGCCGAAGTGGGAAACTTGTGCAAGGCAATGTATAGAGGGTAAGAAAATAAGTATCATGACTCTGTTTTGAAATTCAAGTACATTATATTTATTTTATTATACATAATGCTCATTTTATAAAACATATATAACTATATTTGAATGTTAAATTCATACAGATCTTCTGTACTATTATTTGGCATGAAAAAGCGAAATTTCTAGAGTAATTTGTCTGGTTAAATGCTGGAGCACTTAGACTCCGTGGCTTTTTTCTAAAGCTAATTTTCATGTTCCTGGATCTTTTAGTAACATGATTGTAGAACAGAAAAGTCTGTAGTTGTCATCAGATAAAACTGAAATTCATAACTTAAAATCATCAAAGGATTATTCTTGTAGTGGAAGTTAGAGTAAGTATATGTGTTTAGAACCAAAGTAACTGGAAAGTTTATTTTGGATCCAAAGCTGGTACTTGCTTAGCCCTAGCCCTGGCTTGCTTCTAATAGAATATTGCATGAAGATTTTGTGCACTGGAGTTGTGGTAACCTATTAGCATTAAAGTGAAAAGACTTTCATATTTAATTATAAAATGTTTGTTTATTATTTAGTTGTCGTAGGATTTTATATGCAGCCTTGAAGTCTTTTTGGCAGTTATGCTGTGTAGGAAGGTCATACTCATTTTTCACATGTTCTTCGTACTAATAGTTGCTAAAATTGTGAAGCAGTATAAACACAATTATTTTTAATTGGCCGTTAATGCTGAATTCCATTGAGAACAATGAAGGATCTGTATTAGAATAAATTATTTATGAGTAATGTTGCAAGGAGTGCCAACTACGTAAGAATGTAATTGTTACAAATAAAACTTAGGTATGTCACATGCCTTTAAATATCCCTGTATTTATATTGAAAAAAAATCCTGAAATTATTGAAAATTTTATTTTCTTTAATGCATATAACTTGTAAAAATTTTTGACGAAGCGAAACACTGAAAGGCAAGAAAGAGGAGGACAGAATTGGTAAGACTTCCTTTTCTTTGAACTATGTTGTTATCCAGGGGTCAGGAAGAGATTCTGTGACTTGTAATTTAGCAGTTTCAGCTCTCAGCAGTTATTTGGCAATTATGAGACAGGATTATTTCTTAAGTTGGTAACTTACCACAAACCAACAAAAATTTGAGTTTTCCGTAACTAAATAAAACCTTTTTAAAAGGTTTAAATCTTTCTTAGAAAAGAACAGAAATACTATGAAGCACAATGACACTGTTTCAAGTGGTCGAAGAAAATGTATCTGATCCTTATTATGGTCGCTTTTATGTACAGGTACCCTGCTCTCTTAGTTCTTCTACTCACGTGTTCTGCTTTCCATTTGTAACATTTTTACTTTTGTCGCAGTTTAAGACATGAATTAATGTTCTTCCCTTTAAAATTGTAACAAACACTGCATGTCTGGCTCAACTGCAGATGGTCTAAATGGCAGAACAAATTTGGCTGTTGGAGGCTGAGCTATGGTCTTATAATACTGAGTGCACCAGAACCTGCACATGAGATGTGTAAGCAGTGGTTCTTTGCAGTTTGGGGAGTCAGTGCAAGATGTGCCCAGAAAAATACGTTACCTTTCTGCTGAGAGTGTGTGAGGATTGCCAGCTGATGCTGAGAGGCAGTTTCCCAGAAGAGACACCCATACACAAGTGTCACCTTGTAGCAAATCTTCAGTGCCTCTAATTGATATATGTAGCTGTAAAATGTGGGTTATGAAAGGGAATCTCCTTGTGGTATCACTATCATGAAAGGCTATAAAGACTTGAACAACCTGTCCCTCTTCATTGCACTTGTGGGGAGTCACTTACTTTGTTTTCTTCCCTCCAACCTGCCCTTCTCAGTTAGGAAGACCTAATTTTTCAGCAGTATTTATTTCGCTCTTCTCTCTACTGAACAACATTCCTTTTTAGAGTATAAGAATTAAAAATACTCCAGTAAGTTAGTATTTTCCTTTTTATACAAGAGTCATTGGACATTTTTAGGCTTATATGTTTGTAAAAGTGTAGAGCATAGAGTTATGCTTTACATAACATTTTAGAAGGGAAAATACTGCTTGCTTCGTTGGTTTATCATTAGTGTACATTATTTAGCATGTATAGGCCTTGACATAATAGAAATGAAAATAGGGGGTGATCCTGTTTCAAGAATGTAATAATTCGTTCTCTTTAACACATGAATGTGTTCAGTATTGGCAAACGAACATGTTGCTACCAAAACTGAAATCAGATCCTTGAAACAGAAAGGATGTTGCCATGGAAAAATGAAGTAACACTCAGTGCAGCTGTGAAGCATTAATGAATAGGATATTTTTTTAAAAGATCATTTGTGTTTGGTGTGGCTTGGAGGGTCCCAACCAGATGGTTTCCATGAACAGGATCTGACCCCCAGCTTGAGGACTTCTTACTGGCAGATTACTTCATTTTCTTTCCCTTGGATTGTCAGATCCTTACATTAATGCAAGATTTACTGCTGCAGATTTATATTCAGTTACATAAATCAGTCACATCTTACATTAAATTCACAATTTTAGGCACACAGTTTAACAGTTATTTAAAAAGTGTAAAAGGATTTATATGATAGCTTTAATATATGCTATTGATGTAGTTTAATTTTAAGAATTTGGGTTACATATATTTTGAAACACTTTCCGATTGGTGAAGCAATCTGTAGTGCACATTCTCACTTTTGTCCAGCATATAATTCCATCATTTTAAGTGCACTCTTCCATTCCTTCACTGGAACTTGTGAGTAGGCGAATTTCCGGATTCTGTGAGTTAAATGTACACAAATTCCATTGAAGTTGATAGTTGTGAAGCTGCCTCTAAGAAGTTCAGCAGGTGCAACTCAGTTTTGCACTAATTGGGCCCTTGTGCATTCAACTTGGTAATTTCTTGTGTGATTATAATAATTGCATAATTTGCTCTAAAATGGGGACTTTTGCCATATGTTCATTGTGCTAGCCTTTGAAATCTTGCAGTAATGTTTTGCAAAATTTGTTATTCATATAAAACTTTGAATGAAATACAGGTAAGCAAACAGTATCTGTAAGCAATTCTGTAATATTACATATTGTCAATTTTTTGCAAATCCAGATTTAAGATCCTGCTGACTGCACCAATTTGTCATGAATGAGTGATGTAGAGTAACTTAAATAATCATCATCAAAGGCATTAGCAATGGTGATTTTAATAGGAAGTCATAAAGGTGTAACTTGGCAAAGTTCAATAGCAAGGTTTGCACTGTCATTTACTACATGGTTGAAACATACTAGGGAAAATAGAATTAGAATAAATCTGGCATTATTTACATGGACTCCGAAGATGGTTAAGGTAACCCAAAAGTTGAGTCGTGAAATTCAGACCGAACCTCCTTGCTTGCTAAACCCCTGATGTGGCTTAGGTGCAGGATCTGATCTGGACAACAATTTATATCTAACAGAAGAAATACAAAGAGTAAGGAAGTCCTTCCATTGAGTCATGAGGTTCAGAGTAGACTCCTTTGCTTTCTAAACTCCTGATGGAGCTTAGGTCCAGCCTTAGTCTCAGACATTGACAACAGTCTGTCTAAAGGAATTACCTAACATGGATTTCATTAGTATTAATTTAGCATGCTATCAGCAGCTTTCTCAGGTTCTATTGCAGATAAGGGATCTCTCTACCTTGGGTTACAGAAGGAATACTCAGTCTCAGATAAGGAATCCCAAACACTGGGAGGCATCCCAGCTCAAGGGGAGAGTCACTGGTGTGCAGTCCAGTTGCAATTTAGAGAAAGCTTGAATTGAATTCATCCAGAGATTGGTTATTAGTAGAAAGGCCTCTCTGCCACTCGGAACAGCCTTGAAAGGTGTCCCAGCTCAAGGGGACATCACGGCTGTGCAGCCATCCTGCCTGGCAGGGAGAGCTCAAAGGCAGTTCACTTAGGCTGTCTTTGGCTTGTAGTCAAACTGCATGAAATGGGAAGGGTGTGCAAGAGACTCCTTCTACCCACAGCTTTCTTTGTTCCTTGATAACTGAGTCTTGGAAAAAACACATTCAAGTGTTGATTACATGATCGGGCATGATGCTTGTTGGGTCACTCTGCTCTTCAAGTGTTTCCTGGAGGAGTTCTTGGCCCGGCTACAGTTCAGGCCTTTACCTCACTTGGAGCTTGTACTGAGCTACTGCTGGTATGGTTAAGGGGGCCGAGTGTATCCATCACACATATGGGGGCCTGATGCTATCATTTAAAGCCCACCAAAATTCATCATCCAGCTCTCATTCAGTTGTTTGAAAATGAATAACAAAGAGCTGCTTGTGTAAAAAAGGAATTTCCATCAGGAATTTAAAGGGGTGAAACTGTTGTGATTCTACTTCAGTATTCTTGATACAGCGAAGTAAAATAAACCAAATGTGATCTGAAGAACTTTTCTTCAGTACAAAGCTGTACTGAACTGTAAATGAAGTGCAAAAACTCTACTGAGTATTGAGATCTCTTCTTGAGAGTGCTTTGTAAAACATGTCCTCTAGATCCTGCTGCTGGTAGTGTGATGAAATATAGTATCTCTTTAAGTTTGTGGAATTTTTGGATTATTATTACCACATGGTTTGTATATCCAGGCAGCATTTGATGTTAATCGTCATAGATATGTATATATATATGTGTGTGTGTATGAAGAATGGGTGATTTTTTATAAACTGTTTACTCAGCAAATGCACGGATAAAACAATAGTTATACTGATCATAAGTTCTTTTGTCATCTATTTATCATTATCCTACAATGGCTTGACCTGCTGCCTATTACTAATAGACCAGAAAACGATCTAATGTGTCACTGTAAAAATCTTTGCAAATTGACACAAAGACTAATTTGCCATTAAAAAAAAATCCAAATCTATTACATCTGTAACAATACACCCTAGCTTTTCATCCAGTATAAATAAAGTACACTCTGCAACCTTGGATCAATAAACTACTTATCAAAGATGTAATTAGCTTCATTTAACAACTCAAACAGTTCTAAATCCAGAAACAAACACAGACTTCATGAACCAATGTATTTATTTTTGCAAAATTCTACTTATATTTTTTTGTAGTGAATTCTTGTCAGTTTGTCTAAGCAAAAGGGCACAAAAATGCTGAAATAAAGATGAATATCTGTGTACTCACTAGGCTGGCGAAGTACTTACAGTGCTGTGGAATTCCAGCTATATTACAAATCACTATTGTGGTCTTAAAGGCCTAATACCCTTCAGGGGAGAGCATGAAGTACAAATCTTGGTTATTGCTTTTAAGCTGTCTTTAACAATGTCAAATCGAAAGAGTGTTACGTAAGTTTGAAGCAAACAAATGTTTTTATCACAGCTACAAATAATATCTTGTCCAACAATTTGTATGCTAGGCTTTTCCAAGCAATGTGAAGAAATGAACTGAATCATAGCTTGTATTTGCTTAATAAAGCATTCAAGTGTGCAGGCTGTTGGAGCCTTTCGATATCCAGGTGCCAGAATGGTATTTGTAAGAGCCAAGGAAGACTAACAGTCCATAACTTACATCACCTCTGAGTTAACAAGTTGTGATGAGTTCAGGTTTTGGTTTGGCCTTGCTCAGCTTCTCTAGAAGCTCCTAAGAAGATGGCAGAATGGTCAGACATGTTCTAGGGTAACAACACTGAAAATAAAGAACAAAAAATACTATTTTGTATGAAACCGTATGTGCTGCTTCTGATTTGCATTGAAAAGTGGATAAAAGCTGGATAAACTTTGTCAACTTTATTACTACCTCTTTCTTTTGTTTTTGTATACCCCTCTCCATTTATTTAAGACTCCGTTTTTCTCTCGTTTGTGTTTTTCCTAGTTTTTCTAATGATTAGCTTTTTGTACATGCTCATTACTGTTGCCTATTAAGTAAAGCCAGAATTTTCCCTGAAACAGTTCTTTATAGAAAGTAACAGCATATAAAATGTTGACTAGTTCTAGAGACTTAGCTATTGCTCACAAAAGCTAATGAACAGCAAAAAGTGGAGGGCTTTCTCATTCAGAACATTTTCTGACTCAATTTCACTTTGTAAAAAGGTGTTGAAATGTAGATATATGTATGTTCACTTTACATGGCAACACCTTTCTGATGAATTTACACAGCAAAAACATCCTTCTTCTTTCTCCCGTCCCATAATCATAATTTAGGAGCAAATATTATTTTCCAGCATTCTGCTTTATCTTTTCTCTTAATTCAACTAAAAGTTAAGACTATTTTCAGTCAACTGTTATGGATGAATAACTTCAGATTTTGTACCGAGATGAATATTCCACAGTGAGGGGGAAAATAATCTATTTCTGAGAATCTTTCTTGGCTTTGTCTTTTCAGCTTGAAGTGCAGTCTTGTTGTGTATTCCTTCCGAATGACAGCCTGCCTTCTCCAAGTACTATTGTGTCAGGTGACATTCCTGGGACTGTGCGAAACTGGTACCATGGGCAGGCCAGTATGCCTGGCACACTTGTTGTCTGCTTGCCCCAGATAAAGATTATGAGTGCTGGACACAAACACATGGAACCATTGCAAGAAATCCCATTTGTTGTGCTGAGACCCATCCTGGAAGAAGGTAACGTGATAAACTCAAAAAACCTTCCTCTTTAGTTTCCATTTCTAAATGTTATGAAAATTATCTTAATTTTATTTTGAAAATGTCTGATTTTGTACTGCTTTTTTAGCAGAATGTTGTTATGTATTCTTGATGTCTAGAAATACTACTTGCAAGGCTGGCCTCATGGAAATCAACATGAAACTCGTCATCAAAGAGCTACTTCTGTGATATGTTTTATATATTTGAAACTAAAATAATTCAGAAGTTCAATTTTTACCTTTATTGGTTTTGTTATTCAAGTTATGGTGTAGCCAATGATTTTGACACAAAAGGAAGTGACAGTAAATTGTGAATTCCAAGACTGAATGGAGACAGGTTAGGAAAAACTTCTCATCCCGCCAAGGTCTTGGGTGTAACATTCAGACTGGACGTTAGTTAAACATTTTTCCCTGAGAGGGTGGTTGGTCACTGGAACAAGCTTCACAGGAAAGTGATTGTGGCACTAAGCCTGTCAGAGTTCTGGATGCATCTGTAGAATCCTTTTACTCATATGATTTAATCTTAGGTAGTCCTGCAAGGAACAGAGAGTTGCACTCGATGATCCTTATGGGTCCCTCCCAACTTGAGATATTCTATGATTCAATATAAAATGAGAAAAGAAATTCGTAAGTGTAGCAAACTGTCGAAAGAAAAGAATGAGTCTTTAATGGTCATCCTGATAGGCAACAGTTGTGTTGTGTTGTAACTTAGGAATTGTAGCAAGGATTTTGTAGAGATTTGAAGAAAAAATTTGTCGAGGAAAAGTACAGTAGTTCTAATTTTAAAAGCTAATATTTGATAGGGGTTTGAATTGTAGACCAGATAGAGGGAAGAATCAGCTTTTAACATTCTGCAACCGATCGAGAAATGAAAGGAGGAGATAAGCTGAAAAAAACCTAGCAAGTGAAAACAAGTTGCTTGTATTCAATATTTTTTATTGTGTTTTGGGTTTTTTTAATAGAGCCCTTTGAAATGATCAGGATAAATGGTAAATGGAATTGCAGCAGTGTTCTGAAGAAATACTGATGTAAAAATCTTGTTCTCTATATATTGATATGGAAACTTGTGTACTGGAAATAGGTGAGGCAAATATCCTGAACCATCTTGAGCCTTGGATTCCAGGTTTATTTTAATGACTTCCATGAGAGCTAGGCTCACAACCAGGTTTCGGATTTCACGGAAATGCCAGTATTTGTGGTTTAACCCCAGCCAGCAGCTCTGGCTGCACACAGCCCCTCACTCCTCCACTCTGGTGGAATGGAGGAGAGAATCAGAAGGTCAGAAGTGAGAGAGCTTAGAGGTTGAAAAAAAGACTGCTTAATAGGTAAAGTAAAAGCTGCAGGTGCAAGCAAAGCAAAATAAGAAATTAATTTGCTGCTTCCTGTCGGTAGGCAGGTGTTCCAGCCTTTCTGTTTGGTTGGTTTCTTTGATTATTTGGGGTCAGCTGTCCAGGCTGTGTCCCTTCCCAACTCCTTGTGCACCCCCAGTTTCCTTGCTGGTGGAGCAGTGTGAGAAGCAGGGAGCACCTTAAGCACTGTTTGGCAAAAACTAGAACAAACCCATATTATCCACAGTTTTCAGCACAAATCCAGAACAGCACCATACCAACTACTATAAAGAAAGTTAGGTCTATCCCAGACAAAACCAGGGCACTGGTGTACGGTTGGTTCATTGTCGGATTCTCAAAATTTATTTAGAAAGAATTCTTGCTGTTTCATGTATTCATTCTAAGATGAAGAGAGGGACATGCAGCAGCTGTTCCATTGCTTTTGTGACAGCATTTTCTGACAAAATTATTCTTTTTTCTGTGCACTTACTGCTGAAATATAAACAATTTAAAGTAAAAAAATTAAGTCAAAATCACATTCAAGAGCTAGTCCTGCTCCTGCCCTCCGAAATTTGTTTGGATTTATAACCTTGTGTTTCTTCTCCTTTTGGTCTGCTACTTATATTGGACCCTTCTTCTTTCTGTATTCTACCTTAAGTCATGACAGCGGAGATAAAATTGTAGTTTTTAGTATTGAAAGTCATATTAGAGATGCTACCAAATGAAAAGGAAAGAAAAAATTAAAAGAGAGAAAGGTATATGTGTTTTTCCTAATAACTTTCAGTAGGCATGATCTAATTTGCTAATCCTAGTGACAGAGAGAAGATAAATCTAACCGAAGTATTTTGTTTGTTTGAAACTGATAATGAAATTTAAACCATTTATGAAAGTAAGAAGTGATTTGAATTTTGTCAGACACAGATTTGAAGGAAAGATCCTAGTGAGAGAAAAGAATCCCCATGGTTGGGATAAAGCCTATGGTAAGGAATTTATTTGTGTGTGGCTTTCTGCTCTGGGAATAATGCCAAACAGAAGTTCTCACAATCTTGATATTTTTGATTCCTTAGTGGAGCCATTGCCTTCTCCCATGCCAGGACTCTCTCTTAAAGAAATATTTTCAAAGTTTTTAAATCACCTTCTTTGTTTCTTCCTCTGTAGAGGTAAATAATTTTTTTGGACTTATATTGTGAAAATCTCTTAATTTACTTTCTGTCTTTGAACACGACTTCAAGGACACTCTGTCATTCTTCAGACATGCTACCATCTCTCAGAAATTATATTTAGTCAGTCTTGCTTTTCCTGGTAACCAGTTTTTGGATCATTCCTTCATTTATAAAGAAGATATAAGTAAAAGGCTTTTTCACAAGGATGTGTTGTTACTTTTAAGAAAACTGTGTGCTCACTGATATATTTTTCTTATTACATGGAAGACTAAAAGAGAACAAAAAGGGAACATATTCCTAGTGTCATTTGGGAATATTTCAGCCTACTCAGACACTTACTGACCTCAAGATGTCAACATACTGTAAAAATAGCTTATACACTATCCCACAATCAGGTCTTTCCATTTGTTTTCAGAGTTTTGCTACGTCTCTGAGGTAATTTTAGTTTGTAGGAATGTCTAAAAGAACATTTTAAGTACTTTTACAGTACTTTTATTCAGAAGCATAATGTCGCTCAGTCATCCTAAATAACTAAGTAATCCATAAATGGATTTATCTGTGTAAAGAATGAAATATTGCTTTGAACTTCTGTTGAAAAACAAATACAATTAAGTAAGGTATTGAATTGCATTAAGTATTATCTTAATAGTACAAATTATCAGATAGAGTTCCATGAGGTAGTATTTACTGAAGATGTTAAAGTAGAATCACAGAATCATAGAGCCTGGAAGGCCAGGTTGGAAATGACCTTGAATGATCATCTGGCCCAAACTTGCATGGCAAAGGGACCCAAGATGACATTATCCAACACCGTGCTCATTTGCTTCTTGAAAGCCTGCACATCTCTAAGGAGGCTGTTCCAGTAATGATTGTTCATTATCAATACCTTTTATCAATATTAAATCTCTCCCAGTGCAATTTGTACCTCTTGCCTCTTGTCTTCTCTGTTTTGCCGCCCTGTGCAGAGGAGGACCTCTGTCCTATTTGTAGCTGCCCGTTATGTAAAATAGTTACTAAGAAGAAAGTAAATAGTTAGAAACTCAGTTTGAGCAGAACTGTAATGTTTAGAGAAGTGCTTAGAGTGAGTTGTGACTTTCCATTCACATCTAACTTCAAATACTTGACAGTTCATCTGTATAATCTCCAAGTTGCAATTACAGCAATAGGATAAAATGTGGTAAATATAGTTGGACAACATATGTTGTTATGGTCAGAACTTCTGGACTGCTAAATGGTCTTCCAAAAATCTAAACTCTTTAAACAGGAAAACAAGTTGAAGACATGAAGGGAGCTTTTGCTTCAGGTAAAGCACTGTTTTAGAGTAATAATGAAAATTTTTAGTGTTGATTAAATCCTCCTGTGTTTAGAAGTTTACATTTTGAATTATATTAGTTACTGGGTTTTAAATAATATTAACTAATTATTAATATAATATTGTTCCTCTGTGGGTTCATAGTAGTAAGTTTTATGAAATCATCTTTGTAAGAATGTTTGTTTATGTCAGATACCGTAAGGTACAGATCTTTAGGTACGACAGAGTAAAATACTTTTGGAAAGCAGTGTTCAAAATATCTTAAAATTGTGGTTGATATTGCAGGTAATCATATTCACATTTTCAGGTGGATAGCCATATACTGACAGTCATGTGAATCACTGTATTCCAAATATTTAAATTTGAAAGATGGTTTTTGTTTGTGAAATAAGACAGATTATATATCTTCACAGAATTTTGTAACGTATGTTTAAACTCAGTAATTTGTCAAGTGACTTGCAGGGAAATAGGAAATTAGGGCCATATAGATTTCAACCTGGAAACAGAATTTAAATGTTTAAAGTAGAACAGCAGTATGTTGGCCTTCTTAGAAGTTATAATCTTGCATTAGATTTAAAAAAATGTTTACCTTTAAATTGACAGAAATTATTTTTTCAGTTATTATATTTAAGATAAATATTTGACATTAAAATAGTGTGCTGTTTCATAGAAGGGTGTGTGTGCAACCTTAAAGATCATGTATTTCCAACCCCCCTGCCAAGGGCAGGGACACTTTTCACTAGACCAGGCTGCTCAGAGCCCAGTCCATCCTGGCTGTGAGCACTTTCAGGGATGAGGCATCCACAACTTCTCTGTGCAGCCCGTTCCAGTGTCTTACTACTGTCATGGTGAATAATTTCGTCTTTATATCTAATCTAAGTCTACCTTATTTTGGTTTATTTGAGTTTATATTCAATGTCACCATCTGTAATAGTAACTACTGTATTTAATTTACGTTATGGTCATGCCGAGAAGCTGGGATTATGCAGACATAGAGCTACTTCCCTCTTGCATGACCAGGAGGAAGTACAAGTGCACATATAGCTAACATGTAGTGATTGCAGTATGTTTTTTTAAACATTGCATGTCACATGAGAATGAGGGCTTTAGAAATGCATGTGAAGAGCCTGCAATGTGGGTAGAGAAAGGGAAATGAAGGCAGAGCAATCCGGTTGCTTTCTAAGGATTGCAAGGGATACTACTAGTAAGCCTGGGACTAGGTCCCAGAGCACATGCATGATAAAGCTTTCATGATCTCTCTCCTACCATTACTAATTTTAAACAAACAAAATTTCTCTTTTGTAGAACTGTCATCATCGTATACACAACATTGTGTACAAATACCACATTTGCAATCTAGTTTTTAAAATAGAGATAAGTAGTACATAAAAATGAGAGTAAATGTAACAGTTATTAGTAGTTAAGTACATTTATCAATATTGTATGTCATGCATATGGAAAGTCTCATTATGAACATAAGTAATTACCTCTAGCAAAGAAACAAAGTGCATCAATAAGTAGCAGAGAAAGCTCTTCCACATACCAAATTTTTTATTTGTATATTGGAAAAATAATTCAAAAATTCTGTAGGAAAGTGGTCTTTCCAAACTATTGCAAGTAGCAGATAAATCATAAATGGCAGTTAGTTGAAAATTGTCTGATGGCTGGGTGAGTCAACTGCCAAATACCTGATAGTGGTATTTATAAATTTAAGAAGTCATCAAAGCAGTTGAAATAGTTTAATAAATAAATTTTTGAATATAAATCAGTGGTGATGCTCTAGTAGATTAGGAATTAACCTGAATCTTCAACCCTAGTAGGGGTCTTTCATGTGTATATTTTATAATCTTGCTGTAATAGATGTTGCTTGCACTATAGTTCCACTGAAGGCAATTCCAGTTTTTCCAATTTACTTTAAATATTTCAGAATTTCATCAGTCAGGTGACAAAATAATAGTATCCATAGATGGGAAGGTTAGATGTAGAGAAAATTCTGCTAAATGTGGCACTGACTTTTCCTTCCTACCAAGAAATCATCCTTTAAATTATGGGAAAATCCTGTAAGCAATGTTGCTTTTGATGTTTAGATGCTTTGCATTAATTTTTTAAATAGTTTCATATAACAAATTTGCAAATGAATGAAGGCACTTTTTTTTGAAAAACAAGTAAGACATAGGTACAACAACAAAACAAGGATTTAGCAGGTGCACAGTTCCAGTAAAGTGTTAGGACAGGCACGTAGTGTATATGGAGCTGAATAAGAGGTAATCGATGACTTTAGGGGGAATTTTATTGTTTTAAATTCACCATATATTTACTACGGTGTTTTTTCAACATACTGTGGTTTCTGTACATTGATTAAAATTTTATCAGTGTTCTCCTTTTAAGATAGATAATGTGTGCAGTCTAGTAGAGCTACCATTCGTTTTTTTTCCTTAGATATTCTTTCTTTCTAATCCCTGAAATATAAACTATGTTAGTTTACTGTGGTGGTCACAGAGAAAAACGGAAGTTCATATGTAATAATTAGAAACATGTCGTTGGAGTTGACTTTGCATTTGAATTTTTTCCATCTATTACAATTATTTTTTTGTATTTCCTGGCTGACTGAACTTGGAAAAAAGCACAAATTAACTGCTTCAAAACTTTTAAGCTGCAAACCTTTTGAAAATATTTTCAAGTTACTTTGAACTGAATTCTTCAGTACGTAATAGCTTCAAAATAAACTATGGAAGTTTTCAGTTTGTTCTTAGGATGAGACACACAGTTTTCTGGTATGTACGTCTGACCATATAAATTTATTGCTGAAGCCACCTGTGGAAATAAAAATAGAAGTCTTACTAAAATAGTATAGTAAAAAGATGTTGAAATGAAGCTTTCTTTTTATTTCAAAACCCTTCTAGTTACTTTAAATAATCACAGTTAACAGCTGGTGCTATTTCTTAGTGTTGTGACTTCTCAGCAGGACAGTATTGACTGTAGGCCACACTAGGCAGCAAACACACTCTTCATATATTCTTTAGAAACACTGGTTTGAGTTTTTTATTGTCCCATGAGACCCCAGGGGGCCTATCCCAGTGTACCTTTGCCTACCATTTTCTCCTCTGATTCTCAAGACTCGCTCCCATGCTTCTGGGGTATTAGATTAATTTGGACTCTTATCTGTGATTTAGGCCAAAATTTTGGAAAATGAAACCTCATTCCAAATAACTTTCTGAGTTTTCCTATAGGAAGGAGAACTTTTCTCCTTCTCTTTCTCCAGATGAACGTTCTCTGTGCGAAGATGAAGACTGTTTCAGGCATGGCTGAGGTTCGTGGATGCTCACCAGCCTGCTGTGTTTGAATCTGGCACTGCATCCAGCTGCTTTTACATTACTTCATATTGGGACAGGCAGTTTCTCCTGGTGGATTGAAAATTCACATGCTTGGCACTGACTCTCCATTGTTCAAGTTGTGATAAAAAGGCCCAAATTCCTCAGTAGGAAATTTGATAAATGGGATGAAGACTTTCTTTAAAGAAAACAAAACCACGCAAAAGAAACCCCAAAGGCCCCCTGAAATACTGTTATGTTCTTATACCTCTGAAGAGCAAAACCCTGTATCTGTTTCAGGTAAAATTAGAATTATGCCCGTATCTTTCACTGCCTTATTTTCCTCACTTCTTTTGAGTATTTTTGGGTTTTGGTTTGGTGTTTCTCCCAGAGCCTAGTTTTTTTTCCTCTGGGACCTGGTTATCATATGTGAGATTGTATTTGGTTTACATGGCAAGGTTGTGGTAGTGAGGTGGACTATAAGACTGATGTCTGTGAGAACATTCCAGAAGCTTTTCTCACGTTCAATAGAGCTGTTCCCAACTGGGCTTTCCCAAGTTGGGTCCGTTCTGCCCATGAACAGTAACAGGTGAATTGTTTCTCCCTGTCTTCCAGCATTTTGTTATATTTTCTCTCCTAGTCCAGCTGAGTAAGGGGAGTGATAACAGCAGCTGTAGTGGGTTCCTGACACTCAGCCAGGGTCAAGCCACCACAGGGATTCTGTTTCAGGTTCTGGAATCTGTGTGCTCAGTTCCTCTCAACTCTAGCTGGTAGAGCTGTTGAAAATTTTCCTTCACCGAAAGAAGTTCCTGTTGGCCCTCTAAAGAACTACCTGAATAGTTCTGTGATCCTGCCTTGGAAACTTTTGTGTTTCATATATTGACAACCTATAGAAAACTGATTGTATGGAAGCTGTAGGCATTTTGTTGTTCAGCTGTGCACTGCCAATTCCCTCGCTGATTATTCTTGATAATAATTCCTGGTAGGATACCAGGAACTCCTCTGGGTAGGCTTCCTCCTAAATATAAGAAATCAAGTGCTAAGTGTATGTCCATAATAATTTGTTTTTAGAAGATCCATCACTATTCTGTTCCTAGGAAGTTAAGTGAGGCAGTGGAAAGAGCTGCACTGTGAGCATTGGGATAGACTTCACTCTGTGGCACCACTGTGTTGAGGTGCAACCTGTAGACTTTTTGAGGAAAGAATTCACTTTTCTAGAATGACAACCTGTAGATAGGTATAAGTATATGATAGAAGGAATTGCCTCTGAACTGCATCGATACGCTGAAGAAAGGGAAGAGTGGTTTCTGGATATTCCTCAGTTTGAGGAAAATTATATGAAACAGAGAGATTTCTTTAAAGTTGTTCACAGTTTGGAGTTAAAATTCCCAATGGATTTCAGTTTTTAGAAGTTGTAAAAAATTTATTGCTGTTGTTTCCTTTTTGAAGTATAGCATGAAATTTATGATTGAATTATATTTATGAGAGTTTGGGATCAATTTAATGGTTTTTGATTGCACTTGCTGACTTCTAAGGTGGTTTAGAATAAGGCTTTTGCTAGTTGTGTGAAATTATTACCCTACTTTTTATTAAGCAATTGTTTAACTGTTTTCCCTTCTTTTTAATCATTAGGTGATGCTTTTCCATGGACAATTAGTCTGCATCATTTCAGTGTATATACTCTTCTTGGACAACAAATGACACTTAATTTGGTAGAACCAATGGGCTGTACTTCTACTTTAGCTGTGACTTCACAGAAACTGCTTGCTTCAGGGCCGGAATCCAGACACTCGTTTGTCGTCTGCCTCCATGTTGACCTTGAATCCCTTGAAATAAAATGCTCCAACCCCCAGGTTGGTACATTTAATTGATTTATGAAAGGAAATGAAAAATAATTTGATTTAAGTACAACTGATCTGCATTTTTTGTGAAGAGGGTCTCTATCTTAATTTTTTTTAACTGGGCCATCAAGATCAAGGTGCTTAGATTGAGATTTGCTTTGAAGCTCTCTCAACTTTTGTAATTTAAACTCTTCTCCAAATGTAATAGCTGTAGTATAAATGCATCTTTTGGCTGATGGAGTGAAATGAATTGCAGATGTACCATTAAATGCCATGATACTGTTCTGCTGTCACTGTGGATTCTTATATTGAAGTGGTTTAATGTAATTTTTTTTGCTACGTTTTTGTAGAACTAACATTTCTTTGAACATAAAGTATTTTTTAGGCAAGCAATGGTATCCTACAGTAAAGGGAAGGAAAAACAGATGAATGCATGTAAACAAAAGTTACCACCTTATTTGTGTTTATTAAAAGGAAAAGTGATTCTTAGATTTTTCAGAAAGTACGTCTTGTATTTTAATGACTTGGACCTAGCTTGCTATAGTTTCAAATAGAGTAGGTGTTTAATAATACTGAAAGTGGAACGGGATTGTTTTAAGTGCAAGTCTTACCTAAATGTGAGTTGAGAACTAAAAAGAAAATTGAAAAATACAGTATTTTTCAAGCATTCCTATTAAAGTGTAATCGAGTAATTTATTTTGCAAACTGTAAGAAAATATTTCCATTAAAAATTGAAGCTCTAAGCTCCATATAAATCATATTATGAGCATAGTGAAAAGTTAAAATGAAGTTGTAGTGTGGAATATTATATCAAATGTTGCTATCTTAAAGCATGTCCTTGTACACTGTGATGTTATTAATTTACTGGAGTGTTCTAATGACTGAAAAGATGAAGACAAATTATTTGAGTTTACTAAAGATTCTTGAGCTGTCTTTTCTCATTTACATGTGCCTTTCTTGTCCTTCCTGCTTTACTTATGCAAAAGGGAAGAAAAAAAAGCAATCAGTCTTCTTTAACTGGATGTCAAAGAATAGAAGATGAAAAATACAGTTACATAAACAGCATTTGATAGTTATAAATTCACAGTAGAGTAACTATGAAATTTGATTCCTTACAATGACAGGCTGTATTTTTTCTGTAGATGACAGCCTTAACCTAGGTGAAATTTGGTGAATTTGTTAAATGGTAGCAAAGGTGAAGTATTATATTTATATGACTATTATGGTTTAATATGAAACCATGTTCTGCTGGTCGTAAAGTCAATAGATACTTCCAGTGCGCGGTATTGCACTGGAATATTGTCTTTGGTTGTAGTTTTCAATTTTGTAGTAATGTGTTATTTTTAAAGTATAAAATGCTGTAACTTATTGAGCTTTATAGATTTTGCCAAGTAGTCGGTGGGGTCTTATTGAGTTATGTGTGGTTTTGCTGAGGAGGGGGTGGAAGCAGTGAGAGGCAGAAACCTTTTTTAACAAATACTGGCAGTTATGCTTTTTGTCCTACCATTTTTCTTCTCTTAAATAGTGTGTTCCAAAAATAATTATTATGTATTAACTGTTATGCTCAAAAATACTTAGAAAGGAGGGAGGCCTTACACTTACACTAGCTGTTCTCATATAATCAGAAATATATTAGCAAAATATTGAGACTACGCATTTGAAAACGTGCAACCAACAAGAGAAGTAGAAATCGTTCCATTTTAATCAGTAACAACCAGTGGAATGAAATAAAGTGCATTAAAAATAACCAAAGATGTGACTTTATCCAAAGTTTTGAAATTTTATTTACATGTAGACACATGACATCTTTTTTGTTTTAATGAGGCTTTATAGTGAGGCTTTTTGGTATTTTTTACCTTTTAACACAACTTCATGAAAATCATCTCCCTCTAATGAAAGTGTGCCTTTTTGTTTGGTGGACTTATTTTGTCCCTAGTTTCAGAGCAGGATAGAGTATTTTGATCATACTATTTGGTTGGCTGGTTGCTGGTAATGTTCAGAGACATGGCTACTACTGTCTGAAATAGCCACTCTTTCAGAGTGGCTGGAAGGATTCTAGCTTGAGCAATTTTAAAATATCTCCCTGACAAGATAAGTAATTATTAGCTTTAATGGTTATGACTACTGCAACCTCAGTAAGATTTAAACCTTTCAGTGTTGGATTAACTGATGACGAACCTCTTCACCTTCCTATATGAACATATATGTAAACACAAGTTCCTTCTTTTGCATTACTTTGTGCCTTTAGGAACAGTAGCATAAATAATTTTCTGAAAAGCCCTGCTTCATTAAAACAAATATAGCTTAAGTTATCCTTTGGTTTCTTAAAAAAAAGTTGGGACATGGGGAAATTGCAAGCATGTATGATTTGGATATCTGCCTATATCCTATTAAATTTCTAGAGATACTTTTGCCAGCAAAGTATCAACACCAGTTAATGTTATATTAGCCAATCAATTGAGTGGATTCTACATTAGTTAGTTACATTAGGACATCAGTTGAGCTTCCTGCATTACATTGAAAAGACTCAGAAAACTTAGAAATTTGAATTTGATAATTTAAAGGTTACCAGTGCCTATCAGAGTGCTACAGACACAAAATACTTTAGAACATAACTGAAAGAGCTCTTGATCACAGCCGGAGGTGTTTGTCTGTGGATTGCTCTGTGTATGAAGAAAAAAAAATGTACTGTGAAGTTTATCTCCTCTAAGGAAAATTCTGTCAAAAGATTATATGACCTGCTCTGTGTAAACCTTGAAACTTCAAAAGAAAATCCAAGATGAATTAAGGAGGTTTTTTATAAAATTCCAGCATTTCACCTCTTAAGAAAGGACTGCAGCATGTACTTTGAGACTTCATCACACATTCTCACGCACAGAATCAAGTACTGTTTTATATCAAATGTAGATTGACAGCTTTGCTTTTTTGCATCTGTTCTGCCCACATAAGAAGCCAGCTTCATAGAGCAGAAGTGTCCTGAGGCTTAAAGTTCTTATAAATACGAGAATTTCAATTTTTTTATAATGGCAAGTTGGGTATGGTATCCAGCTGTGAATCTGCTTATATATTATTTTCAGTTTTCTCCGACCTTTTTTTATACAGTATATTCCAGTGTGTTGTCATACAAACTCCATGATTAATGCCTATTTACAAAAACTTGTGTAAATATCTTAGAACTGAGTCAAACAATGTGCAAGTTAAACAGTGTGTTTCCGAATATTGGAATGACATATGCCAGGAGACTATTGAGTTTGGTAGCAAATATTCTTCCAAAGGCAGATCAGTTCCACATGCTGCATGGGATCATTATTTTAATACAATTTGAGTGATTAATTTTGCATTGTTAATATTTTATAAAGTTTATGTTTGCCTTTTCCTAGAGACAGTATCTGTACATATGAAATATATGATAAATTACCTTTGCTTAATTGTTAAAATTTATACTAGTAAAAGTTTTACAAGACCGTGTTATTGGTTATGTTTTTGAGCTATGTACCATATGTTTACACAAAGCACAGATTACTTGTATCAAAGTCACTACACTGTAACTGATGTTTATTATTTTATTAGCAATGTGGTTGCTTATCAGAACATTATAAATGGTGAGAAGTTCAGTTCTGCTGTATTAGAAGTCTCAGTGGAGGACTTTGATAATTTTTGCTTCACTTCATTAAGAAAAGCTTCATCCTAAAATTAAGTTTTATTTTTTCCCGTAGGTGCAGCTTCTGTATGAACTGGCCGAGATCACAAGTAAAGTTTGGAATAAAATTCAGAGGAAAGGAGTTCTACATCAATCTATATCTTCTGTCTATACTGAAACCATGGCCGGACCTGCTCCTCCTAGTTCGCCAGTTAAAAGTAGCGTTGGTACTATTCCACCAGATACCAGCACATACAGTCCATCTGCTGACATTGGTACCACTACAGAGGTATTTTTATTTCTTAAAAATATGTGTTGTGTGAATTCTGACCTACAAAATGTGGTGGTGTGCAGTCAAGGAAGAATCAGAAAAATCAGAAAGAGTAGTAGAGTCCAGGTGGAAAGTAACTTTGCCCTAATAAACTAATGAAGAATACTTCATTACTCATTTTGGTGGAACAGAAGGGAGAAAAAAACCATTTAATGTATTGTGCCTGTATTTATTATTTGCTGTATTTTTTCTTTTTGAAGTGAGTGCTTGTGTCACAGAACTGTGGTTAGTGTGTTCAGGTCAAGAAGCATAAGCCATTTTTCAAGTCCAGAATTAGTAGAAGAGTAAGTGTTGTTTTGAAAATACCTGTGATACCTGTGCTGCTTGTGAGCCATTCCAAGTAGTCTGCCAGTCACTCTTATGCCTGGGTCAGTAGAGAGATGCTTTGTGTAAACTATATTGGCAACCAGGAGAGGTACCTGGGCTGTGAAGGCTTCCATGGTTGGCATTGCACCCAGCTGTGTGCTCAGCCCGCCTTCATCCAGCCACTGTTGAACCACAATGCCATCTATGAACTACTGCTGAAGCTCAGTCCATTTCCCTCTCTCAGCTGTCCATGTCTCAGAAGTGCTTTTGTAGCTCAGTCACATGAGCATTTGGGTGTGCACCTTCAGATACAAGATTGGCCGCACGGTTTTATGTATTTCTGCATCCTTAATTTACAACGCCGTGTAACTGCCTGGAGCAGTCTGGTACCTGATCATAATGTCTGTGTGTGCCTAAGACTGTAAAATATTTGAGGCAGGAGGAAGAGTCCTGTGCCGTACTGAGGAAAGCAGGCTAATTCCTTTATCAGCATGAATGCAGTGTTAAACTTCATCCATGAGTATCATTAGCTGTAAGTCACCAGGTGGCTGGTACAGAGTAGAATAGGTGGTCACAGGAAGCTGTACAACTGCACAGGCATAGTATTTGTGGTTTTCTTAGTGCCCTTGTCAGGTTTACTAGTTAAAATAGTGAGTTAACCTTGTTTGTGCTGCAGGAGAGAGTCAAAAATGCAGTAAGATGAGCTGAAGGTATCCCAAGGTATCACATGTATGCAATTCTTTGTTTTAACATAAATCTATTAAAATGTGGGGAGACTTTTCTGAATGACTGGGTTTCAGTCTCAAGATAATCCCATCAACTTTAGAGACACCTCGTAGAACAGTTCTGAAATACAGGCAGATACACAACAATTTGAATTCTGAGTGCAATTACATATTCAGCATTTGGCCAGGGTTGGTTTAGTCCTACATATAGTTTATATTAATTCCCAGGTTTGGGGAAAGTGAAATGGTGATTGCTAGTGCCTGCTTTTTATATGCATCATAAACACACACACACCAAAGAGGCAACTGACATTAAAAGGTGTTTGAGCTAGAGTTTCAGTTATTAAGTTGTTTCACTAAAATGTTTCTGGATTATTTGAATAGCTTTGGTTTTGGTGTATTTCTATGTGTGCATGATTTTAATTGTGAAAAATTTTGCTGTGGGTACAGAATTAAAGGTAAGCAGTAATAGTAAGAAAAGAATATGGTCACAAAAATAGTATTTTTCCACCTACTCACCTTAAATTAATTTCCCATTAAAATCAGAAACCACCAGCTTTGTAAATAACGATTTAGTTTTGATCCTCTACATAGAAAGCAGTATTTGGAGTACGTGCTGTACTTGGAGTATTAATTGAAACTATTCAGTAATTGTTTTAATCCGTATGTTACCAAGATTATTTTGGTAATATGGGTCCAAATTCAGTGCTCCCATCCTATCCTTTTTCAAAATGTTTTTCATCCTTTATTTCATTTTTTTCCTATTCTCAACAAATGTTATTCACTAGCTGGATAATTTTTCTCCTAAAAATTCTAAGTTATCTAAATGACGTTTAGTGAATTAGTGAACAAGGGATGACATTAGAATAGAGTAATTAAATAATATGTATTTCTATAGGTTTGACTTAAGGAAATTTTCCAGAAGTTAGTTTTTTATCAGACTCTTTATTTTGTTTATGTATTTTGATGGTTTTGAGCCTTTAAATCTTTAAATCTGTCAAACAAAAAATGCTTTGCTGCCATAGCTATGGGATTTTTTAAGTTTAGAGATTTTATAGTTACTGTGTTTTGCTCTGTGGGAAACACATGATTGTTTTTAAAGCTTCTTTCAGCTGCAACAGACTTGTTATAAAAGAAGAAAGCAAACTTGCACAACTGTTTATATCAAATAGCAAAAAAAAAGTAATTTGTTTATGTGATTTGTGAATGATTTATATTTTAAGCTGTGTCTAATTCTTTCCTTGCCGACAACTTGATTTGAGCACCACTGTCTGATGTGGATAAAGCTACCTAGGCTTACTGACTTTTAGCCTGGGTGGTGGTAGGACAGGGAGGCATGAGAGAGAGAGGCTTAAATATTGGAGGCTGGAAACAGTTAATCATTTTTACCATCCCTGCCTTGGAAAAGGTAAGGTAGTACAGACTACAACAGGCCACTTGTTACTGTTTACTTAAGTACAAACAGTGGTAGAAGTGTTTAGTCCTTGGGGAAACTCAGTGATTGAGCAAGAACGCAGAAGTTATTTTGATAAGGCATAGCATTAGTGTGGCCAAACTGTGATCATCCCTGAGCTTTAGGCAGGCCAAGGATGAAGGCTTTATATGTTTGGATCTTCCTGATGAACAAAGATAAATTCTGGTAAGAAAATAAACTCCATATATTGGTCAATTTGCAACAATTGGTAAAAGAATTAAATTGTATATTTTAGGACTTGGCATGAGAAGTTATGGGAAAATAGTTCGGGGTTTCTGACTCTGGCTTGATTTTTCAGTAGATCTGGAAACAGAGCAGTTAAGTAATGCATAAACATATTTAACAATAACATGCTGGGTGCTGAAAATCCAAAATGAAAATTGAAACTCCATGAGAAACAAGAGCACAGTCTATCTTCTCACTTTAGTTTCTTAGTTTTTCACTGCAAAAGAATTCTGTGAAATTGAGCTTTTTTGGGGGAAAAAAAAAGATGTCAGCTACTGCAGACTATCAGTTTTTCAGGCCCTTTGACTCTGCCTAATGGTTGTGGTTACAGTACCATGAACAGAAGGCTAAGAAGAAATGCAATCTCTTCCATTTTTTTTGCCTCCCAAAGGACAGTCGTACAACATGTTATATCTGTCTTCAGAGGAGCATCTGCCACTGACACACAGAATGGGCCAATTCAACTGTTTACACACGTTTTAATGGCAAAAAAAAAAGTAGGTAGTATGTTGAAGTTAAACTATTGAAGTAGGCAGAGGCAGTACCATGTCACCTCTGACAGGGACGGTGTTGAGCAGCTGGGGATTTCTCTTGCCAAGCTCTGCAGCTGCCATGGCTTCCAGCAAGAGGTTATTGCTGAATGCTGCAGCTGAACCCAGTTTTAGCTACACTGACATGCTGCCAGTCCAAGGAGGAGTACGGGCAAGTGACCTGGAATACTGGGTGGGAATGCAGTAGCCCAAGTACAGAAATGTAGGGTGAGGTGAAGCCCAAGTGAGTTGAGGCCCTTCTTAGGACTTTCAGGCTCTGTGGTAGAATGAATTCCAAACCCTGGCTATTGCAGGTCCAGATTCGAATGATACCTCTGGGTCAGTATCTGTAACTCTGGGGTAAATGCAGTTCTTCAAAAATCTCACAAGTTTTGAACTAACCTTGTGCCAAAATTGTCAACTGACTGATTCTCTGAGAGGCATTATACATGATTTAATATCTTCAGAAAAATAATCCTAAAGAAGTGTGGGAAAATTATAGCCTGACTTTTCTTCAGAGTAAAGTTATCTTTGTACTCAAACCACTAAATAAAAATAGCTCTTTGTGGAAAAAAAAAAACTCACAAAATGCATGAAACAGCTGAAAACATTAAATTACAGAAATAAAAGAACCCAATTACAAAATTCAAAAATTGCCATGGTGGCAATACATATTTACTGTTAAGTGTACCCCTATAAGTTTAATCAGCTATTGTTTTCTTCATTTTTAACTATCAGAAATGTAGAGACCTGCCAAAATTTTAGAACAAAGTTGATTTTCATTCAAAATCCATTTTGGAACATGTTTAGTGGGAGAGTGGGGGTGTGTGTGGAAGACAAGAAGGAGACTGTCTCTCATTCCCACCCATTCCGTAACAGTTTTTAAGTTATGGTTTGGCAAAATTAAGTGTATTTATAGTACAAAAAGTACTTGCGAAATTCTTCAGATTAAAAAAAAGAAAAGAAAAGAAAAAGATTGCTTTTTGTAGAATGCAAAGAATAGAGAGTTACAAATGGTTCCACAGAGCATCAGCATTGGCTTGAACTTTGGCTTGAACTGCAAATAAACATGCAAGTATTGTTTTTCCCTTTCCTTACTTTAATTGGCTTTTATTTCTTGATACTTTGTGAAATCCATCTGAAGATCTCAGCACATGGAAATTCTCTTTGGCTGGCTCCTTCCTTCAGATCTGCCTGCTGAAGGGATCTGCCCATTCCAAAGTACTGTTGACTCCACCATCTTTCTAGAGCATGTGAGGTTTGATGAGAAGGGTCCTCTCAGACACACTGAAACTCCGACACAGAAGCATAATCTTTTAGGGCAATCATTCAGAGGCAAATTATGAAGGTATGGGAAGTTATTGAAAGGCAGAGTGTCAAAGGAGCTGTGTGGATGTTATACAAAAGAAACAAGTAGAAAGGAATTTATTGGCAGAAGTTGAAAGGCTCAGAACTAGTGCCATTCTCATGGCATGAAATCTCAAGTCATAAAACAGGTTGATGTCCTCAAAGAATGAGGACTTTGCAAATAAAGACTCATTAAAACAGGAGATAGGATTCTGAAAGCATTGTGGTTTTTTCTGGTTTTGGAAGGATACATTTCTCACTCCTACCTTTCATTGCTTTACAAGTGAGCAGAGTAAATAGTTGAAAGGAGGCAAGCTAGTGTTTGCAGAGGGTTGACAGGGATAGTCAGAGGACAGCAAAATGCCTGGCTTATGTCCCTGTCTTATTACTGGAGCCTGCCATTTCAGGAGAAGCAATAAGAACTAACATTGGTTAGCACTGGAGAAGTGGCTGCTCTGCCTACATCCTTTCAGGCACTGGGGAACTTCCAGGCCTGATGCTCTCCAAGGCTGCTTCCCCCATACCTTTTCGTTCTAAGGACAGGTGCTGGCATCCTTGAAGAAACGAATTGAATTTTGTTTACAGAGTTGAAAAGGTATTAACTCTCGTAATATTACTCTCTTTACTATCAGTTAGTGCTGCCTTGTAGGATAATTAAGAAGCATTGAAGAGAGTAGAGCTCTTTGTGGAGACAGTGGGAGAAGTCCTGTAAGGACATGGTTAGCGAAAGTATTAATGGATGGGAGTCTGGACTAAAAAGGCAAGAGGCAGGAATGATTTTGCTGAGGAAGCAAATAGGAAATTCAAGTCACGGTTTGGCAGAAAGGAGTTAACCTCTGTCTCTGGCATTATTTGGCAGCTTCTACCACACCTTTTTTTTTTTTTTTTTAAACTCATTTTGTTGGGTGTGGTATGTTCAATGTGCCACTCCTATTTGGGAGCTAGATACATATGAGCTATCTGATGTTCCTCCAATTAGATGTCCTGCTGTGGTAGGCGTTAATATTATTAGATGCACAGCAGGAGACAGGCCTTGCTGTATTTAATAATTAAATTTGCAGACAGTGTGAGAGTAAAACAGAAGAGGAGGAGTGAACAAACATGAAAAACAAGAGGGTCATGCTAAATCCATGACTTGGAGAGAGATTTCAGGTGGGATTGTGTAAGGAAGTTAGCTCCATTAGAATGTGATAGGAAAGCAAATGCTTTTTGCGCCTCTGGAGCCCTACAGTTTTTCAAAAGATGGTCACCTATGGCTCTCCAGGTAATCTGTTCAGAGCTGTAAGCAATAACGCCTTATATAAGAAATATAAAAATAAATAAAAATATACTTGTTTTCTTTCAACCTATAAGATTAGCGTAAAGACACTGTCACTGTAGATAATTGAAGGTGAAGTGGATCTTAATTTTAATTTCAACACTTCATATTACATCTGTTGAGCTGGTCCAGGTATTATAGTCTCATGTTTAGGTGTTGTTTTCCAGAAACAGACATTGGTTGGTTGGACAAGCGTTCCCTTCCTCATATGAATGAGTATCTGGAATGCTAAATTCTCTGTGTCTGCTATTGACACAGATGGTTTCTTCCCAGTTGTAGTGTCACTGGGCTTTTCAAGGGTAAAGGTTACTGCACACAGATAAAGTACCTTTGCTGTTTCTCTCTGTGTCCTCTCAAGAGTTTAAAAAAACCTATAATTAAATTGTAGGCCTGAGTTGAATGAAAATGTGATTTGTCAACATAAATGCTTCCATATGGGCTGTGTCATTAGGTTTGGGATAGGTCCTACCCATCCAGAAAATAGATTGCTAACAGAACTTCCATACTTGCATTTTCCAGCCTTTGACTGCAGAATGAGGCAAGTACTGTCAGATTTTCAGTTTAGCTACTGAAATTAGGCTTTCCTGGGACATCTGAAGTTGAAATGAGTGCATTCTGATTTCTTGCCTGACAGGTTAAAATGGTTTCAGTCCAATTGTAGTGCTTACTGTGTAGGTCTGACTTCCAGGTTGTCTTCCATACAAATAATCTTGGCTTTTAATTAGGTAAATCACAAACATGTTGTTCATCATGATTTACGATGCCTAATCCCACAAACCTTCAATGAAAGATAAGACTTTGGGTGTTTATTGGTCTGTTAATCTTAGAAACAACTTGGTCTTAGTGGATCAAAGTGAGTAAACCTTGTTCCTTTCTTTGTGCTTGAATGAAGAAAACTTTAAACACATGGTGGAGTTGCAAGTGAAGATGCTTCTGGATATTCAGTAGCTTCTGGATGACGTTAGTGACTTATGTGTTCCTTGCATTCAGTTTAATAGGCTGTAAACACTAGGGGCTGATGAGCAGTTGCAGTTTGCATCTTTCTTTCCTTATCTGGAAGCAGTAAGATCCAGTAAAGGAGCAGGATGAAGTCCTTCGGCTGGTAAATATTATCAGAACATGCCTGCATTGCTCTGATAAGCCCACATAACAGAATCTTCAGTATAGCTTTCATGTGTCATCATGTTCTCCTAAAAACATTAACCTTTGTGTCTTTTTTGTTGAGAGGAATGAACAGAGGTTATTGATGGCACAGAAGCTCCTACAAGCTCATTTGTCAACATTTCATACATTTAAGAATATTGCAAGTGACAATCATTTTTTAAACAACAGAAGTATTTAGAAAGTGGCAAATAAAATATTTCCAATTCTTACAAAAAGCTATTATTTTCTGAAATATTTTTCCAAGAAATTACAGAGAAGCACAGACATGGGGGAAAAATGAGCCAAACCCAGTGTGTACAGAGTGTGGGTGTTATGGCCTCGAAGGGTGGCTCTTCATTTGGTACTTCCAATGATTCTTTCTTCCTTTGCCTTTCAGGTATGTCCAAGCCTCCATTTCCCTTTTCCTATTGCATCTCCAAATATTCTATTAACCTTTGTTTTAAATTGATGATAGTGTTTCTGCAGTGTAGAGTTGACAAGGAAAGTGTGCTATGCCAGGGAGACCCGTCATAAAACCTTACAGTTTGACTATTTAGTCTTTACCAAAGTTACCTCTACCAAAGAAAAGGGAAAAATACTTTGTTTATGTTTTCCTGGTGTTACAGATGGCTTAATTTAAATATATTTGGACATCTGTATTTCTGTAGTTTGTACATCTATACTATTTGAGATAGAAAAAAAAAAGAGAAGTGGTGAAATGCAATGCTTATTTTTCCCTCAGCCATTGCTTTTGTTTTGTAGGGCGATTCTCTTCAGGGTGGTGATGATTCTCCATTCTCAGACTCCATTACCTTGGAACAAACAACAAGTAATATCGGGGTGTCAAGTGGACGTGTCAGCCTGTGGATGCAGTGGATGTTGCCAAAAATTACTGTAAAATTGTTTGCTCCTGATCCTAGAAATAATGGCACAGGTATTCTGCGTTTTTCTCCCTAATGTACTATTTTAAATTCCAAGCAGTACAGTCTATTTTACAGCACAGTATTAGCTATTCAGAGCTTGTATCAACATTACTGAACACTATAACACAGAAATAATGAGTTGGAGCTGTATTTTAAATAACAGCAGCGAACTGTTGTCAGGTTATTTCATGCAAGTTAAAATTCAGTGTTGTTCTTTGGCATAAGCTTTCCCCTCCATGTGGACAGATGATTAAGTTAAATTGGTAATAAGTTGGTTAATTTACTCAGAGTGATGCATTTATTTCCTTAGAAACAATCATGTTTCATTTTGATATGATTTAGAAATGTATTTTGTGTATGTCGATATATAGTCCATTGTAGTTTCAAATTGATAATTTCAAATTTGAATTTAGTATAATCACCATAATATAATCATTAAAGCAATAGGAAGTTTAATACGGAGTACAGTGGAGAAGTTTCAGCTTCTGTGTTGAAAAGAAAAATATATGTTGTACACAGCGTATCTTTTTTTTCTTTGAGATGCAGTTAAATTATCATCCAACAGTAATTGTTTGAAAGAAACTCAGATTCCATAAACTGCAGGACTTCAATTTTTTTTTTTCTAGGAAATACTGATGCTTAGCTATTAACATTGTTGCCCATAGAAACGTGTGAAAATAAGGTGACTGATTTTTGAGGCTAATTTTCAAGAGATATACTTGAACATTTGATTTTAAAAAACTAATTACACAAGGGAAAGAAAACTCCAGTATAATTAGAGGAAATATCGTGGCAATTTCTTTTTATTTTTTTGCCCCCCAAGAATTATGCTATAAATACCTAAACTAGAAAAACCCATTTATATGTTTCTCAATACGTTTGTATAAAAAGGTTTGGATTCTAGTGACACTTGAATCAAAAAGTGCTTTATGAGAAAACTCTTGAGTAGAAGTAGCATCATCCTATTTACAAAATGTAGTGTTTCACACTATTTCTTGCTTAAAATCCTTCAAGTTTCAGATTAATAACTAATAATTTTTATTTTCTTTGACTATTGCAGAAGTCTGTATTGTCAGTGAATTAGAAGATCTTAGTGCCTCAGTGGATATGCAGGATGTCTATACCAAAATCAAATGTAAAATAGAAAGCTTCAATATTGACCATTACAGAAACAGGTAATTCCTGTGAGTTGTTATGCTTTAATTTCAGGCTGAAACATAAAGACAGCTGGTGTTTTGGGGTTTTTTCTTCTTAATTCTTAACTTAAATTTAAGGTATATACTCAATTTAGGTTAAATTATTTAAATATTTTAAGTAATAAAAATCACAATTTTGTTTCCTCAAAATTAGATTTAATTCCAAAGAAAAACATAGAAATCATTGCAAATTTAGGAAGATTTTTTTTTGCGCTTACTGCTCTGTTGATCCATTAGACCAAAATAATTCATTTTAGCGTAACTTTGGGATGGGAAATTCCTAAAATGTTGGTTCATGATGTGTTAGCGAGTGCCAGTATTTAATGATTTATGGGACTTTACTCTTACATGCTAAAAAGAAACAACTCCATTTTTCAGAAACACCTATTGCTGTGGCGAAGCAGTAGTTAATGTCATGGAGAGAGCTGAGCTGATGACTTATATTGTGTCACTTAGCACACTGTTGTGCAAAGACACCCGAGTAAAACTTCAGTGATTAACCTCACCCAGTGTATCACCAGTACAATGTGAATTCAGGGTAGGCAGCAAGGCCTAGTCTGCCTTCCCACTTCAGCAGGTCCTGTTGGCTGGATAGTTTGCTACACCAATGTGACTGTGTTATTTGACACCCAGGTACACTGTTCTACAGACAGATTGCGTGTGCCACCTTCTAATCTGTATTGGCCATGAACACACGTGTCTTGGCAAAGAGAGAGCCTGTGTAGTCTTTGTTCAAGTAGGGTGGTGCTTGCCATTAGAGATCAACAAATTCCATTATGAATTAAGAGATTAAGAGAAAATGGAATAATGATGTTACTGCTTGAGAGGAAAAACATAGTTAAAAACTTCAGCACAACTTTTGGCATTGAAAATAACTAAAATATTTAGGAGTACAAATCATTTTGACTTGAGAACGAATGTCTGCAAGGTCTTATTGAATGCTTATTGTTCCCTGTGTATAATAGAAAGGAGATTTAGTATCAATTTAGGAATTTTACCATCATTTCTTTATGATTTTATTCCTGATGAGCTGTCTTAAAAATTATTTCAATTTCTGTCTGTTTGCCCAAGTTTCAAATGCAGTTATTGTTTGTATATAATATAATATTTGTTATTTTAAAGTTTTGCTTTATTTTTAAAAATCTTGTAAAATCATGTCACAATGCAGGAGTGCTGAGTGTGTCCTGAGTGCATCAGTCACAGCATCACCAGGTGGGCAAGGGAGGGGATTGTCCTGCTCTGCTCTGCACTGGGGCAGCCTCACCTTGAATATTGTGTGAAGTTTTGGGCACCACAATAGAAGAAAGTTACTAAACTACTAGAGAGCATCCAAAGGAGGCTAACAAAGATCGTGAAGGGGAAGCTGCATGAGGAGCAGCTGAGGTCACTTGTTCTGTTCAGCCTGGAGAAGAGGAGACGGAGGGGAACCCTCACTGCAGTCGGCAACTTCTTTGTGAGGGGAAGAGGAGGGGCAGGCACTGATCTCCTCTCTGTGGTGCCCAGTGACAGGACCCGAGGGAATGGCCTGAAGTTGTGTCAGGGGAGGTTTAGGTTGGATATTAGGAAAAGGTTCTTCACCCAGAGGTTCGTTGGGCGCTGGAACAGCTCCCCAGGGAAGTGGTCACAGCCTCAGCCTGGCAGGGTTGGAGACATATTTGGACAACGCTCTTGGGCACATGGTGTGGCTCTTGGAGATGGTGCTGTGCAGGGCCAGGAGCTGGACTCGATCCTTGTGGGTCCCTTCCAGCCCAATATATTCTATGACTCTGTGAAATCCCAGTAGCCGGCTCCTCTTAACAAGCTTTGGGGAAAAAAAAAAAACAGAAAAAACCCTAAAAACCCAAGAAACCCAAAACTTATTCCACTTGACGAAATTGTCACTGTTCTCATTTATATTTTCTAATCTGTTTGGAGTACGTTTCCTATGTGCAAGTCTCTGTGGACTTAAACTGACAGCAGAGAATAGACAAGGTGAACTTTCTTTCTTCCAGGCCAGGGGGAGATTGGCAGTCAGGACATTTTGAAGGAATTTTTCTACAGTGCACAGAAAAACTTTTGGTGAGATTTCTTTAGTAAACTAAGGTGCTTAGCTGAATGACTCTTCTTAAGCAACATACTTCACTTTATTCTTCTCTATGTTAAAAAGAATGATTACAAGAACTGTAGTACAAGGCACACTTTAACACTTAAAATCTAACTTTTTCTGAATAATACTGGTTTTGTAAGGTATGAATACAGCTTTACAGTGTTTTTGTTCTTGTAATCTTTCTCCTCCTTGTTCTGTTAAAGCTGTCTGCTGAAAATCCAGAGTAAGTTCCCTTTCTACACACAGGATTTTACTGTATTTTTTTTCTCATATGTCTTGACCTCTTTCTGTAGGTTGTCCTTTCACATAAAGTTTTACAATTACCTTTTTTAATCACTTTTTTTTTGTTTGGTCTGATTGTATTTCAGCTTTTTAGGAAAATGTATGGCACAGGTTTATCTTGCAGTTACATCGGAACATGCAAGCTAAATGTAAACATTTTTTTTTTGCTTATAGCAACTTTTTTTGTTTCTTTGTTGTGTTTTTTTCTTCCTGTCTTCCATGCCTCGTTCATTACCTCAAGCCTTGGGGAAGATTCTTGGTCTCTGGGGCAATATGGAGGTGTGTTCCTTTCCTGTACTGACAAGCTGAACAGACGTACCTTGTTGGTTCGACCAATCAGCAAGCAGGATCCTTTCAGTAACTTCTCTGGCTTCTTTCCCTCTGTAAGAATCCTTTAAAATTTTTTTAATACAGAACTTTCACTAATAAATGCCAGCAAAAAAAAGAAAAAAAACCCTTAAATAATTTCTTGTCGTCTAATTTTTTTGTACTGAATATGTTTCTTGCTTCTATTGATTATGTTATTATCTTATCCTTTAGTAATAGTTGTCATTTTTTAGTGGATAAGGGAATGAGAGTTGATGGTTCACAACCTTGTACGTAACAACAGACCACTGAAGTCAATGAGATTTATTTATATTAGAAGTGAGCACATACCGTATGTTTGAAGGCCAAATACATAAAAGCCAGTACTAAATGCTGCATTTTTAGTGTAATTCTGGTATCTGCTTGTGGATTTAAGTAGTTGGTATTACTTGCATTGGCAGTATGCCTTTATGCAGCCTTATAAAATTGTTTCTCTAGTTATGATAATGCAACAATTAATAATTTCATATTTGAGTCTTTGTTTTAAATGCTTGGAACATTTCTTGTGGATTCAGAATATCTCAGTGTGAGATATTTAGGCCATTTTCTTCTTGCCTCTTTTTCCTTGAAGGATGTTACGTGTTATGACATTGGCCTCTTTATTTGTGGGTCCAAAATAATGGAATTATTTTATGTTAGTGAAAGTTCTGGATGGTCTGATTTATTTTCGTCATGAGTATTGATTGGGAGTACTTTCTCTTATTCTATTTGTTTCAGTTCTTTTAGTAAATTAATTTACCATTTTTTTAAAATTCATGTTATTGTAAAAGCTTCCAGTTTTCCACCATTTAAGCTGTGTCTGCTGTTTATTTAAGAATGAGATGTTATTCTTCTGCTAACAGTATTTAAATTAAATTAAATTGATTTCAGTCAAATATAAGATGCTGAAAGAAGCAACTACTTGCAAAATATAGTTGCTTTCATTTGTGCTTACATGGTTAAAGCTAATATTTAAATAATCTTACAGAATTCTGTCACCATGTTTATTACATTGTTAAAATAATGGTTTTTACATTTTTCCATCATTAACAATGACTAAAAAACTTTCAGAGGTAGTATGGAAACTGTTCTATACATCCTGTGAGAGCTAAGCATTTAGTTGTCATCTTTAGCTAGACAAATCTGTCTTAAGTGAAGGAGTCTGCTATTTTTAAAGTATAATCCAATGTATCATGAAATTATGTGCTTTAGCATGAAGCATAACTATTTTCTTTAAATACTCAGAGGTGATGAGGCAAAACCAGTTCAGTACTTATTTAGGTGACGATGGGTGGTTGATACACCCATGTTGAGATGGGGTGAAGCTATCTCAGCACCCAACTGGTGTTTTAACAGCTATGGTGTCTGCACGAACAGAAGGAACAGTGCAAAGGGAGTAACATCTACAAATGGTTTAAATGAAGGAGAAATCGAAATATATAACTGTATTAAAAAACATCAGAAAGATTTGGTAGATTTATTTTCTTGAATATATGAGGTTTTTTAGTGGATTAGATATTACTTCCGTGAAACAAACAGTTAAAAAAGGAAAAGATGTTGAGAAATTCATAGTTTTAAATGACCCGATGCAGAGAAGTGTGGACATGCTGTGGACAAACTGTGCATTCAAAAAAATGAAAGGTGTTTTGGTTTTTTTTACTATTAAATGGCTGTGGAAAGCTACTAGAAAATATAGAACCCTAAACATCCTAAATAACTGGAAGTATCATAGTTGATGAATGTTACATGTAGATTTTTGCAGCAGTTCATTTATTTATTTGTTTTCCCTTGAAACAGACAACTGCAAAACTTTTAGATGGTTCACATCAGCAACATGGATTTCTTTCTCTCACTTATACCAAAGCTGTGACAAAAAATGTCCGGCACAAACTGATATCAAGAAATGAACGAAGAACATTCCATAAGCTGTCAGAAGGTCACACTGATGGTTCTCCTCATTTTCTCCATGAGATCCTTCTCTCTGCGCAGGCCTTTGATGTGGTCCTCTGTTTTCCTTTGCTGAATGCAATTGCAAGCATTTTTCAAGCCAGGTTGCCAAGGAGTCAAAAGGAGAAAAGAAAATCACCAGGCCAGCCAATGAGGACTCATGCTCTGACTTCCCGCAACTTGCCTCTGATTTATATCAACACTGGTGTAATAAGAGTCTTCTTTCCCAAAAATGAGGAAGATCATCATATTGCAGAAGGTACGGTATTTTATATTAGAGATTTTATGCTGTTCAGTATTGTAGACAAGTTCTTCTGGTTAAATCACTGACCATTGCTTCAGTTTTAAAGGTCAGAGTTAGGAAACATCTAGCATTCATGCTGTTTCTCTGCACATTTGCTCAAAATTTCTTTTAGCAATTTATTTGATCCTTGCTTTCCTGGTACCTATAGAGTTTGCAGTTAAAATGTGATTATAAAGAATGGTCAAGAACTGTGGAAAGAGAACTTAACCCAGTTCTGCAGTGGTGATTCTGTGTCAGCTTTCATTACACTGATATCAGTGCAGTGTTCCATAGACACCTGTTCCAGCAGTGGAGTGTAAGCAGGGAGCCTTAGCTCTTGTGGACATTGACACCTGGAAAACCATGTAATAATAATGCAAGTAGATATTCTAGTTTAGTTTGGAAAATATTATTGAAATGTACGTTGCAGATGATGCCCAACAGATGATGCAGTTTAGCATTTTAGTTGAAGCTATTCCAGCTCTCTTGTGCGAGAGGCTTTCGGGTATTTACTGAGTTTGGGTAGTGTAAGATGTTCATAAATAGCTCAATGGATAATACTCGTTCTGTAAGACATTGTTTTCTCTTTGTATGTAAAGATGTGTTTCCATCCCTCTTACAGTCTTTATGTATAAATAGAGATGCTGATGTTAAGATTAGAGCGTGTAACAGCTAGTAGGAGTACATTCACTTCTCACAATTCTTCTAGAGATCAAAAAAAAGTAGTGTTTTACTAGTATCATTATATGTTTACATAAGTTCTGTAGGTATGGAGGATTTTTTTACCATTATGTACAACAACACACAATATAATCCTAAGAGTATAGTCTATAGATTTTTCTCATAACCTAATTGCAAGAAGTGCACGCATTGAGAATTTACATAGATCATTTTTTTGCCAGCATCCTCTACAATTTTCCAACTGGGAATGCTGAAAGATAAAATTGGACTGGCTGTCTTGGCAAGAAAGAATTATGATTGTATTTGGAAGGAAGTTCTAGGGCGTGCTGTCAAGGAAGTCTTTTGTAAAAGTATGTTTTTGTAGCTCTGTAGCTGTATACTTCATTGAAAAGAAATTATAAAAAAACTTTGTCTTTTTGCTGTTTCTTGCTTAAGAATGCCTGCAAGGAACAGAATTGTCATGGCTAAGCAGTCAATGTAGGAAGAAAAACTATATGCTTTTAAAGCATAATGCTGAAGATTATCTTTACTAAATTAATAAGAAAGCCATTTATACTCTTCCACTGGAAAACTCTGAAATAGCATCGCTATGAAAATTGGTACTGTTCTTTCATTTCTTCTTTCACCGCAGATTTTCACGAAGTCCCATTTGTTTGTGAACATGAAATAAATTGCTTCTCTCTTCTCCTGCTTATTGTCTACAAGAACAATGTAAATTAGAAACAATAAGGAGCAAGAGTTGAATAAGACCCACATCTCTGTTGTCTTAGGTCAGAAGAGTGTTATATATTGTGGAGATATGCCTCCATAAGATCCTCATTCATCATTTATTGACTAGGAGAGATTTTCAATCCCGTAAGACTTGTGTGTTTCGATTTGTGATCACTGCAGTAAAAGCAGAAAAATTATTTCAGTTTCTCTTCAAGTCAGTTTCTGCTGTTCATACCCTGTGCATACTGGTAGCTACAAAAACTACCCTTCTCCCAAACCCCACAAGTAGTTGTGACTTTACATGTATAGTTAAAAACAAAACAAAAGCAAATCTGTTGTTTGCTCACAATTTGCACAGTGAACTGTGGTAGACAAACACTGAAATCCTCAAAATCATGTTTCTTCTTGTGGGGAATTTGCATACATGCATGCGTGACTACACCCACACAGTTTTATAATATTTTAGTTTCATGGTTTTTGCAGCAGCACCAAATTAATATTTCCTTTTGTAGTAGATTTGAGGGCAGCATTCTATCCTTGGCAATAAGAAATGCTGCCTTCTCTGAGTTTGATTTGTTAATACATCAGGTAGTTTCAAGCTCTGGCCAACAGCCCACACCTACTTAGCGATGAAGTAAGGATAACTAGATGTATAAAAGCAATATATGACAAATAGGAGCAAGAATTACTGCATAGCAGAAGACTATAAGTAAAAACTGTAAATTGCAAAAAACTGATAAGAAGTTGTAAAGACAGAAAAAATCCACATCTGGCTGGTTGGAGGACAATAGCAACCCTTTTTTTGTATGTATGAGGAGCAAAATACCAGGAATCGCTATAAAGGACATGATAAATTTCTTGATAGTGAAAAAGAAAAGGCAGCACACTGCATAAATATATGTCCTGCATTTGTAGAAGTGATATATTCTTGTCACATGAGCATGACTCTCTACTTTGAAGTCTGTCGTAACATATGGTCTGTAACATCCTCCTCACTTACTATTAAAGTTTCAAATCAGTCAGGCTGAGTAAGTTGTGCTCAGGGATCTTAGTCTGCTGAGGCTAATTTTTAACACACCTTGGAAGAACAGGTTTTAGACAGCTGAAGGTATAGCTAGTAAAACGAAAAGTGTAATGTTCAAATAAAATTCAGACAGGTAGTTTTATTGCTCTCCCTCAGAGAACATAAAGGAAAAAAATATTACAGGATTTAGTTAATAAAGAATTACATATTTGTTACATGATAATAAATACGGTTTTATGGAAAACTAGACTTTTTAAAAAACATCTGATTTCCATTCTTCATTGTGGTTTCAGTTCTTAGTTGATAAAATGTTTTGCAAAGATTTGATATGCTTAGACTTTTCTAGGGCGTTTGACATTTTGTCTCATGGTATTTAATTTAAATGCATCCTCATACTGTATCTGTGGAAATGTTAAATGTATTAAAAATAGTTAACCAGGAGTCTAAAAAAAAAAAAACCACACAAAAACGCATCAATTGGGAATAATAAATGCAATTGGTGTTTAATAGTTTGAAAGTAAATATAAAACCATTGCTGCTATCATCAGCAAATGTTGCAAAGAATTTCCTGAGGCCGTGCATCTGGGTTACTGTGCTTACATCACTGCTTGTAGAAAATACAGTAAATCTTCTAAAGCTGAAGTTACAAATCAAGGAAACAGTGTACACAGACTGGGTCTTCAGGACTGGAGAGACTGTCCTGGAAAACAGTGGCTGAAACAGCTTGAAGGTCACAGTGGACTGAGGGAAAAGAAATAAGGGAGGTAGCTGTGCTTCTGCATATGGCAGATGATGGAATGTCATGTCCAGTTTGCTTTCTGTTATAAAACTGGGTATCGATAAAAGTAGAGAGGGTGCTGAAAAGTATCACGAATGTTAAGGGCTAGATGAGAAGGCTTAAAAGGAAGGGTTAAAAGAGCATAAAGTATTTAGCAAAAAGATGACTGAGATGAGTGGATAAAACCAAATGAGATTGTGAACATTATTACACTTGAATCTGTAAGATTTTCCTAGATTCTACTTGTGTTGTAAGTATAGAGTAATATAGGTACAGTATTATATTGCAAGTATACTGAAATTATGTTTATAAAATGTAGCATAGCTGTTTTTCACCTCAAATTTTTTAATATCTGCTGTGACTGTGATTGTTTACTACATTATTCTCATATTTTGAAAAGCGTGGGTTAATGAATGAAGGTATTAATTCATCATATGAAGTCATATGACTCTTTAGAAACCAGCTGAATATATTAGTGCCTGCGATTCTTTCTGGTTTAAAATTGGCGTTATTTATTGACCTACAGTAAACTGTACACAAAAGGTCCATGCCCAGCCTTGAAAAAAACTCCTAAAATGCTTACACAATAGAGACAGTTATGGGTAGTCCTGTGTTTATTTTGTTTTGTTAAGTGTCAGAAACAAATTTAAATTCTTAGCCTAAGATATATTTTAATAAGAACCACTAACCAAGAATTAGGCATTTGCCGCCTAATTAAGTAGCAGTTACAATCAGATGTATATTTAATACCATCACTCTCTGGGCATATGCGAGTATTGGAAAGCAAATATGCAAAACCTAAGTGTACAGTGGCAGTATTCTAGTACTTAGTACAATGCCTTACTAATTTTGAAAATGCGAGTTCTGATTTAGTAAAAAAATTGAGTTTTTCATCTGCTTAACTTTTGTATCTTACTTCTAGCAACCAAACAATCTATAAATAGTTTTGTTTTGCTTTGGGGGCTAAAGGATTTTTCTTTGCATTTTAAGTATGTGAGGTTCTTTTAAATAGATTGCTTGTGTGCTAATTTACTTGTGATTCACAGCTTGTGTTGCTATTTTGCCAGATACTTACTTGGGTATTCCCTACAATAGTTTGAAAATATCATATTAGAATTTCTGTGATTTCTTAGAACTGTTCAAAAATATATGTGTCTTTATACATATTTAGCTGCAAAGCATGGTGTCTTTTTCACCAAGACATCACTGGATCTGGAGAAATCATTTCTTAAGCTTACAGGTTTTGCCGGTTCTTCCCACACAAAGCATTTCGCACTTCAGTAAAATATTTAAACTATGTTCTACTGTAATCTTGTTTTCAAAACTCATATATAAGAGTCTTGCAGGACTTCCTTGGATGTGGGAGCAAGTGTGATGTTGTTCCATCCTTTTTACATCTCGCACAGGTGTTGCAGGGAGCCATTTCCCTTCAGATGATGAGCTCTTTGAACTTGAATCACATGTGCTCCGGAGTTTCCTAGTTACTATGTAGTCTTCTGGGCACAAACGTATCCAAGTGCTTCGTCTGTGCCGGCTGACAGAGTTAGCTTTCTACAAAAAATGTGGTGCTGCTTTATTTCTGGGCAGAACTTTGGTTTTCTATCTAATATGACCACTGCTTTTAAAACTAAGAAACTTTACATGTGGCTGAAATTTGAAAATTATGGAGATAAGTGAAAAGCAGAGATTTTTCTTCTTGGAATAATTTTGTTACTGATGTGAAATTTACTGCCCGGTACTACATCTTGTTCTTTGTATATGTGTCAGATTTCAGATTCTCTTGTTTCAGTCCTTGTGTTTGAACTTTTCATGTGTGTTGCAGCCGGCTCCAAATGCTACCAGGATGGTTATATTGTGATATCCTGCAGTGTTTTACATCTAAAGATCTAGGCCCATAATAAAAGGAGTGCACGATTCAGAGTAGTTTACATGCTGATATTTCAGCAAATAATTATTTGAGAAACAAACAGATCGCAAAGAATCTGTGACAAAATTATTGAAGTCATTTTGGAATAAACTCCCCCTCAAAAAAAAGTGTCAGAGAAAATGAGAAGTCACAGACCAGGATTTGGTGGTGTGATAAAACTCTGGGGAAATGAAATTACAATAGTTTTGTCTTTATGTATCACAGCAGGGCTATTGATTTTATGTTGCTCCTGTGCAAAATTGAATCCTTAACAAATATTCTTATGTACATTGCTTTTTATAAAATAGCTTTTCAGTGTTCCTGCTATGTGCCACTGACTTTTAATCAAACACATATTTTCTCTTCTCCTAACTACAGCTAATCCATCAATTAAAGAAGACACTTTGGTTCTCAAGATTGGATCTGTCTCTATGGCTCCTCAGGCTGACAACCCTCTTAGCAGAGCTGTGCTCAGAAAAGACATTTATCAGTAAGTGTCAGGGGAGGGGTTTGGCTTTTCATATATGGTCTCAGAAAAATTCATTCTGGGAGAAGTTAATTGATCAATAAAATGGGTATGTGCAGCCTGTAAAAATACTTTTCACATACAATCTTTTGATATTCAAAACCAGGTTTTTCTGATTTTCTTCACTTGTGGGCTTTCAAATCCATTTAGACAAATCAAGTTCTGCTGTGAAGTGCTGATGAATAACAGAATTTAAATGTCAAATCACTATGAAGTTTAAACTCACAGATGAGAACATTTTAAGAGGCTTTCTTTTATTCAGCTACTACTAAGTTCACCGTAGAGAAAAGGAAATTTTTTGTGACTACCAAAGCGTTCAGTAGCCATATAGTGAGAAGGAGATAGATCTTAATAATATGAATGGTAAACATACATTCAAACTGTAGGATTCTTGATGTCATGTAGATCAAAGCTTAAAGGAACGCAAACTTCTAAGGAACTCTTTCCCAGTAAACACATTTTCTGTGAAAATGTCATGCTCTGGATTGTGTCACTAAGTATGTGCAAACCACACTAATCATATATAGGCAGCAAAACTGGTGAACATATGTAATCAACATGATAAAAGTAATATATGATCCTTAGTAGAGTTGGCACTGTTGCCAGACATGAAAGTAGGGTTGCAAATAATACCAAGTGAGAAAAGTCACAGAAATACAGATGAACAAGTGTCTTATACTTCCCGTTGGTCTGTTTTTCAGATGTGGCAATATTTTTAACTACTTCATAGAGCTCTTCAATAGAAATTACAAACATCAAAATCTTTTCCCAGCAGTAAAACATTTACTGCCTAGAAAATGACAGCAAGTTTTACTTTTGTCAAGACTAGGATTTTTAGGAGACCATGAAATATCTCCAATTTCACTTCTGATCACTTAGAAGTTGTAAGAGAGTCTTTTTCTTCATATTTCCATGTGGAAACATTTAAATTAATGGGTTTGGTTGTATGTTTGGTTATAGTAGTTTATCCTTCCTTTTTTTTTCCTTTTTTTTTTTTTTTAATGAGCATTGTATCTTTTGTATTATGGAGCTTTCATGGGAGAAGTCTTACAGCCTGGCACTAGCAATGGCTTTGGGTGGCAGGGCCTGACCCAGCTTTCCATGTCCTCACAGATGAAGGAGATCTTCCAGACATTTGTGCAGGGTCTTCCTGCTTCTGCTCTTTCCATCTGAGATGTCTCCCGTCTGATACCTGCTTTAAGAGTTAGAGACCCAAATGTAGGTTCCACTCTTCTTATAGCAACAAAAACTTTATCAGAAAAATCCCTGGTCATAAATTGGAACCTGCAGTTACCAGCTTCTGTAAGGTTGTTTCAGTCACCGAGGGGAACTGTGCGATGTTCCTTGGATGCACATTACAGACCAGTGAGTAAGCAACTCATTTACATCTAAAATCAATGAGGCTATGCTAGTTAACATTTTTGAGTCTATATCTTTGCTTGTGTGATTTTACCTGAAATGCTAAAATTCTGTGCTTTTCAAATCACTCAAATTACTTAAAAGTTCTGATGCTATTTTGCGTTATGGTCCTGTGGGTAATATATATACATAAATGTCCCAGACAAGATTTGTGCAGTTTATGTTTGGTTTTCATAGTTTTAATGCAGTTACAGCATGCTCCAGTCCTCCTTTAGAAACCACAACACCACATGAGTAAGGTGGAAATAAACGCTGGGCCAGAGACATCTCTCATCTCACTGCTGCTGGCGTTTTGTGACCACTCTCCCAACATCATGCTTCCTGTGTCTTTTTCTGAGTTTTTTGACATTTCAAGTGATTTCCTCACTTAAGTGTGCTTCAATGACCACTCTCCTAATTTTTCCTCATGTGTCAGATGATTTGGTCTTCTCTTTCCTTCTTTAATCATCCAGTCATACTAGCTTTACTGGTTTTGAGACATATCAGAGCAGAGCGTCGAGTTACTTTGCAGCACTTTATGGGACAATACTGAAGTTGATAGTGGGTGGTCTTTTGGTTTTGGGAAGAAGGTGACTATTTTAATCTGTTTATGCAAGCTTCAACATTTTCAAAGAATAAAAAATATTTAAATTTAAAATATTTCGATTCCTGTTCTGGGTTGAACTAGATCCATTTTCTAATTACAAATTCTTTGATTCAGAACAAAGTGTACCTACAGAGGCATGCTTGAAGATATCTCTTCATTTTTTTACATGGCAGTCACTGCTGTTAGACTGCTGGAGTTCTAAGTAAATTTAATTTCACCATTTTTCAGTTGTTTTTTTTAAAAAAAAATAGTACAAAGGGTTTTGTATTGTTGGGCAGGACATGCATTTTGTATACAAGGGGAAAAAAAAACAGTGGGATGTTATTAACACATGATGATAGGTCTAATGTTAGTATTTGTTTCTCCAAATGTGAGAGTTCTTTGTACAAAGTATTTGCCCTTTTTAATGGGCCCATGGTACATAGTACTAGATAAAAAACCTGAAGCTAATACAAAATGCTTAAAAATTGAGTAGTAAAATGAGCAAACACACACAAAGTGTAGCTCATGTACTTAGGTGGAAGATTTCTTAGTAAATACTGAGAGGTACAAGTAGTACAATATCCAGTGTAAGAGGCTCTAAAAAAATAAATTACAGCAGCCTTTGGTTACTGTGGAATTAGCAGCTACAGCATCCTAATAATCCCAACATGTCATCTTCTGTCTTTTTCCAACCTCTCTTCTCTAATTTGGTGCTGCTGCTTTTAATAGAATAAAAGAAAATAAATTGTTGTCTGAACCACTGTCTTTACAGTGTTTCTGGAGTGGGGATACAAACTTAATTTGTGGTGTCACTTTGCTTTAAAACAGTCTTCTGTTTAGGCCTGAACTACAACCACATGCAATTAGTGTCACTTTTGTAGTGCTTCATGAGAAAGAAGAATTTTTGCTTCTCGTTTAGAAAATGTTCTTTTAGGAAAGCCTGAGAAACATTTTCATGGCTAGAGGCTGAATAGTATTTCCAAATATCTTTTGAATTTGTCACATAAATTCAGAAAAACTGAATGTGCTCATATGTCATTAGTAGAATGCCAGTGCATGAAAGGTAAGTTTGGTACAGCTTTAGCAGGTCATGCTAAATAAACCAGACCACTTTTGGCCTGTAAGCTGAAGGGACTCCATCTATTATGTCTTAGGAAAAAGAGTTTACATGCTAACTTGGAGAGAGAACTAAACTGAAAAGGAAATGTTGGAGAAACAATGTGCCTCAAACATTTGGGCACAAGTATTGTTTCAGGTGATTATTGGGAGTTGGAAAGAAATGTACTGACGTAATAACTTCAGTTTTCCTATACCATATAAAAATTAGTCTATTTCCTCCCGTAGAAAATGGACTAATTTAGTTTTGACTATTAATGTGTAGTAACGAAAGATACATGCAGCATAACAGCAAATTTAGGTCTCCTGAAAGAAATATGGTGACACATTTCTCCCTGGTGACAGTAAGAGAGAATGTTTCTTTTTTTTTTTTTTTTTTTTTCCCTGAATTGTATAAGTTGGTTTGTTGGTTTTAATGATTTCTCATATTCTCTGATTCTTAAACTTCAGTTCCAGTTGTATATGTCTTCACAAATATGACCAGAACAGTACCTTGCCATCAAGAAACTGCTGCTTCTGTTGATTGGAACTCTTGTAGATTATCAGAAGGCCTTGGGATGGGGCCGGGGAGCAGAATAAAGGAGGTTTTTGATAAGAATGCGAGAAAGGTAGCTGCTTAGCCTGGCTAAAGAGAGGGAAGAGCAGTTAATTGAAACTGTGAAGGAGTCAGTCAGAGTAAATGAAGCTTCTGCTAAGCAGTGAAGAAGGGAACTATATTTTTGTAGGCTTTAACTACCTGATCATATTAAACTTGGAACTGAGAGCGAGTGAGGCTGCTGCTTGTAGATGACTCTGCAGGCTGCGGAAAAACAAGATGATGTGGTCATTTATTGCTTGTGTGATTGTCCTGTGTGTGTAAGTTTCATTTTTCAGGCCTGAATTTGTTCTAGTTTGGCTCTCTGGTACCTAATATAAAAAATTCATCTGAAGTTTCTTTCCTCAAGATCTTCATAAAACTATCTCATCTATGGTTTCTTTGGTCCCTTATATGAATGGAATGCTTCTGCTAGTGTTAGTGTAATGAAAGTAAGAACTTAACTACACAATTTTTGGCAGTTGCTGTGTTTGTTGCAATAGTTTGTTTGCTTTGGAGGAAATCAGCTAAGATTTCTTACTTGCAGTGAGCACTTCTCTGAAAACTTAAGTTTATGATTTTATGTAAAAGCAGTTATGTGGCTGACTCTGTTAAAAAAGTCCAAGGTAAGCATATAATCATGAAGTAATTTCAGTTGGAAGGGACTTCTCTAGTTCATCTAGTCCAGCTTCTTACTCAAAGCAATTAGATCAAGTTGCTCACTTCTCTCTCCAGACAGAAAATCTGGCAGATTATTTAGATGTTTGATAATTACTTATCAAAAGAACGGACTTTTGATGAGTATAAAGCAACTCTGAAGGCCCCAGGAAAGAAAATCCTTTTCCATCTTTGGAGATGACTGGAGCAGAGTAGCATCTCCCAGGAAATTCAAAAAGCCACATTTTCTTCTTTGTGTGTCTTCATTTGTTTTCTTTTTACCATTTCCTAAGTTCTTTCTATTTTAATAAAAGTGGCTAATGTAGAATATCAGCATGGATAAATTATAATACTTTGAGGAAGTGATGAATCAGATGTGTTTGTAGTCACCTTGATCACTTCTCTGCCTGATTATCTCACATTCTATGAGATAATTTTGTCACCATTTATATTACAACAGCATGTACGAAGAGTGCCTGGTGCACTTAAGCTGAGCATAGTTGGAATCCTTGAACACTTCTAGTCAATGGAAACATGACAAAAACGCTAATGAATTTTTTAAAAGGTGTGTATGTTGGGGATATGAAAAGTAAATAGCACTAGTTGTGCTAAGCTATCAGCAGAACTGGACACTTTCAATAGGAAAATGGTTGAGAAAACTTCATCACAAGACCCAGAAATTCTGTTTCTCTGACTGAAAAAATAAGAGGAAGTAGATGCATGGATGTGCTTAAATATGCAGCACCACAGAGCTGAAATTGAGATGACATTTTGTTCTACTTCTGTACTGGGATAAGGGCCCTGTTACACTAAATGCTGTGCAAATGGTCTGATCAATTATATAGGTAATTGCTGATCATCCCCAGCAGGGTTGTTTTTAGCAAACTGTCATGGAATGTTAATTAATAAAGTTTTAGGGAGTGTCCATGAACAGATAGTGTAAAATAATGTTGAGTTACAATATTGTTAATGGAGAAATGAAATTGCTGACAAGGAGCTCAGAGAATAGCTGTTTCGAGGCTGTTGTGTAAAGGTCTTATGAAGTCAGGAATAATACTGCTAAGCTAAAACTAAGGTCATGTTCTGGAGTTTAGGTAAGCAGAATCCCAAGCTTTCCTCAGTTTGGACAATAAAGAACCTAATTATTGTCCACACTCTGGTTTCATCATTTTTGAGATCCAAGGATTTCATTCATGTCATATATCAAAGCTTAATAGTCCAGGTCTGAGTGTTCCATGGTCATTTTCATGTGTAGATCTTTCATAGATCAAAGCATAAAGCTGTCCCTAGACTGTTTTCAATTTGTGATTGTAAATGGAAATTCTTTAGACACGCCCCTCCCCCCCAAAACATTACATGCAAAGAGTTTACTCATGAAAAGGTAGCTGTAGATTTTATTATTTTTTCATTAAACTTTTTATTAATACAAGCCTTTTCTTATTATAATTTTTCTCATTTTTGTAGTTTACTGTTTTTCACTGTTTAACTCTCAAACATTTGCAAATAGCTAAACAAAGCTAATTTCCATATAGAAAATTTGCTATTTATCTTTATTTCAAGGAACTCTATCTAGAACATCCTTGTAATAATCATGTAGTGCCCATAATTGGTTAACAAAATTTCTTCAGTGAAATAAGGAGTAATAAACAATATTCTGTGTCTGTGCTGATAGTGCTGGAGTGAAAAGAAGGAAAAAATTATTCAGGGAATTTGTGAAAGAAGCACATACATAGCCAGCAGTCTGTGTGGAAATCTGGTTTTTCTTTCAGATGTGGTTTGGAAAATCAAATGCTTTTCAAAACTTTTCAACAGCACCCACATCTGTAAGCATCTTCTCTTCAGAAATATTTTGACATGTTTATATTTGAAAAACTACACCTTGAAATTGTTGTTGCAAAAAGCCTGGATTTTCTATAACTTTATTATATGTAAAAAGTTTAATTTTTGATGTTTTCTTTTCAAACTAAATAACAGTTTAAAAACTGTTCTGTTTTTACATAGAAGTTAGCATTAAGATAACGAAATATTTCCCAGACTATGGACGTAATATGAATAATTTCCTTTTAAGAGTTGATTATTTTACAAAGGTTCTATTAAGGCTTACTTTCTATTTTACCTTTTTTAGTTTTTAGTACTTTGTTGAGGCTTATTTCGTAGGCAAACACAGAATTAGCTAATGCTGACCAGAGTTTCCTCTTCTTTGAATAAAGGCAACAAAGATAATCAGTGAAAAAAAGTGTATGCCCGTAGTTTTTGAGGGAAATGTGAGCTACTTATTAAATTGTCCATATGTACTGTAGGAAATTAGAAAAAGTATCAGCTTTATTATATTGTAAAATCTCTACTGCATTTTTTCGTAAATTTCAAAATTATTAAAACTGCAGAGGTAATTTTATGTAGGAAAAACTTTTAAGAGAAGAAATTCTTAGTGTTTTAAAAAGTATTTCTTATATTGCGTCTAAGTTGTGAGATGGGATTGCATTAGCATCCTTTTCAGTTGTCATCTCTCTATGTTAAGGAAAAAAAAAATTGCAACAGCAGAGGTTTTGAAATTGTTCCTGTAATTTATTTACCAATTGTTTACAGATTTCAAATCAGGATTATTTTATTTCTCAAGATAAATATATATATATGGGTTTGGTTTTTTTTGAACAGGATTCTCTCTACATATAATTTGAATATACAATCTTGTTTCTTTATTGCATTTAATAATATTTAGATTTATTAATGATTGAACTGGGGTGTAAATCAAAATATTCAGACTAAATGGCAAGTTCTAAATACTGTTCTTTAACTTGAACACGTTTTTTAGCGTAAAGTTGTCTAAAGACTTAGGAAAATCATCTTTATCTTCCATAAGAATCCTGTACTACTCTCTGGAGGAGGGCTTGGAAGTAAAGTCTTTTCCTGCTTTACATTTCTCTCTTCTTCTATCCTTAGCAGAGAGGCAAAAAAAAAAAACCAACTCTGCTTAGACCTTTTGCCCAGTAAAATATTCATATATGTGGATAGCATTACATGCAAACACCACTGCTAATTAGCATTGGCATGTTTGAGGCTATTGCAGCAGTTATTAATTTAAAACTCTCAGTGGAAACTAATTGTAAAGTAACAGCTGGAACTGCCCATTTAGTTTGAGAAATGTGGCTTGTTAATTATCTAATACCAAAAGCTATTCAAAGCTAAATTTATATTTGGAATTTGGCTTTAAAAATGTTCAGCTTTAGCTGTGAAACTTGTTTTCATTTGAAATTTCTTTGTGAGTTCTACAGGCATCTTCAACATAACTAATTTTCCTAAATAAATGTATTTGAAATACATTTCCTTATAATGTAAGAGTAAAAATAAAATAAATTTTATAAGAAAATAATTTTTACAACTTTACTTTTCTCTTTAATTGATCAGTTTAATCACTGTATGTTCTCAATACACTTACTTACTTTATATTTTTTCTAATATTTAGTAGCATAGAACCTGATTATTACAGTAATTTTAAATTTCTTTGTGCAGTTCCTCACAGAAAGGAAATTGAAATATACTTCATAGAAACATTCCTATCAAAGAGTAGTGGCATGTCGTTTAAGCACCCATTTGCTGTTAATGAGGGCTGCATTTTTGGAAACCTTTTTCAGTATGTTGGGGAAAGAAAAACAAGTACATATCCATAAAGAATGAATTCAAAGGAATAACCAATTAATTTAAACAGATCAAAGTTGAAGCACATAGAATTGATAAAGATATTTTTGAAGTCTAGTAATTCTTAAACAGTGCGTATATTACGAATATTTTAATATAAAAAATAATAATGTCTTTCCTCAATGTTTTACTGTTGCTTTCAGCTTTGTTTTGAGGACTTAATATGCATTCTATCTGCAAAGCTTTTCCTTTCTTTCTGCTTCTGACTTGGCTGAGGTGTTGGCACAACTGGGTTCTTGTCACTAGCTGCATCCCAGTCCTTCTTGTGGAGGGATGGGGAGGAGGACTGAACTTACTTCTGTGGAGACTCACAGAGATGTGTTTATGTGTGGCCAAAAGCTCTGTTGTACAGGCAGATGGAGATTTCCAACAACAGCTTCATAAATGTCTCAAAACTATTAAGTTTGATCTGGAAGACCATGGGAACGTGCTCACATGTTTGGGAGGGGCTCCAGTGTTGAGGTATGGTGAGGCGAAGCACTCACCTTGGGCACCTTGTGGAGGTGCCTGTTCTTCAACAGTGCAGGACAATGCAATGGACTCCCCTGGCATTGTGGACCAGCTCAGTGCCAAATATGATGTGTGTGTGCAAGCCAGTCATAGTGCTTAGCTGTCCTAGTTAAGGATTTAAATTTAAGCATTTAAATTTACAGTTAATTTAAGATTGTTTCATTATTCAGGTATCATTCAGTCTTTCACTTCTGTGCAATTTAGAACTAAATTGGGAATGGGTTCCCAGACTCCCTTTAAGCTGGATTGCGTGTTCACATCATTAAAATCTCAGGTTGGAGAGTTTAGATGTGATCTTAGGAGCCAGGCATGAGGGATGCATCTCTTCAAAATGGAGTCTACAATGTCTACGTACTTTATATAATTTATTGTAGAATATACTCCATTTCTTTGACTGATTATGATGCCGGCATTAAGCAGCTTAAGGTCAGAAGTAAATAGCAGTTGTAAAGTAAAACTTTCACGAGGGCATTGCTGTCTCTGCTTTGCTCATGTGCTACACCTTTCTATAAAAAGGCTTCTCAGCTGTGGGTAATCTTAACTACTGTATCTTCAACAAAGTCAAAGCTAAGTTGGAGATACACAGCAGCCTGAACTCAGAGTTTCCTTGGTCTTCTGATACTTCTTGCTGTCTCAAATACTGTTTTAACATAGTTAATAAGTATTTTCTGTGTGGTATAAGCATGTGAAATCCATACAACCTCAGTTGTGGAATCTGTAATATGTTTATGGTGGCTGAGTGGAGGAGAGATGAGGATTTCTTTCATTTGTGCTGGTTTGAGATGCTGTTTAACATGAGTTTTTCCATTTCCTTTTTTCCCCCAAAAACTACAATTCTGCTGTGATGAAGCCAATCAAAATAAAATACACAATTTTTTTGGCTTTTTGGTTAATTCTAATCCTTTTAATCTTTTGATTCTAGTCTATACACGCGAATGCTCCATTTCTTGAACCTCTTGCCTTGATATTCCCTAGTCTTAAGATTCTTAATGCTTGTTATGCATTGGGGTGTTTTTTTCTTGAGACCTAAGGTTGTTGCAGTTGTTCTCATCTTCTCTCTAGGAGGAGTAATTTCTTTTCATTTTTTTTCCTCTATGTTTTGCTCATTTTGAATGAACCCCTGAGAAATCTCATATCTCATTCTCTTCAACCAGCACTGAAATGTACCTCCTTCATTGAGATTAAGTCTGTAACTATTTGCTTCCCTTAACTGTAATAATGGCCCTTTCTCCCATTTGAAAATATTTTCCAAACTGTTAATTCCTCCCTAAAGAAATTCTTGTTTTACCACAGTGGAGAGAAAACATGTCAGATTTTTGAAGAGTTCTTTGGGCAGAGAAGTCTCTCACCCTCCCATCCAAGCAAATGATGTGCAGACCAGCCATGCCCAGTGAAGGGGCTAGAGGAGTCAGGTGTGGCCCTGGGCTTCCTTGGGGCAGCCCAGAGTGGGGTGCATGTGATGTTAGTTTTTTAACATTACTTTACCCATGACCATTGGACAATGAGTTTTGTGCCCATTTAAACTGTAGATCTAAATTTGAACTCTTTTGCGATCTACTTCTTCATGGTGTTGCTGTTCGTACTTGTGTATAAGAAACTGCCTAAGGGGCCTGAAAGAAATAAAAAAAGGTTGGGGCCATTAGGCAATTTTTTTAAAATAAGGTTATTACCCTAAGCCTATTTATTGTATAGGCACACAAGGATTAGCCCTGGTAAAAAGGTGTGTTTTATCAGCCTGGGCTTGGATCAGCTTAATCTGCCATCATGATCTGGGCTTCTGAAATAGCACAGAATTTGACACTGTGTACTAACAATTCTAAAATAGTTCTCAGATTCAGCATTAACATTATTAAATAGAGTGTAACAGTTCAAAAAGGTAAACAAGAAAGGGCACAGAGACAAAGAAAAATCACATTAAATACCGCTTAAGAATCCCAGCATACTTTTCACAGTTTACGTACTCAGCAACTTTATTGCAATGAAAATATTTTCAGATTAAACTGGTAAATAAAAGGTAATCTGAAAGATGGAATTTTTTTAATATGAGTTGCGTTTTGTATTTTATGTTTATGTTATAAAGCAACATTATTCAAGTTTTTACGTTTCTTCAAGTTACATCCCTTTAATCTTTCTTTTTCACTTACCAAGTAGCTTTATATTGTGCTTGTTATTGTGAAATACAGGGGGAAATGAGGGGAGGTGTTTGGGTTTCTGTTAACATGGAAGAAGATAATTAGCTGGTACTTAGAAATTAATGCCCTGTCAAGAGCTGGAGTGGTTTCTCTGTATGAGTTACTTAAGTAATGTTCCTTTACTTTACCCAAACTCCTTACAGTTTCTTCCCAGACTTTACATTGCTGATTCTTAAAATATATGATTGAATTGACATATCAAGGTTGCTTTTCTGTCCTTTGTACTGAAAATTAACGTCTAAAAGTCTTGGCTGCAGTAAATAATTTATTCTAAAAGAATTGAGGAGAGCTTTTAAAACTTACTATTCTATACAGTTTTCTTCTTAACTGTTTGTGAGTAAATATAATTTCCATCAGATCTGGTTTCAACAAATGCTTTTTGTTGGAAAGTATTTTCCAGTAATATATAAAGCAGACTTCTTTTCTTTGTAGCGTTTTTAATTCTAACAGGATCTCAAGGTAAATATAATCAAGTTGTGTGCTTCTGTTACTGAGAAAAGCATATCCCATTTGTAATGAAACATTTGTTAACTTCTGTATACAGATTGCGGTTCATTCCGTAAATATTTGTGGGTTCTCTGATGTCCCTCACAGGGTTTTATCTATGACAAATTCATACCACAGTTCTTAAACTACATTTTGGATAGAAGGTTTCTTTCTTTTGGAAAACTGTTTGCCAGTGTCTTTCATTTAATGCTTGTATGTATTTCAACTTTGGTTTTCAATTATTTAACAAAAAGGATTATCAGAAATATACAGAATGGTAACATGTTATTTTAGCATATTTCTCTATGGGGTACTCTTCCAAGATCCCATGACAAAATTAAATCCATGTTACTGTTATCCTGAGCAACTCAAATTTTATTGTTTAAGTGAGCATGGTTCCTAGCTCTTAACTGATTTTTCCAATGTAGTTTCACTTAGCTCAACCACCTTAAGCATAGTCAAAAGTCATGTTTAATGTTTGTTATTTTTAAGGTCTTACTGTGCTAGTAAACCTGATTATGCTGCAATAAAAAAAATAAAGAAAGAAAGAAAAAAAAAGATTAAAAGTCATGAAGTCATGTACAATGTTTTTGTTGCATTTCAGAAGCGCTTTTTTTTTTTTTTTTTTTTTTGCCTAAGAACAAAAAAAATATCACTTTTTTAAGGGTGGTTTGTAATCTTATGGGCTTTATTAGTTGTTGGACACAAAGATAAATGTACCGTTCTTCGGCATCTCAAGACATTTTTCATGCCCACTGATATTTTTGTTGCTAGGATTTTGGGTTTTTTCTCTGAGAAGGCAATGGCCAGCAGTGGTATGTTAATGGCTAACACAAGTGCATGTTGAGAGTAATAAAATACAGAGATAGTATCAGGCATCTCTGTTAACTTCAGTGTAAATGATTGGCATAAATTACAGCTACTCCAGTTTTCTGACTTGATATTGTGTATTCTCCAGCACTAAAAAATAAATGCGTGGTACAAATAGAACATAGGAGTATCTATAAATAGATATGCCCCGTACTTTCAAGATAGGAACAGAATAGGTTTGAACTCTTTCAAAACAAAATAATTTAACCCAAATGATTTAACTATTGAATAGTATTTTTTAATCTTTGTATGTGACAGTTTTTCAAGGAACAGGAAGAATCTTGCAGATTAGCAAATCCAGCAACAAAGCAAATTGAAATTTTTTCTGTTTCCCAGTTTAAGCTTGGGAGTGTAGAAATATGTGCATATATGTATTCAAGAAAAATACAGAGGAATGCAATTTTCTGGCATATCTTTTTTGACCCACTTTATTCAGACAGCTTGCAATGATTGATTTTTCCATGTTTTTGTCATAGTAAAAAAAAATGCCTGATACATTATGTAGCTGCAGGTGTTTTTGAAGTTGTTTTCTAAAAATAATTTTTAAAATCTACATATTGTATTTTTCACACATTGCAGCTCATAAGAGTGTAACCAATTATATTTACTAAGCTGGACTCAAACTACAATTTATAGAATTTGCTGTTTCTCAGAGGGGCAGTGTATTTGTTTGTGTGTTCGTATCTGTGCAGTGTCCTTGCAATTTTTTTTTAGCTCCAGGTAGAAAAATAAAACTCCTAAGTTTTCTTTAGAACCACCATCATTTAAATATTTGGGCTGCGTTATGGAGTCGCTGAACTACCTGACTTTGGAATCTGTAGTCTTCATGATCAATACTGTGAGTACACAGGGATATTTTGAGCAGCTCTGCATCTTTTTTATTTCTCTCTTTGCCCCTCCTCAAATGCGTATTTAGAAGTAAAACTCCCCTTCAATGTATTTTGTTAGGCATAGATTCACGCTGGCGTAGGAAGTGCCATTTACAGTAGTCTAATGGGGTTTTAAGGAAGAAAATATACTGGCTTTAACATGACGGGTAATATATTCCATAATTAATATGGAATGAGGTTTTGTATCAGGAGAGTTTTCAAGGGATATTGAAATAGACAAAGTAGTGCCAGGATTTCAGGAAAGAAGAATTAAAAGAAAGTTATTTTTGATACTGCATTATTGACATATTTTGCAATATCATATACAGTATTTCAAAAATACTTCCAGCTTGCCATTATGAATATGATGATTCTATAAGAAGAATAAGAAAATACAAGTGCTATCTTGAGAAACTAATGTAATCAGTGTCAAAGATAAATGTGAATTGACTTGGAAAGTTAAATATTCATGTTTTAGTGTAGTTTCTTGTATTATCCATGCTATAAACATTATCTATTGCAATAGACACATGCTGAAAGCATGAACTGTTAAATGTAAAGGAAAAGGTAATTATTTATTTATATGTTCTTTTCTGCTTCAGATACAATTTGATTGATGTCCAAGTATGAGTTTAATATACTGACACAGCAGCAAAAAGAAATCCTGTCCCATGTCAGCTTGTGAAATACACTGAGGACAGTTTGCCTTCCAGCCTGTTCCTTTATACCAGGTTGTACCGCACCATTTAGAGAAATTCCATGCATCAAATATGAAGGCTGTGTTCAGTGAAACTTCACCTAGGTATTTGCAGGTGAATTTATAGAATATCTGGAAAGACTGAGGTATTGTTCCACTTAAGTAGATTAATAATTAAACCAAAGTAAAATGCAGGCTGAAAACAATGGAAAAATCACAAGATTATTTATCTTAGTCGTGTGGTAAAGAGAGGTAAAGCAGACACAAAATATTTGAAAGATTGAAATGAAAGATCCTTTGGCTGCCAAACAGTGTTAAGTTTTGAGATAAAAATATTTCTACCATTAAAAAAAGCATAAAAGTCTTTGGGTTATATTGTGTTTTGGCTTTTTTGCTAGTCTCCTCCCCAGACTTCCACTATTTAGAGAAACTCTATTCCACTTGGTTTTTTTCAAGGAACATTTGGCATCCAAAAATATCATACAGACCTTCCATTGGAATTGTGCATACTTATCATTTATACAGTCTGTCAAGTGTATATTTGTACAGTGCTCCCTGAATTTGGGTGAATGCTTCAAAAGTATAAAGGGATTCCTCAAACTGTCTAAACATTAAACAGTATAAAAATGAAAAACTGATTTTTAAAAGTTCAGACTTGCTCATGCTGTTATTTTTGCTGAGGAATTTAAACAATAAAATTACAGAAGTAATTAAACAGGTGACATCTAAATGCACAGCTACAAAGTTCAGCTTTGTTTCATTTTTCGCTTTCTGTGAGAGAGACTAAAATTGCTTCATTGTTTACTAATACCGTACCTTATTGTTATAGGGTCATTCATACTGTGTTCCAGAGACAGCTCTAGAAGACAAGTGCACTGCAGAAGTTCTTAAGCTTCTTTGCAGGCAATTACTGTACCACAGCCCTTGTTACAAGGGACTGCTTTTATAGGTCTGGTCACCTCACAGGATGTGTTGAGCATTTCCTGCCCATAGGACTAAGAAAGGAAGCAGAGGACCAAAATGTTTGATGTGTGAGCTACTGTAATTCCTTTCATGTGTTTAGTAGCTTTTCTATGATCAATGTACTGCTACCAGTCGTGACCTTGGTGTGGCCCAGTTCAGTGAAATCTGACCTTCCTAAATGGATAGCAAGTGGAATTATAGTAGCACCCACCTGGCACCACCACTGTAATTAATAAGCATGAGGGGGTGTTAGTTATTTTTTTCTCTGAATAGCTACCTATTGGGTTTCAAAATAAAAATATTTAAGTAGTCACATAATTAGAATAAATAAATAGTGTATAATTTTAAAAATTGCAGTTTTTAATTTTTATCCATATTTTATATCTTTGCATTCTCAGAATACTCTCAAAATGTTTTCTATGCAATTAATTACATTCACAAAATCATTTTGGCTTTATGCCCACAGTATAAATTAGTAGACTGTTGGAGAGGTGGGGTTTGTTGTTTGGAGATACATAATAAGCAAGTTTAGAATGAACGGGAATGAAATCTGGCTCTCCTATTTTCCCGTGCCATGTTCTATCCTTGCAAAGAGGGAAGCATGTCCTACAGGCCCATGGCAGGCTAGCCAAAGGGGTCTGCCTGGTCCCAAACATTCTTGTGCACAACATGTGGAGACCTGGCAGACTCTGCTGTCCTGCACCTCCATGCATCCATTAGACTTGTCACCTCAAGTTCTAACCAAGGCCGTGTTTTCTGTTCCTTTTGAGAGGGTGTCAACCACACGTGCAAAATAGGCACAAACCATTGCATTCCATTCACTAGATTTCTTCTTCTGTGTTCAAATCTCTCTTCTCTTGCTTTATGATAGCTCAATGAATGTCAGTCCTTTTATAAAATGGTTTGGAATTAAATAAATACCTGTATCACTCAGGTTGATGTTGGTGGAACTGGTCAAGTAGAGGACACGCAGTAGCTAGCAAAATTCGATTGTAGTTTTACAGTTTTTCATCTCTGAGCAATTTGTTTCAGAACTGAGGGCTTTTTTCTATGTTATCTGTTTTTAAGAAAAGGCTTACAAACTAATTGTAAGGGAAGACCTATCTGCTCCAGCTTGGCAAGAAAAAGCTGTGCCAAGAAGTATTAGTAAAAGAAAATAGTATATTTGGGTATTCTAGAAAAAGTTCAATTATTACTGTCATTATTTTCTGTAGAAGAGTTATTGCTGCACAAGTCAAAAAGTCTAGAAGCAGAGAGGGGATAACTGTATTTCTAGCTATCCCATCTACATGCCTCAAATTGACTATTTAATACCTAGCTTGGATCTTTTTAAGGGAAGCACTTGTAGGTAGAGAACTATGATGGCTTTGTTGAAGAGCCTGAATACCTTCTCTTCATGTCATTCTCTGTCAGCAACCATGATTGTCATAGTAGTAGATTCTCTACTGCGCTTGAAGGATCTAGAAGCTGAGAGTGAATTCAAATAGCAGAATTCAAACACCTTTTTCACGGTTGGATTTTCTAAACAGGTATCTAACACGTCCTTATTCCAGACTCTGACACAGAGGAGACTAAGAGACATGTTAACAGCAATCAATTAAAATCTTAGTGCTCTTTTATTTCATTAACTGTTCTAGATCATATTGAGTGTAGATAATTTGTTCTATACATCCAGTTGTTTGGGTTTTTTTTCACCAGACACTTTGGCATTAATGTATTGAATCATGTTTTAGGGCATGCTAATCCATAATTGAATCTTTTTTTTTGTTTTTGTGATTTAAAAGTACTGAATTCCCATATACATATCCTTGTGTTACCTAATGATCTTTATAGCTATTTGCTGTCTCGTGCTCTTCTTTAGCTTTTTTAACACCTATACGAGTTCCTCTCCTCTCAGTGATGCTTATCTCTCTAGGTATACAGAGCAAAAAGAGGACCAGTGCCCAAGACATAAAAGTCATTTGCATCCCTGTATCAATTGTTTGAAGCAGTCTAGTGCAATCAGAAGAAAATTTTGCATATGTTTCAGTCACTGGTCTTTTCTTTGTCAACATACTAATTGTACAAGTAATCTACCTCTCAGCTTATTTATGTCTATGTACAAAAATGATAAACACTACAAATCATTACAAAGTTAGAACTTATGAGTGTTGTTGACTACAAAACGTATTCAGTTAGAATGCAATTAATAACTTTTTCCTTTGTGATAGTGATGCAATGTATTTGTCCACTATGTAAATGTTAAGAAGTGGTCAGTCATTTTTATTTCATTCATGGAGCTATCACTGATGTTTTCTTTTTACAAGAGTCCTACACATATTATGAAGATGAACCCAGGTACCTTAACCACTCTGACTTACAGGGCATCTGCCGTATATTATCTTCTATAGATAATGTTGATGTCTCTGGCTGTGCGGAACACAACACAAGGGCTAATCAGACAGAATGTAGTTTTCATTGATGAAGAGATTCCTGTAACCAGTAGTATCACTTGCTAATCAGAAAAGCATTAAGCAAAGTAGCCTCTCTGTACTCAGTTCGTATTTTCATTTAATAAAAATTTGCAGATACCCAATCCAGATTATGCTGCTGGCAGATATGGAGATGGGACAGTAGTTGAGTTATTCTGAGGCTCAGCTGGAGAGGGGAAAAGGAGCAGCTGCCAACAAAGCCAGTCAAATGTGGCATAGTTCCTGGGGAAAAGATGCAGAAACAGTGAGAATTGGTGTTTAATGCTAATGGCATTTGAAAGCCTGCTCTACTGAACCAGAATAAAATAAATTATTTCTAACATCCTAGCAGTCATAAAACACTGTTTGTTACACCACAAGTAAGTCTCCCTATGGATAGATGGCAGGGTGGGGAAGAAAAGCTGAGGTCACCCTTGTCCTGGTAGACGCGTATCACTCAGTATGGCAGAAAATGTACCCAGGATCATGTGAGGACCTTCCCTTCTTGCCTAAGGATGTCTCCTCCTCTCTTCTTGCAACATTACAATGTTCTTATCTGCTGGGGTTTTTTTAATTTCAGCTTTAGTGCTCTGATTCCATAATTCTTCCTCTTGCCCAGTGTTGTGCTCTTCTTTTCTTTCTGCTTATCTTCTCATTCTTCTTTCCATCTTCCTCACAAATAAGTGTTTTTAGTATCTCCGAATTTAGGCACATGCAGGACTTCCATCATGAGAAGTCGTGCTACAGGATTTTTTTATTCTAGTACTGAGATCATGTCTATATATGTTGTATGATGTTGAGGGAGTTCTGTTTCTCTCCCAAGGGCTCAAGTGTTAACTTGTCTGTGATAAAAAGATATCTATTTGGTATATTAAAAAAACCCAAAAAACGTAGTTGCCTTTCTTTGAAAAGCTGATTCCTGTCTGAGGTTTTACTTAGAGAAGCTTAGCATTCTCAAAGGCCAGTGTTGTTGTCATAGATTATCTCAGTTTACCACGTTTTTGTTCTCTGCCCTTATTAACATCTTTAGCATCTCATTCCCGATGGAGTCCACTGTGTTCCTAAGAAACACTTACTACAATTTCCCTGTTTGGTACAGTACAGTTCGTTCAATGGCTTTATCGGGGAGGAAACTATATTAAATTGAATTGGGGAAAAGGCAGTTAAGGTACATTAGGTCAGTGATAAATACTGCTGTGATTTCTACAGTATTCAGTCACATCTCATGCATTGATCAGGGGCTTTCAGACTGCATTTAGCCTGGGACTTCACAAGCTCGAGCAGAAGAGGAAGGGGTCCTTTTACATGGGTGCTACAGGTTTTACCCGTGTGAAATATAAAGTATGTATTTGTCCAAGCTTACTGTCTGTTTCCTTTTTAAATTAGGGTAGGAAGGATCTTTTGCCACCAGACAAAACCTTTAATAATTGAAATTTGGGTAGATAGGTTTTACATCTCTGTACCTGGAAGCAGAAATCAGTGTACACAGAGATTCAGTAAGTACTAACAAAAATTAGCTGTTGCGTGTAAAGTCTGCAAATATTTCTTAATTATTACATAATGTATAGTCTTTAACTGCCATTTGCCTGGCTTATTTAGCTTTTTGTAGGTCTCAGATGAGCTGTAAGTGAATAAATTTAACTTCTTTACAGTAGGTCTAAGAATTATGCTTATTCAGCAGCATATAGTAACTGGTTCAACATGAATTGCTTCTTAAATAAACATACAAAAAGCCTGACCCAGACTAAATCAATTTTAAAAAAGAAAAACTTTAAACCTGTGTTTCCTGTTACATGCTGATGATCGTCTTTGGTTGCTTGTGGTCTTACTGTATTGTTGACCAACTGTTGTGTTCTACAGCACCTGCCAAAAGGTTCAGATAAGATAGTGAAGTTGTTTTCGGAAGAAGGAAGCAATTAAAATCATAACCCCTACAGTACATTTCAGCTGATAAAACATCACTTATGCTGGAGATAGAGAAGTCATGAATTTGGCTTACTCTGTTTTCCTGAATTTATTTGCTGCAAGGATTTCAGAGGCTGCAGAGTTCATACGAAGCATGTGTACTTAAGATTAGGCCAGTTTTGCTGTGGTTTAATATACTTTCATCCTTCTAGGAAGTATACAGCTAATAAATTGGAGGCGTACTTAGGAAAATTGTTGATGTGGAAAACCAGAAATGAGTGCTTATGTAAATGCCTGCATGTAAATTGCTGATACGGAAAACTAGAAATGAGGGTTATATAGATGCCTGTATATGTATTACTTTTTTGGGAAAGGGCTTTATTTTGATCCTTGTATAAAACTAGCATGATATACTTTCTGAAAGCCATAATGAGCTTCATTAAAACATCAAGGTGTTAATTACTAATCCTTGTATTTTACATGTATGTGTAAAATATGTGTTTCTTGAAATGGGTCAGCTATAAAACACAGTTTGCTTTCATAGATTTCAAAAGTATATCTGAGGGATCAGAAGAAGAGTTTTGTATTATATATAGGAGATTGTTAATAGTAGGAACAGAATGCAAATGTGGACTTTTATATCAGCATGAAAATATCAAATTATTAGGCTGTAATATCCCAAAGTACATTAAAAAAAATATACGGTAGACAAATATTATACCAGCAATGCAATGCACTAGTACCTTGTGTTTAAATAATGCCCTTGTATGTTTTGCTACACCTAAAGATTTTTGCCAAAGAGTGATTTTGTTGTGGTTTATGTTTAAATAAGTAAATTTGTGAGGGTAAGAAAGCCATTGTCACAATGTGGAGATTCAGATTAGCGCATACAGACACATTGTGCTCAAGGAATTTGGTTCACAAGGTCATGGTTATGCTGAATGGGTCTAAGGAATATCTAGGTGAACCTATTGCAAGTTACCAAGTTGCTCATAAAAGAAGACATGAAAAATGCTCACTGTTCTGAAGTACAGGAGAAAACAATCCATTATGCATGTGAAATTAGTATCATGTTCTGTTTTATATACGTAAGCAGATTTCCTAAAATACATAATTTTGTGCTTTATTTAAAGTAATATTTCACAAAACATGTTCCAATATTTACTTGTGTTAGACAAAGTACGTAAACAGACATTGGATCATACAACAATCTACTGTGGTGGGTGGTTTTTTTTAAAACTGCATTCGTATTGATGAAATAATGCCTTAGAAAGAATAATAAAAGGCACAGTGGTTGTGGTTAGGTCTCTCTATGTGGAAAGTTGACAAACACATTCTTAAGTTTTAAGAAACCACATTTAATTTTGAAATACCACTACTGACATAACAGATTTTCAGCATTTCTGTTGAGCACTTAAGAAAGTTATAGGGACTACTGAACAATGCCATCACACTGTCTCACTAGAAGTGACGTGATCAAAATGGCTTTCCTGTCATCCACATGCTTCTGTGGGTACATATGATTAATTACTTTATTTTCTTAATTGCTAACGTACTCCCTTGGTGACAATGGCAGTGTACTAGCAGTTTCAACTGTATTTGGATTTGAGCAGCACTGGGATTGCACTTTGAAACAGATTGCATTCTTGTAGTTTGCATACCTGTGCTCTGAGTTTGCAGTTTGGGATGTGCAACTTTAATAGTTAGTTATTTTTAGTTTATTATCATCAAATTAGCACAAATTCCAAAATTATTGATTTTTCTGTGAAGGCAGCAGCTGTATACTAAGTCATTCTGGCATAAGACAACAACCTTGAACAGAACAGCAAATTGGATGTCATATGCAAATAAGAAGCTTAAGCTTCAACACAGGTGTATGAAATCAATAAAAATAGACTACAATTTGTGATCATAGATTGAAGGAAAAAAAGGTTAAGATCACCTTGCTCTCTTATTTTGAAATACAGTGATAATATAATGGTGAATTTTTCTTATAATATCAAATGAGCAGTGGCAAAAGGTTGTGCTGTTCCCAGTGTAGAAAGGGCAAGATAATTACTTTAGTATTTTTCAGTGCTTATTAGCAGAAGACAGCTGGTAGCAGGAGACTCCTCTCTTACTGGTCACTGGTAAAACTGGAATGGTCTTCCCACTCTTTTAATAACTCTTGAATGTTTTGTTGCAGTTGAATCTGACTGTTTCCAAAACTCAGCTCAAGACTGAAATACTTTGTAAAATCTAATGTAGTAGAATTTAGAAGAATCCATGAGGAATGTGGTTCACTCAAAACCACTTTTTTTCTCACTTGTCTGAAGTGAGACAAGCACTATGCTGAAATACAGGGCTAAAAGGACTGAATTGTTTTTCCATCATCTTGGAATATTCTTTTTAATTTTTATTCTTTGGTAAATTTTAACAGTGTGACAATTGTCTCACAATGAACTTCTTGGTTATACTGATGTGTAGCTGTTATTTGTGAGGACTTGAATGTGACATCCTTTATCCGTTCAGTGATAGGAATCAGTCCTGCTTCCCCACAAGGCTGCTTGTATGGACCTGATTGGAAGTGCAATGAAGTCAATGCATCGATCTCATATCATCTTTGGTACATCTGGCTAAATTTAAGAATATATTCATTTGCAGATCTCCCATTGAATTCCATCGGGAAAAGGCAGATGGGTATTTTTTAAAATTTGAAATTAAAATCATGCATAGTGTGGACCAAAATGGCAAAATTGATACCTTCATTTTGTTAATTTGGATCTTAACAAATATGTGATTGGTCTGATTTTGACCTTTGATGATTTCTTTTCCTTTTTTTGTCATTACAGGAGAGCACTAAATCTAGGAATTCTTCGAGACCCTGGATCAGAGGTGGAAGACAGACAGTATCAAATAGATCTTCAATCTATCAACATCGGTACTGCTTATTGGAATCAGTTGAAACCAGAGAAGGAAAGTGGAAAAGGAGGGGTTTTGACAGAGAGTGAGAGAAATTCTCAAAATCCAGCACTTGAATGGAACATGGCCAGTAGGTAGGGATTTTTTTAAAAACTTACTCTTTTCCAAAATTACACAGCACAAACACTGCAGAGAGCATGCACAGTATACCTGGATTAAGTAATTCAGTACTGGTTTTGCTTTACATTACAAGCACGTTTCCATGGTGTTTTGGATACTTGAAATGCATATTCTTGTTGTTGTTACACTGTAGTTGCTGTCTGATTACTGTGTGCCTTTGCTTCCATTATAAGCTGTTCTCTGAGTGACTTACTGTCTGTCCATAAAAATAACTCCGGGGCTGAGACTTCAGCTTCTCAGTCTCTATAAGCAATGGGAGGTTCTGTTTTGGGGCGGGTTGGCTGTAGGGTGTGTTTTTTTGGTGGTGGTGTGTTTTTTTCTTTGTTTTTAAATTTCTTTTGTTTGTATTTTTACAAAGCTTGAGTAAAACCAGCTTAGACATTTCTAAATTAGAGGAGGATAAAGGAGAACATTTCGTGTTGATTCTGAACTGGTTTTTGCACTTCTGTAACTAAAACCAGATGAATTTTGAGAATGAGATATTTCAACTGAGTCTCCTTTATTGAGTATTGTATATGTGCACACAAAGCCCCACCCTCTGGTTAAACAGGGTTGAAAGACAAAGCATGCATACACTTGCCTGCTATTTAAAATTTTGGAGTTTTCAAGTATTAAAGGGGGGGAGTTAATTGGTTATTTGTGAAGTTTTGAAATTTTTATTTTAGTTTTAATATACTTTTTTATGCTTAAAAATTCATACAAGTAGTTTAAAACTAAATTTTTACAGACTGTGTAGCAGTCAGATTTCACTTTTCAAATTTGCAGGGATAAGGTCTGATGGCCAAGAGCAAGCTTTCAAAAGTAATTTTGTGGATTTAGAAGCATTTCTGCTAGAAATAGAAAATAGAAATAACTATTTTTGGTTTAATTTTCAGTTTCAAGGGATGAGAAGAGTCAGATTTTTCTGAAAGTAAGGCAGGTTGTAGCAAAGGCTACATGAGGATGGCACACAGACTGAGCTTTGTAAGTGATGTATTGATTCAAGGCCAAGAGGGCAGATAAGCTCTCTCTGGAGGAGAGCATACAGGAAAAAGATGTGATCAATAATAAATTCCAGTTTATCATTGAAAAATAGAGGCCAGGAAAAGCAGTTCTAACCAAAGAAATGATAAAACAACAAGTAGTCACAGGAGTACAGGTAAAAATTTTAGCACAGAAATAGATTCTGATCTTAGTTTATAAGATCCTGTCGTTCTTTCCTGTCGTTTAAGAATTTATTTTTTAAAACTCATATAATTCCATAGATGTTTTTATTTTAAATTCGTAGCCTTAAAAGAGGTGTATGACTTTCTAGTTGGGCCTTAATGTTGTACAAGTTCTCCATGAAGTTCTTTGTCACAAAATTCCACGTCCACTGGAATATCTTGAAAAGTAAGAATATGTGTATCTCCAAAGGATTTGCAGCCAATTTGCAACTTAAGCTAACAAAGCAAAACCTTCCATTGGTGACTGAAATCCTACTGCCAGCACACTTAGAGTCTGAGCTTTATGGTTATAGATTTAGATAGGAAATTTGGTGGCATTCTTGAAAAGCTAATTAGGACAAGGGAAGCAGCTATTACAGACAATCTTGAGTTCTCTCTTTTTTTTTTTTTTCCCTATAACTGCTTGGACATGTTCCATCAGCAGACTTACAAAATGAAGTTTTATTAGAATACAAATAAGTATATTTGGTTTAAAATTGCTTTTGAATGAATCTTCTGTTTGGGTTTTAATTTGGATCAGTTTTAATTAAATACATTAGGTTTCCCTTTCTGGTGTGCAGTTATAGTATTTTAATTCCAGCTTGAGTTTGTTTTCAAGAAAAAGTATGAATGCTTTCTTATCCTTTTGGTATTAAATTTTACACATTTGCTACAGTTTTTTTCTGAATCTTTTCGTTTTTACTTTTTAGTTGGCAGTCAGTTTTGCTGTATCTGGGTTTATTTTATGACCTTTGGAAGTGATGTGCTGAGAACTGGAAGAACCTGCACTGAACTCTGCCATCCATGGCACTATTTCCAGCATGCACCAGGAGGGCGGCTGCAGGATGTTTTACATGGTGCTTGCTGTTTCCGGGGTTAAGTTTATCTTAATATTTACTGCAAACACCAAAAAAGCTTTAGGCTTTGACCTAATAGTGATACCATTTTTAAAAATTCTGTGAGTTTCTTAGATGTGTTTAACCTGGAACATAATGAATGATTTTTGCTGAGTTATTTTAGGGTTAATTTCTTTGTTTGGTTTTAATATACTTCTGTTTGTTCTTACCTAGTGTTATGGTATATTAGGATCACTGGGTTTAAAGATTCTGTGAAATCCGTTTCCCTCATTTTTGTAATTCTCAAGTGCTACGTGGGGCAGTATAGAATCTAACCTATATCCAGGTTTTTCATAGTTACTTTACAGAAAACTTCAGCATAGATACCAATGGCAAAAGCCATTCCTTTTCCGTTCTCGTTTGTAAAAGCATTACTGGATTATTTCGAATCAAAATTGCAAAAAATTTGAAATAAATCATATTGTAATTTAATCTACAATTGAAAAATTTAAAAATTTGCATTCAAACCAAACCACTCTAAGTAGGAGATCTATGAATATCACACAAACAAGTATTTGAAGGCTTTTGACATAATTTATCATTTAAAGGCTTTAGCAATCTTTACACTAAAAGTAAATCTTTCACATTTTCCCACCAGTTTTTCTGGAGTTCAATTCTTCTAGTACTTAATATATTAAGGGGTTGATTTTTTTTTTTTTTACCCTTAACCTTTACATTGCAGTTTGGAAAGCAAACTGTCATGCTCTAAGACTAAGTTGTTGAATACTTACAGGTGTTCAGTGTAAGATTCTTCGAGAGGGGCTGTGGTGAAATGCTGGTGTGATGCGTCCTGTGTCTCTGCAGGTCACCCCAAGGAGAATAGGGGAACTGGAATGCTCTGGTAGGGTGGATGTAGTCTTGCAGAAAAAACTGTCTAGATGCTGTGCTGTACTGAGGATCAAGGATCATAACTCTTTCCATTATGAAATGTTTATACTTCACCGTAGATGTTATAAAAAGCTCCCTAATGGTGTAATATATAAAAAGAATACTGGAAACTGTCAGACAGTTCTAATAAGGTTATGTACAAATGAAACCTGTCCACATTTATTCCCTTTACCAAACAGCATGTGGGGAACTGGGAGTACTTAGCCGAAAGAAGTTTTCTTGATTGAAAACTGCTTTTTCAGCTTGCACATCTCCTCCTCCCTCTCCCTCCACTCAGTGGAAAAAACAACAGCCCTGAAGGAAATAAAGAAATATATCCTCTCTTGAGGCCTCGCCCCCATCCCTGTACAATCCTTCTACAGCTCCCAGCAGCAACTTCTGCTTCCTGCAGCCTGAATAAACTTTGTTTAAAAAAAATAATAATTGAGCTTAAAAGCATTACTTCTCTGTGTGGTAATGAATTGAGTGTGGCAATATACTGTGTTACAGTTTTGTCCTTGGCATACCACCATCTGGAACAGCTCTCATGGAGTACATCAGGGAGCCAATGATGTGTTGTACAAAACTGAACAAAATACCGCTGCAAGTATCCTCAGAAAGGTTTCCTGCCGATTTTTCTTTGAATAGTTTTCATTTTCATGCTTTTTTGGAAAGTGCTTGGCAGCTTGCCAAGTTCTAATGAGAAAGACCAGAAAAAAATTCGTCTGTAGATTCTTGTGTAAGGAAGTAGGGGCATTCTCCTTGAGTCTTTTGGAATAAAATGCAATGCATTTTTATTCAGTAATTTATTTTAGTTGCTGTCTTTTGTTGTACCTGACGTTGTGCTTGTATTCATACTGTACAAAGCCTTTCTCAATATGATGGGTGTTTTATTTTTTATATTAATCCACAGCAAAGAAATGCTTCATAGCATTCTTCACAAGATAAAAATTAGCTTTACTGAGGTCATGTAATATAAAAGTAGTAATTCTTTACAGCCAGGTGGTGTATTATCTAATTTTTGTTATTAGATGGTCCTTAAAATGTTGCTGTGCTGTTTTACTGCTATGTGACATGTCTTTGCAACACCTCAGAGAGCTGAAAGGATGTGAATTAGTCATTAGTAGTTAGATATCCTAATACATTCCTAATACATTTGTATATCAGGGATTAGCTGATTTACACAGCTACATGGGAAGCCTGCAAGAGAAAAATCTTTCGTAAGTCTCAAGTTAACATGCTGTCTTAAATAACATCTTTTGGCCTTTTGCATGCCTCAACACTGCTAGGGAACACTTGGACTGTGTGGCCTATTTCATGCTAATATGTTTCTTTCTTTTTCGCATCATGAAATTCTCCATGAGGACTCATCTTTCTGTAGCTAGAAAGATTGCATGGTGCAAATGTGCTTTTGATCGTTATTCATTTATTGGATGTATACAAGTTTCCCCTGACTTATGAATTTTTAAGTATGTAAGGACACAAAGTCTAGATTCAATAAGGTATTATTAAGAAAAAAACATAATTAATAATAAGGTAAACATTTCCAAATTTCATATCTAGGTAGTTTTCAGCTATTACTGGCCGTATTTTCTGTTTGTTTTGATTAGTGTTTTCCACGTGAGAGTCATAGTAGTAGGACTTAGCCCTACTGGTCCATTTTCTCAGCTTATCCAGTCTCACATCATCGCATCTACTTAATTAGGGCAGCATCATCTCTTTGGCAGTCCTTCCTCCTCATATAACTTCGATGTGCTTCTGACTGGATATAATTAAATACTGATGATTTGATTTGATGTAATCAAATGTTGTTGCTTCCATTGCAAAATTCTGTTCTTCACTTTTTTTTTTTCTCTTCTTCCCACAACATTTTTTGTCATATTAATCATTAGATGTCTTTGCTTTCGTGGTACTTCCAGACTCCCTGTCTGTCCATTTCCCTTTACGTGTCTTCTTTCATTTGCTTTGGCACATCTACACTCCCTGCTCATCAGACCTCATCATACCAGTTACCGAGACTGACACATTCAGTGTTTTGAAGAGGCACTTCCTTGCTCACTCCTGTGTGTTATAAAGGCATTCCCTGTGAACATTGACATGTTTATTGCAATGTTTTATGCAAAATCCTTCCAAAAAATTAATTTCTATTTTACTGTAATATAAAAACCATAAGACAGGTTGCCACTCTATGGATATCATTGCCTGTGCTGCTCCTGGTGGTTTACTTTTACTTCCCTGTGTGTGGGTGTGTTTTTTCTTATAGTTAAATTTTAAGCCTTTGAGGACAGAGACCATTTTCATCCTGTGCTTTTGCAATGTGGATCTGTGGTCCATAACCAGAGTTTATGTTATTGTGCAGATAAAGCCCAAATTCTGCACTAAGGCACCTCCAAACCTTATCACAGTTGCTTAACTGCCTCGTTCCTTTGCATTAGCATATGGTCTTTCAAATGCACTTACTTTTAAGTGTAGATGATCAACTGCTTAACATCTCTAAAAATACTAGCTTTTCCCTTTTTTTCCAAGACAAATATATAACAGATGCATAAATGAACCACAGAATGAATGTGCTGCAGACATCGAGCCATCATTACACTCTTCACAATCAAGTTTTTTCATAAGCTCATGTGGCGTACACCTGTGTTAAGTTAACATTGCACTTAGGTGCAGTGTGGAAGACTCAATAATTCAAAGTGGAATTTGTTTCTTTGTTCCTTTTGTGCTCTTTCTCATATCCTCTCCCTTCATTATTTACTGTGCTCTGTTTGCCTTCTGTTTGTACTTACAATTATTTTCCTAATACTTGATTTGGCAGAGGTTCAAATTCATCCACAAGAAATTCAGAAAGTAGTAAGTAGAGCAGGGCAAGGATAGCACATAAGTATGATTTTTTAAATAAACTAAAATAAAGCAGTAATCAATATATATTACCAAAAATGTCCTTTAAGATGCAGTGTACTGGGCATCTACTAGAATAAAGTATGAAAATTAAGAAATGGGAATAGATGTAAGCTGGAAAATAATTTGATCAGTGATTGAAGAGAGCCAACTGAGGGTTTGAGGTTCAACAGCTTGCTTTTACAGCTCTGTTTCATATAATAAAATCACACTTACTAGCATTTCTAGAAACTTCAAGTAGAAGTTTTCTAATGTATGGCTGCGTATTTTTTCATAGATTTGTTCTGCTATTTAACTCCTTCATTGTCCTGAAAAAAAAGGCATTTAGGCATTTCTTTCTCATCCCATTGAGAAGGGGAAATAGGAATTGCGTAGAAAACCATTTGGTTTAAATCTAAAATGAAGGTGATGCCAGGGAGAGAAACAATCTAAGACCATTTTCTCAAGTTGAAGATGTTCACTAACCACTAACAAGTCTGATTTCTAATTTGAGGGTCTCATGAGACTAATCTTGCTTTTAAAGCCATCATTAGAGATGAACAGAGCTATACCTGACCAAAATGTTAAAGCTTTTAAGGTAAGATGGTAGTTTTCTCCACTCACTAATTGGCTTACTCTTAGGCAAACTGCATACTTCTTAGGGTAGTGTGCAGCGTCCTCAGCAGTGAGGGTCATTTGAGGCAAAAGTTTATTAAGAGTTGTGCTCTGCCAATACAAGCTCTGTGGTGTCTGCTCTTAACTTCTGTATACTGTTGTCCTAAATAAATTTAAAAGCTTTGAGGCCTACTCCCACTGTATAATTTATATTCCCTTATAGATCACCATCTTTTCTACATGTTTTGAGGACACTTAAGAAGATTATTAGTAGCATTTGAAGCATCAAAATTGAAATAGCCTAAGCAGTAAAATTAATTTTGTATCTTTTGCAGTGTGAATTTTGTATATTTTGCAGTGGATAGAATTCCACCTCAGGTTGTGATACCTATTTAATATATTTCCAGCCTAACTCTTGGCTTGCAAACCGTCAGCGTTTGAGATTGTTTGCTTTTCTACAGAATCCATTACAGAACCATTACTAGACTATGCATCTCAATACCCCTTTTTAATCAAGAGATTTCAATACCTATTACACATGCAGTCAAGTAATTTCTGCATAGACAGACATATAACCATATTGGTTAATAATATTAACATGGATAACTCTAGCTGATGGTAGGGACTAATTCTTCATTGCGTAGTTCATGTGTTTGGCTCACTTGTGTGATTTACACTGATGCCTGAGCTGCCATGTCTCCATTAGAGATGGCAAAATTAAAGGTAATACAGGGAAATGCAACTGACATGCTGATGAAGAGTTCTACATGGATCTATTTACTTCTTCTCTAGGGCAGTGTAGTTTGATCTTTAAACTTGCATCATTTCATAGTTGCTAATTTTCTATTTTGTAAGCATAGAAAAACTTAACCTGAGACCTATAGCTTTATTTTAGAGGATTTTTAGAATTGTCCTTGGTAAAATGCGGGTATTTGATGTTTCTACAAAGGATAATAGGTAAAAACAAATATCAAAAACTATCTTGATGGAAGGAGTCTCCTTGGAATTTGAAGTGTATCCTCTTGTAGAGGCTGAACAGCATCTTGATCTCATTACATTTTTTTACCTCATCACAGGCTCTCAGATGGCATTTTGTGGCAATAGTTTATTTGACCTGACCCAGAAGATTCTGGCCATTTGGAATGTGTTGTCATAAGCTATTAGTGGTCCATCAATAAGAAAGTCATGCTTGTGGGCTTACTATTTGGTTAAAGGGGGAGAGAAAACCAACAAAAACCCCAAAACTAAACACCCCGCTGAAAAACAAATGCAATTATCAAGTCTAGTTACACAAATATTCTTGGTAAGTAAGTGTTTCAGGTATTTAGCTGAAAAAGCATCAAGAACAACCAGTGACAGAAGGACATCAAGAACAACCTCCCCAGGAGGAGGGGAGGAAGACTGACATCCCTGCTTTTTCAAATAATTTTAAACATCTTGGACAATAGTTACTAATTTCATGTGGGAGTCCTAGTGTTGCAGGGGATTTGCTAGTTTAATTTTTCATGTATTTCATTCTTGTGTGTGTTTTGTGCATATTTCTTCAGTACAGACTTTTGATGCACAAATTCAAATATTATGTAGGCTTCAGAACAGCCATTTATAAAGTGACGGGCATCTACAGGCAAGTTTTAAAAATAAAAACTTGACAATAAAACTTGATAATAAAGTTTGCTTTTTTTTTTTTTTAAATTATTGTGTATAGTGCATTAAATAGGAGAAGAAGCATTGTCAGGTGTCAAACTTGTCTACCTGGAGATAGGTTGAAGAGTCAAATACTTAGACGTACTTTTCCTGTGAAATGAAGATGGAAGTCTCCCTTCGGGATTGGAATTAATATGATTTACAATAATGATATTTAATGATTATGATGGTAGCAATCAAATACCGAACTGGTATTGGTTTTTGCCTCTCAACAATTTATAATGTAATTTCATCTTTACTTTTCCTTCCCTTTGTTTCCTAGCATAAGGCGGCATCAGGAAAGGAGAGCTATTTTGACTCCAATTTTAACAGATTTCACCGTTCGAATAACTGCAGCTCCTGCGATTATTTTTACAAAAATTGATGCAGCAGAGAATTTACACACAGAGGTTAGTGCAAAGTGTCAACAGAAATACCATAACTTTTAATACAATCTTAAATAATCTTAATATTTTACCATTCCACCATTTGAAGTGTTCAGTTGTGTTTTCAGATTGCCAGCTGAAAAAAGGTCACGAGCTGAAATGTTCTTTCTCTGACGGATAAGAATTTTTATATAGCATTCAATATTAAAGGCAGTTGGGCCAGAGGCAGATAAGCCTATTTTCAGTTCCAAAAAAGGGAATCCTTTAATGATTTCCAGCAATATTTTTTAAAAGTTTGTGATGGAAAGGTGTTGAGAAGAGGTGCAACATAACAATACACTGTATTCACAAGCTTCTCATAAAGAAACCTGAAAATGCAATCTACAGACTATCTATAATGAGAAAGTTAAGCTGAGTTCTCTTAGCCACATTTCCAAGACCTCAGGCTGTCACTAAGCATCCATTTCCCTACCTTTGCTATAGGTAATTCCAGGTACTCAAATTTAATAATCACTTTTGCTGGTGTGTTGTTCAACTTGTTCATGATAAGTCTATGAAGCGAGTTACCCACAAAAGGTATTGGCTCACTTTTTGGCATTAGTTTGTAGCTCAAGAACATTTTATGTAGGGAAAATACCAGAAAATTTTTGTCATCTCAGAAGGATAATTTCTCTTAAAAGCTACCTCCTGGGAAGAGCAAAATTTTTACGGGAGTGTAAAGGGTACTAGATGTGTATTGCAACATGCAGTAGGTGTACATTGTTGGAAAATAATAGCTAGTGGGCATAGAAAGAAGAAATAAAGTTTCGTATTAGGTGTACATTGTTGGAAAATAATAGCTAGTGGGCATAGAAAGAAGAAATAAAGTTTCGTATTTTGTGTAAAGGGTCATCAAAAGGGCAGATGGAAAATAATTTAATGCAAAAATTAACTAAAAGAAAAAGCCCCAGTGTGGCTAGGATGCATAGAAGTTATTTGAGTAAAATAAAAAAAATCTGAGCTTTGCTAATGCTTATGTTCAAGAATTTCAGTGTTTTCTGTACATACATTCTTCTTGTTATCTATTCCCTGGATGACATTCCATCATGAAGGGAGAGGTCTAGTTTAGATTAGAGTTTGAGCATTGTGCAAACTTCTCATGAGACAGAGCAGTTCTTCTCCCCTTCTGCATTGGTTCTGTTTTTCATCTCTTTATTGCTTGCCAGCAGTGGTGGAGATCTTTATTTGTGCTAGACAACATCAGTAAAACAGTGGCTATCCAGCTAGTGTTGCCAAGAAATTAAGAATGCCTTACAGGCAAAAAGAAATCAATTAGATTGGCTATCAGTGAGTTGCAACACATGATTTCATTATAAATCAAGCAGAGTTTATGTTTAAATTTAAAAAAAAAGTGAATCCTTTTCTTGAAAGGACAGGAGAATTGGAATCATTGCCAAGGACACTCTGACAGCCCACTGATACTAGCAAGAGATGGAAACAAGGCCTTGTGCATGAGATGCTTTTCTTGCAAAGTTTGCCTTAACAGTTATGCTGTTGAAAGCCATGCAAAGAGTAAGCCACATTCGTCAGAAGCGTGACACACCAGTTTCTCCCAAAAAGACCACATTTATACTGTATATAATGTTATATATAATGTTAAGTATTGACCACAGCAGAGAACTGCAATACAGGTATATAGAAGCTTTTTTTCCCAGTAGCTATTACCTAGTATTTTCCCTTGATTTCACAGGAAATTTTGGTCTGTGGTCATTCTTTGGAGGTGAATGTGACAACAAATTTGGACTTCTTCCTCAGTGTGGCTCAAGTACAACTTCTTCAGCAGCTGATACAAGCTAATATGGTTGGACTGGAACCTTCCAGTAGCCCCACTGAGGTAGGTTTTTCCCTCGTTTGCAACTGGATTTTTAAAAATTCCATCTGCAAAGTACTGTAGTTCGGAGCAGGTGTTTGTACCATCTAGAAAAAATTGTATAGGTAAGTGAAAGACATGGTTTTTGTTGTTTGTATGGTCAGTTTCAAAATGCATTCTGATGCTGATTTAAGAATAGAATGAGTTATTTTAACAAGAATATTATTCAGTAGATGCTATCATTCATTATAATGGTTCTGCAACATCTTACATAAAAGGAGATTTTTGTAAATGCTGAAGGAAACAAATTTTTAAAAAGTAGGTTTTTGAGATTATTTGGTGTTGAACTTGAACTTTTATCAAATCTTTGGTATTTTCTTGGGAGTTCACATGCTACACTGTCCTTCACTAAAGCTATGAAACTATAACATTTTCTCTGTGCCTAGTAACCACTACTCAGATTAATTGTCTTCACTCAAGTCCTTGAGATTCAATTCACCTCTGAATATTTTCTTGCTAACTTCTTTAGCAAGAATGTTGATGAGGGATCTTTCATCATGAGGGATCCTTCATCTGAACAGGTAATCTCTCCTTTTTGTCTGGAATATTGGTGATCAGCAGCCATCTCTTGAATTTTGTCATTCTTTATTACTGGGACTTGATACTTCAGTTTGTATTGAAAGCCAGTCACTGTGACAGACTGGTAAGTTTGAATTTTACACTTCTGGTCTGACAACACAAAAAAAAAAGGAAAGAGAAAAGATAGGGAAAACTTTTGCTGTAAGAAAAAATATGTATTTCTTATCTCCAAAACCTGGAATCTAGTCAGGCTGACAGCATCTTTAAGATAGTAGGAGTTAATATATGACAAATTCCACTGGAATGGCTGTTGGACCTATTGAGGTACCTTCACGAATAAGAACAAGAGTTAGGGAAAGAGTTATCAAGCAAGACACAGTCAACTATTCCAAGAATCTGGCTACTGGGAGACCTGGAGAAGATTTTCTCCTTCCTTTCCTGAATCTCACAGTTTCAGCATTGCACATGAGTCTGGGTGAAAGCAAGGAATGCTCTAGAGCAGCCAAAACATTTCCATTTCTCTCTCTTCACCCTGTCAAAACCGCAGAAGTTGTTTGTTTGTGCTGATCTAGGCATCACATCACCCCCCTCTCCTTTATCCCTTCCCAGTGACAGAGAAAAATAAAGGGCATTGTTTCATTAACATTTGGAAGCATGAAAGATGACAAAAAGAAATGCAGTGTATTTTTCTTTCCCTTGGATACTTCACAGACACAGGGCCTCTTTTGGGGATGAATACTGTAAATTATATATAGTAATATCTTCAATAAATTATTGGTAGGGCACTGTTTTCCCATTGTCAGTGGAACAGACATAATCAGAAGATTTGAATGGATGCCAAGAATTTAAATTTTGAGTTGGCTTTGTGCAGAAGTTCTGCATGACTTACTTGGACTGCAAAAACTTAAAAGGAATTTGTTGCAAAATTTCAGAAAGCCTTTTGTTGACCACATCCTGAGATACTTACTTGTTCTTTACTGATAACTCACTTGCATCACTGAAGTCTCCTGTAATGAATAATGGGAGTATTTCTGGCTCAAGGTGTTTGCCTTCTCTTTAGTAGGTCATAGAACTATGTCTGGATTTACTGTACTGGAAATGTAAGTCCACTGATTGGTTACTTTTGTCCAGTTCTTCTTCAGTATTGTGTAGCTCTGTGTGCCTCAATGAAGCCACTCCACCCTCTAATATATGCACATTTATTATTATTCTCATGGTTCTTCTTTAGTCAGCAGAAAGAAACATAATACACAGATTGTCTGGTGCTGTTTTTATCTTAGTGAATGAAATCAGGAGTCTGCACATAGCTTTTCATGCTTCACTCTTCCGTATTGTTTTGTTGCAAGAATCAAAACGTAATTTAGGCTGAAGTCACCTCTTGAAACCATTCCTTTGCTCGAAAGAAGACTGATGACCAAGATCAGGCTTTTCAGCATGTTGTTCAGTCAGATCTTTCTTTACCTCAGAGGAATGACCATCTGGATAATTGTCCTGTGCTTAATTACACTTGCTCTGGCGTATTTTTGTCTTTATATCCATTCAGAATTTTGCTTGATAAAACTTGCAGTCATTGCCTCTTAATATTTCACAATACCTTTCCAAGAACAGTCTGACTTAATCTTCATAGCCCTGCTTTAAGTAACTGGAAACAGTAATTTGATGCCCCGCCTTCATCCTTATCCTTGTTTTTTTCTGTCTGAGAAAACCTATCTCTCTCACCTCCTCTCTATAAATTCTCTCCTTTACCTTTTAATGCTCGTGATGATCCCACGCCCATTCAGGTTTGTCCGGTTTTTTCTTCTGCTGTTGAGCTCAAAGCTAAAGACAGTACTCCAGATGTTGACCTGCAAGTATCTCATCATCTCATCTCTGCTCCAGTGGTTGTGCTGCTGGTGATGCTTCCCAGTAAATGCTGAGTCTCCCACACTACAGGGACATCCTCCTGTCACATATTCAAGTTGTTGGCCATCAGGACTCTTGGGTTCATTTCTGCAATGCTATTCTATAGCATTGGCCTCCAGCCAGTTTTTGATTTGGGATTTTACCATCTCACAGATTCACAGAATTTAGGTTGGAGAAGGCCTCTGAGATCATCGAGTCCAAACTTTGACTGATCATCGCTTTGTCAGCTAGACCATGGCAAGTAATGCGGGTCCAGGACTCTGTGTTTGCCCTTGTCCTTCATGAGGTATATGTTAAACCATTTCTCCATTTTGTCGATGCCCCTCTGAATGGCAGCCCTACCCCTCCGTGTATCAACAGCTCCTCACAGTTAGCTGTCATCTTTCTTTGGATATGTTTTGTATCATTGCTGAGATCTTTAATAAAGACATTAAACATGATCAAACCTCGAGGAATGTCAGTCAGTAACTGGAGTTTAGCTGTACTTTGAAAGATTGACCATTACTTTCTGATTTTAGTGGTCCAGTGTGGTTCATCCATTCAGTTCACACTTAAGTTTTTGAAAAAACGTCAGCTGCGGAAGACTGCCTAAGCTTAGTCAACTTTGCTGACGGCAAAGCATACGTTATCTAGTATTCTGTCCTCAGAATCTATTATCTCACCACAGGAGGCTGTCAGATTGGGGTAAAGCGTGACAATCATCAAAGTAGCAACCCCTTGTTTAAACTTTAAAGGTGTGATTTCCAAATGGACTGTATTTGGTGGTTTACAGGGCAATGCCGTAAAGATTAGTGTACACAAAAAAAAAAAAGGAAGTGATGATTTATGGGTAAATCTCTTTTTTCTTCAAGTGTTTTAATATTCTGTAAAAAGTTTCATGCCAGGTCTCCAGTGCTGTGTTTTTACTTATTATAAGCCTTAGCTTTATACTGTTTTATAAATCTTTGATGTACAGTGGACTTATTGTACTGAGCTCTTCATAAGGTATAGTCTATTATTGCAAAGAATATTGCTTTGATCTACTTGACAGCTTTAGAGTAAGGACACATATGTGGTGTTTGATAGATTGCCTGAGAGGCAAAGAATGTTGCTGCCTTTTTGTAATTATTCACTTTTTCTAAATTAATGTATGCCAAATTCTTAGAAGAAGAACATATAATACCTACACGTGGAGAACAGAAACAGAAGTGCTGGGAAATGAAATACAAATATAAGAGTGAAGTGCAGTTAATGTTCTGATTTCGTTCAGTGATAAATCTAGTATTACAGGTGAAATATTAATAAAAGGGCCACATTTCCTCCTTCTTAGAAGAATTTTTAATATTCTGGTAAAAGTATTTCCAGTATAAATGATAACTTGTTTTACTGCTGATCAGTGATAAAACAGGTGAATTTTCAAGGAATTCATTTCTTCATCTGGCAGATCTGTTTCCTGGTGTCCATCACTTACCACCTGGAGATTTTTGGCAAGACTTATTTGTCATACTTATCATTTAGAAGCAGAAAACACAAGAACTCCTCTTTGAAAAAGATATTAAATACAAACCAACACACATCTTGGTCTGCTGCTGACCATGTAAGAATGCATGGATAACATATCTTACTGCAAGTTAGTGAATGTTACACTCCTCAAATATGGCTACTGAGGTCATTACCAACTTTAACTTCCCAATAAGCTTGAGATTAAGGCTAGACTTTTGAAAAAAAGATTGATTTGATTTATAAACAAATAATGTGTTTAAATTTGTCCTAAAGAATGTTCCTGCCTGATAGCTATCTACACTGGAGGCATTGAATGCAAAGAACAGTTACTTTGCATCTTCCTTGAAAAACATGAAAGGTACTTTGAATTGCTTACTTCACAATATCGCTGTGAGGATTATGGCTCTAGATGAAGAGAAAATGATTGCTTTTAAAATTCAAGGCAACTTGAAACACCTGAAATATTTTCTAGAGGATGTCCATCGAAAGCGTTCACTCACTTTCTGTTTCCTATGGTATATTTCTCCTTATCCCCTCCATCACAGAATCAGTCACAGAATGGATGAGGTTGGAAGGGAGCACAGTGGATTCTCTGGTCCAACCTGCCTGCTCAACCAGGGTCCTCCAGAGCACACGGCACAGGATTGTGTCCGGACAGTTCTTGACTATCTCCAGTGAGGGAGACCCCTCACCCTCTCTTGGCAACCTGTTCCAGTGAACCTGCACAGTAAAGAAGTTCTTCCTCATGTTCAGGTGGAATTTCCTGTCCATCACTCTGTCCATTGCCTTTCATCCTATTGCTCAGCAGCACCAGGAAAAGCCTGGCTCAATCTTCTCAAAACCCTCCCCTTAGATACTGATAGACATTGATAAGATCCCCCCTCAGTCGCCTCTTCTCTAGGTCATTCTTAAACAGGCCCAGCTCTTCAGCCTTTCCCCATAACTGAGGTCCTCCTCATCATCTTCATAGCATTCCATTGGACTCAGCCCAGGAGCTGCACATCTCTCATGTACTGAGCAGCCAAGAACTGGACACAGCACAGCAAGTGAGGACTCACATGAGCTGAACAGAGGGGCAGGGTTGTCTCCCTCAACCTGCTGGCAGTGCTCTTCCTGGCGCACCCCAGGATACCATTGGCCTTTTTGGCTCCAAGGGCACACTGCTGGCTCACGGACATTTTGTTGTCCACCAGGACCCCCAGAACCTTCTCTGCAGAGCTGCTTCCAGCAGGTCAGCCCCCACTGGTGCCTGGGGTTATTCCTCCCCAAGTGCAGGACCTGCATTTGCCTTTGTTGAGTTTCAGATGGTTCTTCTCTGCCCATCTCTCCAACCTGTCAAGGTCCTTCTGAAGGGCTGCACAGAACTCTGGGCTTTGGCTGCTCCTCCCAGCTTTATGCCACCAGTGAACTTGCTGAGGAGGCATCTGCCCCTTCATCCGAGTCAAAGATGAAAAGTTAAACAAGACTGGATCCAGTATCAACCCTTGGGAGACACCACTAGTTGAAGGTCTCCAACTAGACCCTGTGCCACTGATGACAACCCTCTGAGACCTGCCGTTCAGCCAGTGCTCATTTCACTTCATCCCTATTTTTCAGGTTATATAGTCTTGTTTGTTTATTTTCTGTTAGCCCAAATGCATGTTTCCATAGGCTACAAGTCCGTAGCTATCCTATGCACTCTGAATTCAGATATGTAGCAAATATACTAATAAAAATAGCATAAGCTCTTTCTTGAAAGAATAATAGCCAAACCCATCATCTTTTCCTTCAATCATGGTTATTCTCAAGTTTTTAATTGTAGTGAGGAATGCAGCACTCAACAATCAGTTTTTGAAAATATGGAAATATTTTCTCACAATTTCAGAAATGAAAAAATTGTCTCTACTTTGGGTCCCTCTCAGACCTCCCTTGCCCCGGCTGGCATTCTTTTATTTCTGCCTAAGCACTGAACAAACCTTCCAAAGTTCTTCGATGTACTTGCTATTATTGCATTTATGTGTTGCTAGCCATTAGAATACAGTAGGTCCTGCACAAATTTGATGCTTAAGAAGTTACTTTCCCCCACAAAATACATGAAAAAAACTTCCTAAAGTTCAGGACCAACTGTATTTAACAATTGAGCTGATGAAGTATGGACTCACATGCGCTGGGAAAACAGTCCCACAAAGAATGATCTGAGACTTGAAGTGTCTGATTGGAATTTTTCTTCATAGCTGATCCATATTTCAAGCATAATTTGCAGTCTGAACGAATCGGCAATGGTCACAAGCTGTCATTCACCTGGGGGAAGTGTTGAGCAAAATGAGGGAAACCTGGTGTGGGCAGATCTTTGTTTCCTTTCAGAAATTCTGGGCATGACTTGCTGACTAATGTTTTCTACTTTGTTAAAGCCTGCTTTTAGGTATTTGACCCTTGAGCACTCTGCCTAGGCTGCACAAGTACTGGCTGCAGCGGTGTTTGTTAGCTTGGCAGGTGATACTCTGCTTCTGGACCTGGCTCATGGCCAATCACTGAGTAAACCCCACCAGCACGTGTGACATGTTCCATAGGGGAAGCCCCTGTGTTCTGATAAATTGCAGCAACACCCCAGCAGCTTCCTGAATAAATGATATAATTAGCAGGGGGGAGCAAAAGTTGTTTCAACTTTGGCATTTTGTCTAACTAATATAAATATTGGATATTTCAAAGTGAGCATCATGTTACTTGTGTTCATCCCAATAATGGGAAAGGTTGGGGGGAAGTACAGCTCCTGTCTGCTCAGATACCCAAATAAGTTAAGCAAATGCTTGAGTGAGTAATAAACAACACACCATTGAAGTGAGCTAATTAATAGCTGAGAAGCATCCAAAAGGGAGGAGGCATAGAAAACTCCTCTATTCCTAGCCTGGCTGAATCTGACTGTGTACTAATTTGTCACATTAGACGTACTGCAGTAATATTTGCAGAAGGTGTAAGTCATTCTGTATTGAGGCAGAGGAGGCTTTAAAAAGCTTTTCTGATACGTTTTAAAGCCCTGTAAAATGTTGGCTCAGGAAGTCTGGAAGAGTATGCTGAAGAAGTATTTCTCTGTGCTTTCTTTAATTATGGTTATTTTTTTCTCAAAGCATCTACTTATATCTGCTTTTAGAGAACAGGAGTCTAAAAAGATCTTTGTTTTGACTCAGTAGGACTGTTATGTTCTCTTGTAGTTTATTTCTGTGTATGGCAATCTCACCAGTCCTCTGTTGTTGCTTTAACTTCACTGTAAGATAAAGAACATGGTCAGCAGGATATATGTACAAAATTGCCATTACAATTGCATCACACATAAAATTTGACGGAATGATAGCTAATGGAGTTTATAGTATTTTTTCTGACTGATGATACTTTAGCACAGCAAACTCTTGTGTGATGAGCAATTTAATTACACTGTAGTCAAGGCTATTAATTACTTGTGTGAAGAATGAAAAAAATTTTTTTGTTGAAAACAAGCATAAATTTGTTTTGCATTTGTATTTTGCTTAGAGAAAAATCACAGTCAGAAAACTGGTAAAACAAGTTCCAGATAATACTACTTAAGAAGCCAGACAGTCAAAGTGTGAAATGGCAGATGCACATGTTGCACAGATGTTGTGTTGACTGGGTAGTGTTCTTATGGAAAGCTTGTGTAATTGGAAGTATTTTTAGTGTGTTGAAACTTTGAGAAGTTGGCATTCCCATTTGCAAGTTTCTTTTGAAGAAGCTGTTTATCTTTTGTCTTTTAATTACTGAAATCTAAGGTAATCAGTGTTAAAGAGCGAAAGTAGTCTTGATTTTTGTATTTTATATAAATCAGTTGAATTTAGATATGTTTTGATATCCTGAAATATGTTGGCACATTAAAAAAGCTAATGCCGTGTAAAGATAACTTCCCAGGGGTTTAAAAACTTTTTTCATTATGCATTTGATATTTGTTGTAATGAGTGAAAACGGAGCAAACTTAGTCTATGGTATTAGTAATGTCCCAGAAACAGTGGGTATTGAAGTGCAAACCAATAAAATATTTCTCAGAGAATTTGGGGTTTTTTGTAGCTTGTACAGTTACTGCTCAGGTCTTGTGTACCTGCTGAGTTCTGCCAATGCTTTAGAGCACTCTGAATTTTCATTCCAGGGAATAGCAGGTCACACAGCATATAGTACCATAACTTTGATGTCCTGGGCTATGAGATGCTTTCTGGTGGATCTTCACCACTGTAGTTGAAGAATCACAAATTTATTTTGCAGCTGGAATTGAAAAGTTCAGTTTATTGATAAAATTGTTAGCAATAATCTCATGACCTGGGATGTGTGGACTGCATTTTTGCATGAATAATCAGTAAATGTGGCTTCCTTTTTTTAATGATTGTACATTTCAAAGAGTAAGCTATTGTAAAACTTCTGTTTAGCTTTCAAAATGTAAAGTTTCAGATACCAGAAATGAAGAAACAAAGTAAAGAGAAAGTAGCAAAATTTGGATTATTTAGATTTGAAACATTTGGTTTCTCAAGCAACTTTACAAGGATTATTTTCATTTCCATTATTTGGAAATAATGGAATATATCCAGAGAGGCATTTTCACAGACGAGAAGGATAGAAGAAAGTGTATTTTCTAAGCACACGCCGCAACTAGATCCCCAGTGTAGCTCTAATTTGTGTCGCTGGAGTTGGAAATGTCTTATGCTTTCATTCCTGCAGAGTGAGGCCACATCTGTGTGCTTCAAATAGAGACTGTGCCTTGTACATCTCAGAAAAATTTGTAAAAGACAACAACTTCCACTACCTAAAAGCTCACAAAGTTTTGATAAGGAAGAATTGCATTTCATGTCAATCTTTGTAATGTCCTCAGAATGTGAAAAGGGAAAATTAAGAAGTAGGAGACAAAGGAAAATCTGTTTTATTGTAAAGATGTGACCTTTAGTTTCTCTCTAAAGTATTCCATAGCTGTGTAAGCACTTCATGATTCAACACCAGTTTCTATGATGTTTTCCTTAATGTTTTCTGTGACCACTTAAATTAAGGTGATAAGATGTTCATGCATATCAAGATTTCACATAAAATATAGCTGGTGAGAAATTTACCCAATACAATAATCTGCAAAGAAGTTCATAAATAGCAGTATTCCAAATATTCCTTGCTTCAAGACAAAAGGATATTTTGTATTGTTGATGAAAGGAAAAATACAAGTATTTCATGTGAAGCTTCGTATCGATAGTGTTTAAAGACTCCCATAGTGGAACAAATCTGATGGGGAAACATCTCATAGGGATTGTTGTTATTTTCTGGAAAAAATAAATTATAACAGCAAAATAATAAAGTTACAGTGAGATAGAGAAAAGCAAACAAAACCCTTGAAGTGTTGGTTTTCTTCTGTGTTCTCATCAATATTAATTAAAGACTCAGGGTTTAGGGGTTTTTTCTCTTCTCTTTTGGTGTTTTTCCAAGTGTTTTAAAATAGAGCATAATGGGATAGAATAATTTTTACATGAGTTTTGAGTGCAAATGGGGGTTCAGTCCACCGTTTTTTCTTTTTTAGCCTACGGTACTTGATTGTCTGAATCAGACCTTCTTGTGTCTGCTCAATGAATTGCGTTTGTTCTGTCTCATACTACCCTTAGTGAAATAGTCTAAAAGATGTAAACATTCTATCCAGTCTCTGTATTCAATACCCTGCCTAGCAATATTTTGAAGATAACCTGTGAATTATTTTAATTATCGTTACCTTCAATATCATCGTGCTCTCTTATCCAAGTAAAATAATAACTGAATGGTATGTAAAGTTAATTTAAAACTTCACTATTTCTGGTCATTTAATGTATTGACCGAAATAATCTGAAGTATTCATTACAGAGATAATAAAAATAGTGCTATTAAAAACCAAAATTCACACTGTTCTTTAGGTTAGAACACATACAAGAAATTATCTTGGTTCATTTTTGGGAAAAAAAAAGTTAGAAAACCATAAACTGAGTAGGAATTATTATAGATTTGCCATAAATAGCAAGTGTAGTTGGTTGTTGACATGTATGCAGGACAAAATCACTGAAGGCAAGACGGTGGCTCAAACTCACCCTGAAGAGATGTGTGAGAGAACACATGCTTGGACTTTCTCACAGTGTGGACATTGGATGTGTCACAGTGATGATTTGCTAAATGTCTGACAAGGAGACGAAAGTGCCGGTGTTAGGTCACACGGTGTGAGACTGAGGGTTCTGCATTCTTTGATCTTGACTAATCTTCTCCTTTGGGTCGTCTAATGCTTGTATACAGAGGAGTTTGATGCTGTGGCAACATTACCTTTAGACAGCCCCAGTGACAGTTTCTTCCCTTCATGGAGCATCACCTGCTAGGTAGTGTGGAAAACTTGATTCTTGACAGCAAATATAAACACATGGATTCTTTAATTTCCTTCATTTTAAAGCAAAAATAAGATTTATTTTTTCTTAAAGAGAAAGACGAGAAATGTAAAGGGACAGGATAGTTGAAGCCAGTAAAGAATTAATTGAAGGTATAGTCAGTGAGCAGTGAGCAATTTAGAGTTGAACTTCCCTGTTTTCTTTGTGAGAAGAATCCTCCCTTTTTTCCCCGGCATTCTCTCACAAGGAACAGTTTTTTCATGCATTTTAACTTATTTTTAGAAGTAAACAAAGCTAATACAGTCACTCTGTATGTCAGTCTTCTTCAAACAGTATGTAATATTTTGTGTTCTCAGCCAGATTAGAAAGCAGAATAGAAGTCTCAATATTAATTAATTTTTTTATCTATTTTGTCAAAAAAAGGAAATGTATGGTGACAAACCAAAACAGGTATTGCCACTGAGGGAAAGCCATTATTCAGTCGTAGGCAGTAGTCACTGTTCAGTCGCTTGTGTGGCTTGTGATGGACTGGCTGATCGCCTAGGGATAAATATGCTGCTTAGTTTCATATTGATTTTCTCTAGGACAGAATTCGACTTTAGTACTATCCTGTTTATTAAGTAATGAGGCATAATTTTCAGAGTATCCTGCTGGTGATTATATGGCTGCTATCCTAATTTTTCAATTTTTCTGGCCATCTGCAGTCTGTTTTCAGATTCAGATAATGTTGTATCATATGAGAGTGTCTAGTAGAATGATACATCCTCTTATTCATTTTTTGTCAGGATAAAAATATAGCTATTTTTTCACAATTCGTATGTCTGTTCTGTCAGAAATTCTTGACTTTTTCATACTGTTTGAAGAGTGACAATACCTGCGAGAATAAATTTTGTTTTAGTTAGTCGTGAGTTTAAACACAAAAAAGCATAGCCTTTTATATATATAAAATCAAATGGATCAAAGTTGTCCACGGGGTCCAGGTTGTGTTATTGGACAGAGTTAAGTGGTTCCTGTTTCCTGTGAAATTAATTTGCATGAGTCTAAACTGCAACGGTATCCTTGTAACATTTACAAGCAGTTGTATACTGAGCAGGATTATCTATATTTTATAGTTTAGTAATTTTTTAGTGTTTGAAACGAAAAAAAGAAAGGCGATCTATAAGCAGAAGTTCTTACTCATTATACCTTAGTGAAAGAATGGCATCTGAATCAGTTTCACCTAAATCTGAAGATTTATGTTCTGTAGCAGCTTTGTGAGATGGTGAATGTTAAATTGTAAGATGGCATACATTTTCTATTTCTGCTAATGTTAAAGGCCTGAAACCTTGACATGTCAAAGGAAGCTGTACAAATTAGTTTGTGTGTTTTTTTCAAATATATAGTAACATGAAGACATGTAAAAAAGTTAGTACATTTAAGACATACATGTGCACAGAGTTGATGGAGAAAATTTGTACCACGCATAACTTCATTTTCTTAGTAAAGATTGTTCAACAGATTAATCTAATCCACTTAGATAGTAAGTAGGCTTACTAGACTTAATTGCTTTATGGAGTTGTTAAAATTTGTAGAATGGCTGAATCTTTTGAAATGTATGACATTAAAAGTCTTCTGCTAATATTTACCACTGAGCTGTTCGTCTGTTTTAAACATAATCTTTTAGCTCAGTAGTGTCAGAGAGAGTGCCAAAAGTGTAACTTTTTGAGAATGCCAATAAAAACCCTTAGCTGGAATAGCTGAATAATACTTGCATCATTTTCCTGGTAGCTTTACCAGTACTTGGGTTCCCACATAGCCACTTGTCGGATGTTTTCCTGAAAATAACAGATATTTTGGTTAGTTCAAGGACACTATCAAAATAAAGTCCTTGCCAGTATCTTGAGTCATTGCCATACCTGTTTCCGTTCTTAGGAAGCTTTGTCTCATCATTTGATTTTGTTGCCAAAATCAGTGGGGAGGTGTCTTTTTGACGGACTGTGCAGTACTTCATGATACTTCATATGAGCAAACATTCTCATTCCAGTGGAAACCCAGATGCTGTTCTTATGTTGGGAAAATGGATGTGGTTTTTCTAAGAATCTTCAAAGCAAAAATCTTACTTTTCAATTTTTTTTAAAAAGAGATTTAGGGATGAAGTAAATTCACACTAAAGTAGGAAGCCTTAGGAGGAAGGGTCCATTTTGCAGACAAAGAAGGCAAAACACATGAGGATTACTCAAAAGCACGTAAGCATGTATGTGTATGCGCACACATGCACAGAGGTTTCACACAGTGAAAACCTCTCATGACAAAAGATTTGAGTTCTGTCTTAGCCTCGAATTCTTAGAAATGCACAATTTAGTTTTACACTTCAAATCTAAGCAGGTCATGCTTTTTAACATTTTGAATTGCTTTGCAGTTTCATTCATCCCCTTGCAATGCTGCATAAGTTGCATCCGCAGTGATGCTATGAGGATTTTGAGATACCTGAATTAAAACTAGATATTCTGAATGGAAGAGTATCATTTGAACTTTACACTTCAGTTGAGCATTCCACAGGTAGACAGTAGTTTCTGAATGTTAATATCCTTCCCCTGATCATCAACATTAATTTCTGGGATTATGTGGGCTTCTGAGCTTCTCTGAATCCAAACAATTCATTTTGTTCTCTGTCTTGCTTGCAGGGAAGGTCGCTTGTGTCCTTCACATATTATATAAAAATACATAAAAATAACAATTTTCCACTTGTCTTGAACATTTGAATATTGCACTGAATTTTGTTAGAGTGGGGCAGAGAAAGTAGTAGTGTTTCTTCGTGGACACACTGTCTTCAGAGTTGAAGGACAATAAAGAGCCTTGCTGAATTTAATTTCTTTCTAATATGTTTGATGTATTCTGCCACCTATCACATAAGCCAATCTAGTAAAATTACAATTAACAAATTTTTAGTGCAGTGTCATGCTGTGGTGACAGGGCTACGAAGTACATGCATAGGGTCTGTGGCTTTGATAAGTATGATACAATCTGGTACTGTTTGTATTCCCATTTAGATAAAAGAGGTAGTTGTCACGCTGACTTATATTGCAGAGTGTTTCTCATGAGTATGGAGGAGATTAAAGAGCAGGACAATACTTCCATTTTTACAGCTAGCTTCACTCTGATCGAGTTACTGGTTGCTATATCAAATGGTGAAATCATAGATTATGATTGTGATAAAAGATTGGTATTAGTCATGCATATGATGCTAAGAACATGTACTGAATTAAAAATTGAGGTTTGCAGCCATTTCTAATTTCTCTGAACTTACCTCTGCAGGTAATTGGCTGCCAGTACCTTTTTAGAGAGAAGACATTTTAAAGTTGTCATTGTGTTATACATAGTATGCCACTTTGGTGTTTCTGCTGTGCTTAATGGGTTTGCTTAATAATCTTGCATAATAGCACTTTTTTCCTCATTGCGTGCTCCTAGGCAATATTTCCAGCTCTTCGTTTCACTGAGACTGTACCTTCCCCCAGATTACCTGTGACTCAGTGTATGAATCAAGACTGGAAGCTTCATTCTTGACTCATCCTAAGTAAAGGTTTCCACTAATTTTAACTTTCTTTGTCAAAACACTGGAGGAACGATGACTTAGTAAAGTATTCTCAGAAATTACCAGTGACAATTATTTCAGACTATTGGAAAGTTACTTGGATTAGAGAATCCCTAAAACTGAAAATCTGTTAGCCTTACTGAGTAGGGATCTTGTCTACAAGTTTCATAAAACTGTAATTTGTCTGAAGACCAGTGATTTAAGACATTGGTTTAGAAAGTCGGGCATTTTTTTCTTCACAGAGCTCCAGGGATAATTAGGTTTGTGTGTTTGCATTAGCTCACCTGTTTTCTTGCAGTAGTTTGTATGTCTTTTTTGCTTTTCTGCTTGAATATGCTGTCTGGTCTCTACAGATCATCGTTTTCTGCTGATTCTTTGCCTTCCGAAACAGGAACAGAAGAGAGTAGGAGAGATTCAGAATCACAAATAAATTATCTGCCAAACTATCATTTTTTTTCAGTGGGAGATTGGCACGTAACTGATTTACGTGCTCTTCATAAAGTTCATTATAAAGGCAGTAGTGCCTTCTCCACACAAGATGGGTATTCGTTACACATTGAACATCTAGAAGTTTTACCCATTGTATTTCTATTGAATCATTGTACAATGTAATTTCTGAGTAGACTGGTCTTGGTTGAGTGGTTCATTGGGTCATTTTCCAGGTGTGTCTGGGAGCAAGCCCACCACAGCAGATGAATTTATGCCCAGTTTAAAAAATTACGCTTAGAATAATATTTAGGAAAGTATTTTAATAATACTGAACAGCTAGGAAAACAAACAAACAAGCAAAAAGACCCCCCCCAAAAAAGCGGCAGTTGTTAGTGAACCAACAGGAACTTCATGGCCCAACATTGGAAAAGTATTTTTATGGAAAAACAGAATATGTAAATATTATTCAGTAATATCTGCAATCTTTTTGCATCTTTGTTATAGTACATCATAGTAATACCATATAGAAGCATGTGAAGGTCAGAAGTGTTTTTTTTTAAGAAGTAAGCTTTGTAAACTCTTTGTATCAAGGCCCGCTAATGGAATTCAATGTTGTTACCAGCCCACTATTTGAATGGCTCCAATGGAATCAGTAGCACTGCAGATAAAAGCTTTGAAAATGTCAGACTGCTGCAGGGTGTGTTTCACAATAGTTTTCCATTGATTTTCCAGTAAAGTGAAAAGTCAAATCTCAGTGATGCCTTGTGGGGCTACCTAAAAACAGAGGCTAGACAAAATTAAAAGAATAAAAAGCAGTTATATTTATTGAAGGGCCTTCAGGTACATTAGGGCAGATGAAGCCCAACTAGGGGCTGCACTCAAGAATGGACAACGGGGTCACAGGTTTCCATACTTTTGTAAGTTTGGTCTATTTACATATCGGGGGTTAATCCTCCAGCAGCAACTTCAGGTTATGAGGTCATTTACCCCAAGTTTGCTCCCCTCCAGCTCACTATTGTTTATGTTTCTTGGGGCCTGAGACAGTAAGGTGTCCTTCAGTTTCAGGCTTAGAGAGGAATTGTTTTGTCTGACCAAAATGGGAGAACAGTAGCTAACAGGCTATATGGAGTTTAGTGTTACACACCAAAGAATTGCAGAACTACAAATATACAAAAAATATAAAAGCTAAAATCCTAAGGCATCAGCAGCAGGGTTCGGGTGCTGGGTGCTTTGAAGCAGCCTCTCAGCACCAAGAGACTGAGGGGGCTGGAAAACTGCCAGGCCTGATGAGTCGGAGAAGCCTGAAGATGCAGCTCTGTGTGTCACCCACTCCTGAGGGGGTCTTGCAGAGGTCCTCTTTTGGACCCTTCTTTCCTGCTCCAGTGCCATGATTCTTTTCTTTATTTTAATTGTTTTAAACAAGTTCAGCGGGCATGATTTTGGATGCAGTTTTGAGGCTTAAGTTAATCCAAGATGAGCTACCGCAGTCTGTACTTTTGCTTCACTGCTTTGTGTTGTACAATGAACCAGTGAAGGAAACAGAACAGGCCAAAAAAACAAGTACATTTTTTCTCAGGTTTTTTGGTTGGTTGGCTTGTTGTTTTTTCTTCCTGCAATTATTTTTTTTGGATGCTTCAAGACCCTTAACTAGCTGTTTTACTGTCATATAAGGCACAAATGAGGAGACACAAATTCAGTCTGGCATGGAATTGTACACCAAGGCTGAGACAAACAACTTGCTACAAATGGGGATATTTTGTCATGGCCTTGTTACCAAAAAAACACACTCTGGAGTTCCTAATCTTGTAGTTTTTCATTCACATGCCATTTTATGTGCTTTGCTTCCTCAAGTAGTCTTTAAAATATTCTCAACAAATTGAAAGATGATCTAGTCAAAAATCAGTTTAGGTACAAGTTGATACAGGTGAGATGTAGTAACCTAGGGGGAAAAAAAGGCAGTAAGGTACAGAAAGCTAATTTTCCAGACATATAGCAGCTTTAAAACCTGAGGCACTCAAGGTCCCAGCACATGTTTCAGTGAGTAGTAGTTTGCCAGCATTTGGATATTTCTCGCTGGAGACTCTTGCACTGTGGATTTTTCTGTTTGTGGCATGTAGTCTGACTCAGGCTGACTTACATTACTGGAAATAATGTAGAATTAAGTTTGTTTAGTTGGGCAGCATCTGTACATGAAATCTTTTAATCTGCTGTGGATTTAGTTATTTCAGTTGCCTTTAAAATGCTCAAAATTGATGAAGTATCTAATATATAACGAGAAAACGATTGTACCATTTCATTCTGGGAATAATTCATTTAACTGTACAGTTATTCATTTAAGAGGCTGAAGATAGCGTGTGTGTTATGAAAGTCAAGTACCAAGTTACTTTACCACATTACAATAATGACTTTTTATTATTCATAAACAATATTTATCCTCTCTTAGAAAATGATGCCTAAATTTCGCTTTTGAGGCTTTGTTGAATTCCGCTTTGAATTATTGCCAGGTTATTTGGCATTTTCCTTCTGCTTCTTTTTGTTTGTTTTACAGAATGCTCAATATTAGTCAATGGGAGAATATTCCAATTTACTCCAATGGGAGTAAATAACTTTGTTTGATTTCTCATGTTTGGAAGTCATAACAGTGAATGGTATTTCTGATATTTCCGTATTTTGTATTATTAAATTATTTAAAGTGCATGGAAATGTGACCCAAAACTGTGACTGGTAAAATTAGTCTGATACTGAAATCTTGATACTGAAATGTTAGAGAATATGCTAGAATCGTAGAATCAATAAGGTAGGAAAAGACTTCTAAGTCATTGAGTCCAATCTTAGACCGCTGTTTCCCTGAGTAGCCCATTCCAATGCTTAGGCACAGTTTCAGTGGAGAAATTCTTCCTGATGTCCAAACCAAACCTCCTCTGGCAGAGCTTGAGCCTGTGTTTTCTTGCACTTTCAGTATTTGCCTGGGAGAAGAGGCCGACCCCCACCTTGCTACAGTAGGCATTTGTAGAGAGCAATAAGGTCTCCCCGGAGCCCCCTCTTCTCCAGGCTAAACAAACCTACCTCCTTCAGCCACTCGCTGTAGGATTTGCTCTCTAGGCCCTTCACCGGCTCTGTTACTCTTCTCTGGACACCATACAGCACCTCAAAGTCTTCTTGCAGAAGTCCAGGTAGACTACATCAACAGCCTTCACTAGGCAGGTCACCTGGTCATAAAAGGAGAGCAGCCTGCTCTGGCAGGGTCTGCCTTTCCTAAACCTCTTCTGGCTGCATCTGATCCTGTGGTTGTCCTGTATGTGCCATATGTACGTATGCAAAATCAAGGTGAAGTTTCAACTATTGCTATTGAAAATGTTCAAATGAAATATACAATCAGACTCCCATGGGAAAATGCTGTTTCTTGGCTTTAACCAGAATCCCTCCCCCCTCCCCAAAAAAACCCCCACACAAAACAAGAACGAACAAAACAAAACCAAAAACTAACCAAAAAACTCAAAAAAATCAGAAAAGAACATACAAAATGGAGCAAACCCTCACCATGTCTAAAATAAATATGCATGTGTGTTTTAAGGCAATATTTTTTGTATAAAAGCAAATACATGAACTTAAAATTTGAATTTAAATTTGAAAAGTAACACTAAAAGAGCTAATGCTTTTAGTAAAAATATTAATGAAAAGATACTGTGGAAAAAAGAACTCTGCCAGATTTCAGCCTGGTCTTTTTAAATTGAAAGCCCTTATTTGGAAAGAAAAAAAATTGAACACAAGTTTCTTACTGGCCTTCATAGGGTAGCAAAATAAACATACTGTTTGTATTAAGATGAAAAAAATTAATTTTGTTGGCGTTGGAAAGGATTTAGCACTTGCATATCCATGTTACAATTGGCACATTTAACACAGCTTTGATTTATGAATATTTGCATCAGTGTTTAACAGAATGTAGCCTCTACTTTTGAAGAGCTGGGAAAACATTGCACAAAGAAACTGAATTTGTATTGCTCCTTGCCATCACAACTTGCATGTAATTCCTGCAGTATTGTGAAAACTACAATTCCCATCTGAAATAATTCTATACATCCAGAAGCTCATATACACAGTTACACTTCAAATTGGCATGATTTGTTTTGCAACAAATTCTGTTTAAAAAGAAAACCCCTTAGAGGAAAAAAACCCATTTGACTTTTATGAAATAAACTACTTCAGACATCTCTGCTACTTTTGTTGCCTCATTCTGGCTTGATTTAATAGTTCCCTTTTGGAGGACAGCTTTAGATTCATGTTATAAAGGACTCTTTCTGCAGTTGGATTGATACAAGTAGAAGCAATCTGTCTAGATGTAACAGTAGGACTGAAGTTTTAATTTGGAACTTTATTAGACTGGAGGACATAATTTAGCAGTCAAATATGTTTGTATGTGTGTCTCTCATTATATTTTCCATGTGAAATTAATATGTCAGTTTGCAAAATAGGTTTGATAATGGTCAGAATTAAATCCAATCATATAACTCGTATACAAAATGTAAAACTGTTTTAGTTGTAGTATTCAGTAGAGCAATGTGGCAAACAAACGTTCTTTAGATAACAGCAATACATTAACTAAATTTCTAAACTGTTGGAAACTTTTCAATGCAGTAGATTAAGTACTTAAAACAAAGGAACAAATTATCCAGTGTTATCTTTGTAATTCCAGTTTAAGCACAACAGAAAACAAAAATGGAGCATATTCTTTTTCTGTAACTCACTTTGTCTGGTAGGCAAGATTTTTATTTCCATGTAAATATTAATGCTTTTTAGCAAAAGAAATAAAACTAGATCACATGCAACAGTGATGGAGCAGATGTGATTGGCACTTCGATTTTGTGGTTTCACACTTGTGAGTCTTTCCATAACTTATGTAATGTGAAGCATGAGTTCATGATTGGCTGAGGGGTTTTGATCAGAGTAAAGAAATGACTGGAAATTTTACTTCAATAGTGTCATTATATAACCATAATTAATATGAGAAGTTGGAAAAAATATGCAGATGTAGATGCTTTTCCTCTAGAGTGGCTGCACTTCCAAAGATTATATTGCTTACAGTTATTCTATTAATTAAAAAGTTGTTCTGTCAAGTACCAGGAAAAGAACATAAAAATGTTTATAGTGAAATTTGCACATGCTTACGTTTGTTATTGTTGAAAATTCTTGAGAGATTGAGAAATACAATGTGGCAATTCTGCCAATTGTTGTAAAACTAAAACGCTTCTCTTTTTTTTTTNAAAGTATTAGGTTGTGTGTTTACCTTGATGATATTATTCGTGCTCTTTATGGAGTGAAAACTTTGACGACATCTCTACCATCTAAAGACTATGATCAGAAATGGAAAATAAGTAAGACTTGCCTGGTTAAAATTGCTGTGACCTTAGATGGGACTGCTTGCCATTGTTGAAAAGCAAATCTATTTATTGATCCTTGATTTTATGAAGTACTTAGCTGTGTGTGTTCTACAGGACATGCCATTTCCACGCCCTTTCTCTTGATAGATATATGTGCCATATGCCCTTGTGAACTCAGGAGCTTAAGCTAGTCAAGTTACCTATCTCAACACATGAAAAGGAAGAATTAACCACAGTTCCCCTGCTACTAGTGTAGCTTTCAACACCTTTACTATAGTGTGTAGTATTGATAGGATATATAACTGTGAAAGGACAAGAAAATGCACTGAAGTGATCTAAGAAGTAAACTATCATCTTGATATGTTTTTTCTAGCTATTGAAAACCTTTCCATATTGCAACTTATTCTGACAGTGAAACTGTAGAATACCTCTGATTTAAGTACCATCTGGTTATGCTCAAAGCTTTAAAGCTATTATCTCAGCTTAAAATTTCAGCATCCTATACTTTTTTCTTCACCAAACTATCCATTTTTAAACCACAAATATTTTTCCAGTCCTTTCAGATTTTATCTAAAAGTATATTTTAACAGTATTTAAATAGTTCTTAAACAATAACAATTTATCTTGATAGATGACATGCTGTGTTTTTTCATTTTATTTTAATTAGCCATTGTGGAACCAAATTCCCTTTTGTTTTATTCCTTTGAATACTGTTTAATTATAGTTATCATGCCAAATATCTTAAAGGTTATTTTACCAATACAGTTTCATTTAACATAAGCCATGTGGAATCAATAGTCCTGTTTCCTAAAGTGAATGCTTGGAAAATCTTACATTCATATGTTAAGAGTACACATCCTTTCCTCATTAGCTGGAAAGTACAGGGATTTTGGCACAGGTTCTGTGTGGAAGCATTGTGCAGCTTTTATATGGATTTTGTTTTTAGCCTTTGATGACACTGTTTAGAATAGGAAGTATCTAATAAGTAAAGCATTTTGTCTAATGTGCTGCCAGTGTGTTTAATATATGCCTGGAGGTCTGAAACATTATCTTCTCCACTATAGTAATATGCATTTAATTCTCTGAAAGCAGAAGGTCGAACTTTTAAAAGGGACTCAAAGTACATTTTCAACTAAAACAATTTAAAACACATGGGATAGGGGACCAGAGTAATGTACGGTTGGTTTTTATGGTTTAATCATGATCATGTTAATGCACACCAGTAGCTAATTAAAGAAAACTTTTATTGTTCATTTTAAATGGGTTATGTAAAGAGTAAGAGAATTGATATAATACAGCCCAATGATAAATGTTACCATTACATTTGCTAACAGCAAGATGATATTGCTGTTCTTGACATCTTTAAAGTATTTGCCCATTTATTCCATAATACAGCAAAGAATCTTTTTAGAGTTGTTATACCGAGACTCGTTCCCTCTCATCTCCTTATCCCATTAGAGGAATACCTAAATTCTTCCCAAGTTTATTAGTAAGCATATCTTCAGGTTAACTGTGAAACAGTGTTGGAAGGCTTGATGCTCTACTGAGCTGAAATTGATGCAAGAAGTTCCAGTGATACTTCTTCACTTTTCTTTTCTACTGAGTTGTGTTATATACAGCTGTCTTGCAAATCATTACTCACATGTTTCAGCCTTTATAATATATGTGGTAAGACCATATATAAGTCAAAGTTTCATTGTGGAACCGGGTGGCATGGAAAACCGTAATAGGATATGGTGTCTTTCACCTTTTGGGCTCTGGTTCATATTCCGTATTGCTTAATACTGAGCAGAAATTGCCTTCTGAGTGCTGTTCAGTGACCTGCATGAATTAATTTGGGGTCTCAGGAAAGTTTCTGTAGTTGAATGTCCACATAACAGGAAACTCAGCAGTTGGGACCAATTAGCACCCTTGCAGCAGTCTGCACGGAGAACCTGTAGTCTGACTGGGGATGGAGGCAGAGCTCCTTTCTTACCTTCCTTGTGGTGCTTTGCATAGTCCAGAACATTTAATAAATACTGAATTATAGAAAGAGGCAGAGGAAAAGAGTTAGGCTTCAATTCAAACCTGTTTAGGTGTGAGAAGAGAGGATCCATTCAGAAACCAGAAGTACTGTGATTTCTCCCTCTGCTTGGTCAAACACATGCAATGCTTTTCTCCCTGGAAGGTTGTCACTTAGTGGATGACACCATATTTTCATTTCCTCTGGCCAAGTCGTGCATAACCTAAATGTCAGGTAGCTGCAGAAATTTCTGCTGCGTAGAGGAGATCAAGCGAATACTGTGTAGTAACCATAAAAGTATCATTCACCACTGAATCATGCTTTCTGAAAACATTTTTCATCAGACTCCACTGATGTCTGTGAAGCAAATAAAAATTGCTAGGTTTAGCAGCATATGCTCTCAACTTCATTTTAGGCAGCATTGCCATGAAATGATATGGCAAGATTTTTTCACAGCTTCATCCCTTCTGCTTGCCCTCAATACATGAGCAATGAAACCATCTGTACCAAAGTGCCATCAGTGCAGGATATGGGTGAAGCACTTTATAGTTTACCAGGCAGAGAGGCTGAGGTGTAAATAGCCTAACTTTGCTAGGATATCAGGAGGAATGAGGATTTCTTGGCTCACAATACAGTGATTCATTAAAATGGTCTCTAGCTATTTTTACAGGGGCTGCATTAAAAGTGGTATCACATTTACAAGTCAGTGATATGAGTCTGCCATAGAAAACAGCCGCAAAGAATTTTATTGGTTATTTGAAAAATATGTACATGAGTGAATCTGAAAAGATTGTAACCAGAGCTGGCGAAAACCTTTTCAAAGAAAATCTCAGCTAGTTAATGGTTCTGTTTTAGGATTTCCTCTGTAATACTTTTCCTAGTATGTTCATTCCTTTAAAGAAAAGGAGAGGGGATTGCTCCCTTTGTTCCATAAAGCACAATATAAAGGAAGGTTTAAAAAGCCTGCTTTTCTTTACCTCCCTCATAACCCAGTTTCTGCAGTACGTGTAGAATCTAATATATTGCTGCATAAAGACCACAGAAATTTGAAGAAATTGAGTAATTCACTGCCTTTCATTCCTATAGTTAAGTTGCTGATAAATTATTTATTTTTAATTCATTATTCTCTTTTGAAGAGGAAGTTAAGTACTGTTGCCCTAGTTCATATTTCACTTTTTGAAGATTCATTAGGGTACAGAACATAAGAATAAATTATTGAAATAGGTCCTGGAATGAAGAAATTAAATCATTGAGTCAATGTGCAGTGTCAGCCAAAAAATCCCAACAAAATACTGGACATCTGGTTGGAGATGGAGAACAAGACAGAAGGCAGCATTTCACTCTTATAAAGAACTGTAGTGGTTCCACTTCTGGGGTGCTTTGTGGAGTAGTCAAGAAGTGCATAGTGGAGTAACAGAAGTAGAGAAGGAAAGCTAAAAAGATTAAAGGTGCTGGAGTACCTTCTTTGTGAGGAGAGACTAAAAAGCCTGGGATTTCCATGTCTGAAGAGGAGAAGGCTGAGGGGAGCTGTGATCACAGTTTACAAAGTCATAACAACACTAATAAAGCTGAAATGTGGACCTGAACTATTTGTATACTACAAAAGATCAGGGGAATGCAATGTCACTAGGAAGAGATGGTTTAAAGCAATTTTTTCAAAAAATTGAAACTTGTTGCCCCCGAAGGTTGTGGAGAACAGATACTGTCAGTGTGTTCAGAAAGGAAGTGGATGAATTCATGGACAAGAAGCCCAGAAATGATTACTAAAATGACCACACAAACATGTACCCCTGGCATCCTACATGCAACAGCTGTGGATGCCTGGGGAGGAGGAGAGGAAGTGGACACAGTTTATGGTATCTCTTAGCAGAGTTTCCTCCCGGTGGTATTGAAAACAGTGTACTGGGCTGGATGGGTCACGGATCCGACCGAGTTGGGAATTTCTTATGTTAGCTCCTGTACAGAGCAGTGCAGAAACTCTTCTGCAGCAGCACAGATGGAAGTGTTAGTTATGCTGTGGAAGCTGTACAGGGTGAATGTATGACTCTAGCCTTCATGTGAATCTGAGGAATTAGTCATACATCAATTGTTATTGATATTTTGCAGATTATTTTTTTGCCACCTGTTTTAAAATATGCTCCCCACATTGTCCTCAAGTTTTTGGTAGGACTTCTACTTGTTTTGCGAGCAGTGTTGGAAGTGGTTTTTCCTGAAGTACTTTTTTGTCTTGGGATATCTCTGTCTCTTGAGCTGAGACTCTAAGGTCTCTGGACACAGCCTTGCAACTTTTTATTTCACTCTTGCATTTTGTTTGATAGAAGATACACTCTTTTTGTTTGTCAGTGGTGTGTTTTCTTGTTGAAATATTTCTGTATGCAATGATTTCTCATGTGAAACCCTGTGAATGTCACAGCCAATACCCTATGTGGCCTTGGTAAGCCGAGAACTCATACCCATCACTGAGACAGTCTTTAGATAGTTCTGATGTTTCCTTTTGGTGTTTTATGTAAGGCAGCTGCCATTTCCATGACTCCTAAGAAAAATACATTTTTCTATAAAATACTTTTTATACATTTCAGATTAGAATTTCCATTTTGTCTTTTTATGATTGTATTGTATTAGTGGATTAATATTATGTTCTATTTCATCTAATCACAGCACAAAATTTTAGTGACAAAGGTAACCTTTTGAGCATCAGTGGTCAAAATTAGAAAACAATTCTAACTAGGCTTTTTATTTATAATACATTATTTCAGAGATATATGGTTTGTATTAATCCATGAATTTCTTATAAATTCTTCAGAGTTTTTTAAAAGAAGAGTTTAATTTTTTTTAAATGTTGTTTAAGCCTAGAAATCCTTACTGCTTGCTCTTTTTTTTCTCTTTCATGTATTTTTTTGGCTCTTCAGCTATTGTGAGTCATCATTTCATTACAACAGACACCTGCTATGTTTTTATGAGTGATTACTGTATTAAACTTGGCAGATATTTTTTTAAATAATTCTCTTTTTTGACATCATGTTTACGTAGTGATTTTTTGCTGTGGTTGAAATGGAAATAGTTGGGATATGGATATCAGGAGTTAATATAACATTTTCCTTTGCAGGTTTCCAAACAAGAACAGAAGAAGATGGATGTGGCTGATGGAGGAACAATTGAGACTTCTTCCCGTTATAGCGGGGCACAGGACAGTGGAATTGGCAGTGACAGTGTTAAGATCAGAATCATTCAGATCGAGCAGCACAGTGGTACCAGCCAGCACCGCATTGCCCGTCCTTCCCGCCAGTCTTCCATCGTGAAGAATCTCAACTTCATTCCCTTTGACATTTTTGTTACAGCAAGTCGAATCTCATTGATGACTTACTCGTGCGCTGTCTCACCTAAATCAAAATCGGTGCAAGATCAGAAAGATGGTGAGAAGATCAGTAAAAGCTCCTTGAACCTTCCAGAAACAGTCTCAGGCAGCAGCCATGATACCAAGAAGCCCAGTCAGCCATGCATCTCCTCTGTCACGGCAGATGATCTTTTGAGCAGTAACGTTCCCCTGTCTGCTGGGAGAAAAACGGGTCTTTTGTCACTGGAAAGTCTGCACGCTTCCACGAGATCATCTGCTCGACAAGCCCTGGGTATAACTATTGTACGGCAGCCTGGGCGCAGGGGAACTGGGGACATAGAGTTACAGCCATTTCTCTACCTGGTTGTATCGCAGCCCTCTGTGCTCCTCAGCTGCCACCACAGAAAGCAAAAAGTAGAAATATCAGTGTTCGATGCTGGCCTTAAAGGAGTCACCTCAGACTACAAGTGTACAGGTAAAAGCATTTAACATTCAGTCCTGGTTATAACTGTGAAAATGATTGCACATCTCAAAGTTACAAAGGGTGGTGGAAAACAGCATGAGAGAACTTCAGGACATCTTTAAATATCAATCACTAAATATACGTATTTTTAGGTTTAAACATCACAGCTGAATCAAGTTAAGTGTGTAAAATGTTTGAATTTAATTAACCTTTTAACAACCAGTTCTTCCTGGTTTTTAGTATTGCTTTCTCATTACCAGACTGTGAAAGGGATTGTTGCATTGCTGTAGCTTCTCAGAGTTTTCTAAGTAAGAGTTGTAAGCCAAGGTAACTTCATACAGAGCATTTTTAATGACTGAATGTCACTGTATTTTCCTATACTAGACTACCAATAAAATATAAAGATAAACACTTTAGAAGCACCTGGTTTTTTAGACATAAGCTGTAAAAAAAATAAAGTGATCTTTCAAATGGCATCAAGTGATGTCATGTGTTTTAAGTTTTCATTCAACTGAGCAATAGAGTTTTGCAGGAGATTCCATCACTTAATAAGTGGTGGTTTGTTTTGGTTTTTTTTTAATTCCATATGCAAGACTTTTAACGAGAGATGCCAAAATAGCTGTTCAGTAAAAAATATTCTGAAATATTCTTTTTCTGCCTTATCTGTACTGCTGAAGAGAGAAATCAAATGATTGCAATTAATTTGTCTAGCAGTCAGTACTAGGTATAATGATTTCATGAGATATATCGTTATGGAGTGTTACCCCAATAAAGTGTAAATGAGTGTGCAGAGATCCAGGTGAATGTACAGCCAGAATGATACGGGGTTTCAAATTGTTCTCTGAATGAGAGCTGTAGTATTGCTGGTTTTACCTTGACAGTATTCCCAGCACTGCAGTTGTAAAAATAGTATACTTTTCTGTGCAGCTTTACCAAATCTTTGCTGAATGAGATTGTATCTTTTGAAAATTAGCATTGAAATAATTTGCTTACGCAAAAAACTAAAAATGCAATCTTAACTGTTCTCAGAAATCTGATTTGTAGTGGAACTTCTAAGCGGGATTAAACAGTGAGGAAGATTACGCAGTGGAAGAGAAGATACTTAAAACAGGGAGATTTGTTCTCTGTTACATTTTTTAAATCCTTCTTCTGTTTTCATCTTTCTCTGCTGTTCCTGTTCTGTCCTGCCTTGAGCAAAACACATCTGTGTCATTAATTTGATTTACTGCAGATTCTCACGTGTATTTGTTAAATGCTATCTAAAATGTGGTCATTGCAGCAATTAATGTGAAGAGAATTCACAAAGCAAAACTTGAAGGAAGCTTGGAGTAGGTCTGAGATCACATCTTCATTAAGTCAGTACTCTGGAAAGATGGAATAGGACTTCTTCATTTCTGATGTCCGAGGTATTCGAGTGTGTCCTTGGTACAAGCTGCCAACACCAATGAACTGGGCAAAGTTCTGTCCATTCTGCTTCTAAAATTAACTCCTGAAGTCTTTCACCATCTTCATGTCTATGGCAGCAATTCCAGAAAACACAAGCTGTAATAAAGTCTTCTTATAAATTGAAAGTGGCTCAGAGAGCACAGAAGCATGGCAAGAAGTCTAAATAATAAAGATAGTAGGAATATACAGCCTGAGAATTCCTCGGTCTCTATGGGTTGCACAATTGGAAGACCAAGGATTAGCCATACATGGGTCTTACCCTTTTCTTTGGCTTTATGTCTGCATGTCAGGCAAATGTAAAAAAGTGTGGAGGCAGGACTCAGACATTATGTGAAGGCAGAATTTCTGGTCTCATCCTGCTGCCTTTGTGGGCAGTAATAAGTACCTTCCTCAAAATACCTGTGTATCACACAGAATCTTATGCTTGCTGCCAAAGCAGTAGCACTCTTTTCAGAAGAGTTTGAGAGGTGGGTGCCAAAGTTCTAGTGCCTTTATTTAGGAAAATACCATCCTAATTGTGAAAATAAGTTAATAAAATTAAGCCACACTTCAAGTTACACACTAATTCACTCAGCAAAATAGGTAGTATAGAGTTTTTACTGCCTCTTGTTTAGGAAGACCTGCTGCGCTGGTAATTGCATCATTTAGGATTAATGTTGTCATACCACTGTAGTAACGTGTTAGTTCTATTTTTAATTTCTAACATGTATTAGAGGGAAAACAGCCATGAACTATATGTGTGTGTGTATGTGTGTACATATTACACACATTCTATATGTTATATAATGTATAATACAGAATAAGGAGCTTTGTGGCATTTTTTGTGCTGCTGTGTTTAATTTCAACAATCACACCAACTTTTCTTGATATTGTGACTATTTGCTGACAGTTTTGTCTGAAAGAGATATATCATCCACATGAAGAGCAATATAAAGTTTATTTGAAAGAACCAAGTTAGCTTCTCTCCTTCTCTAAAATACTCATGCACTATATTCCTGTATTTCTCTGTGTATCAAGGACTGGAGAGTGGGAAGAAGGCATAAATGATGTTTAATTTACAGTGAATGTTGCTAAACATATTTCCAGTTAGCCTCTCTAGAAGACTGCTCTTGTGTGTACACCTATGCATGCAACTGACTCTCTATTATCTAACATATAATGGAAAGAGAACACAAGCTAAATATAGAAGATATATTTTAACTGGATTATAAGAACTGAGGGAGCATATTCCCTCTTGAAAACAAGACAAAAAACAACCAACCAAATCATAGACCTAATGAAAATATTGTGTGCTTTCCATCCTGTGGTGGAGATAGGCAACAGCACAGCAGCTGCTCAAAAGTTCAGGCCTATAACATAGCAAATTTCAATCACAACCTAAACATTGAGACTTGTCTGAGCAAAAGTAAAAATGCATTGTTACAAAGTTTTTGTTGGTAATCCTACAGGGGTGTTTTCTCATTACTTAAACTAATATGGTTAAACTTACATAGTTAAGCTATGTATGAAATATTTACATTACCTTGAAAACATGCTAATAAAATCTCTCCCATTTAAAATCATTCTATGTCTTCTATGCATTCTACACCATATACACTGTGTAAGAGTATTTTAGGAATGTTTTAAAAAATTTGGACAAGTTGTTTGTATCAATTTTGGTGTGAAATTCTGAAAACTTGAATACTGTTAGTTCAACAGCTGTAGATCCGGCTCTTGTGAAATACTGTGCTATTTCTTACAGCTTTTCTAAAAGAAAAAAATCTACAGTTCTGAAACAACTCTCAAATTTTTGCAAGGCAGGAACAAATACGAATTTCTGTTGTGAAATTAGGAAGGTCTTATATTTGAGTTGACATTACTTCCACAAAAAAACTTTAAGGTAAAGAAAACCTGGTAGTAGTCTGGATCTAGCTGTGCTTTTCATCCCTCACCTCCCAATAGTATACTTCTAAGAAATGTGTTGTTTAGCTGTAAGTCAACCAAGTTTGTGTAGCCTTTAGTAGTGCTTCTGACAGGTAATTTGATGACTGTCTGTTTTATGAACCTTTTTATAAAACAGGGAAATTATCCTTTAAAACTGTACCGACATGAATTTTAAAGAGAAAAACAGTTAGTCCTGGGCTGGTGACAGAATTAAGGCTTACTGCTTCATGGTGGTTTAATGCTTTGAACATTGTGTAGAAATGAAGATTTTATACTGTTATGAAGCCATATGTATTTTACTTGGGACAAGGGTCTTGTTACTAGTTTTGAATAGGGCGTAAAATTCACAATCTTGCACATTAAACTATCACTCCCTTTGTGAGACAGAGCATTGTACAGTGGCCGAAACACCAAATTTCATTGAAAGAACTTGTCTCCTCTGCCACTAGCTGTGCTATTTATTTTTAGATTAATTTCTGAAACACGAAAGAAGTAAGAACTTAATAATTAAATAGGAGGAAATAGGCTATTTAAAAGTCAAATATTCTTAGTTTATTAATTAGCAGTTAGTAGCGGCACATTTCCATCTAACCAGTGTCTGTATGTGGGAGCATTTGCCTGCTCGGGAGCTAAAGACCCAATGGTTGTGCTTCCTCAGTCTTCTCTATAACCAAGTCCACTGTCAAGTCAGCTTGTAGAAGCAGGAGACTTATTAGGTTGTTGAAATGTTAGCTCAGTTTTATTACGGTTGTGCTAAACTCCTTCATTTGTGTCTTGTAATTGTGCAGCTTGATTGCGATTATGATACTGCAAGGTACAGGAACTTCAAATCAAAGTAAATAAATTAATGGAATAAATTTTAACTCCTTAGTAAGTGGCACTAGAAAGACTAGTTGCTCTTCGAGTTTACCTGTGACATTCTGTAAAAACAGACTGAAAGATACTGTAAAATGACCCTTTTTTATTAAATGCTCATCCTATATTTAACAAAAAGGCATCTGCTAACTGTTAGTTTTTGCAAACAGAGTTTTGGCCATTTTTACTTAAATAAAAGTGGGTGCAATTGTTTTTAATGTAATCTCATAAGCTGCTTTTATAAATATTTTTTTTAAATCTTTATTTGCTTTGTTTCAGGTAATGTAATCCAGATACAAAATTGCCTCATTTCCTGACCACTGTGCTCTGGGCATTCTTGAAAAATCTTTTTTCTATTTGTTTGTTTGTTTACTTTCAAAGAGGAGGTTGTGGTGCTTGGTTGTTTCAAGGGAGAGAAATTTCTCAGTAAATATCTGTTATGCATGGAATTTCTTCAACTTCTGCCAACGACTCATTTGCAAAAAGCAGTCATTGTGAGGCCATCCAGAATTATTTTTGATTTTTATTTTATTTTATTTTATTTGACACCCACGCCTTTGATGGCAGGGGGTCCATGGAGAGCAGATGCAGTAGCTAAGACCACATGTAACCTCTGATCTAATGGAAAGCCTTTTCCAGGCTGTTGCATGAAGAGCAGCACAGGCTGGCTCTGGCGGGAAGTCTGATTCACTGCCTCTCTGTCAGCCTGTGCTTCCTGCATGGCAGAGAGAGGATTTAAGGCTGTTTCCTAGCATAGCATTGAGGGAGTTCTGCTGGAGTGTCACCTGTTCCCCTCTGAGTATATTTATTGTCCAGTACATCTGCAGTCATGGGTGAGGGGGGAACAGAGCAGCCCCCATCCGTAAAGCCAAATTGGCCTGGGAATGTGCATTCCTCAGGTTACTGTAAGTGCTCATTTTTGAACTTCCTGACACAGCACTTGTGAGTACTCTAGCAGAAATGTTTTTTCACTTGTGTTCTTTAAATTCCAGTGGAAACCGTTTTGAAAACAAGACCAAACGTTCCACTTCAGAGTTTCAAATGCAGAGATGATTGCAGCATCGTACTGGCTTTTCAAATTGACTGCAGACCAAAATATGATTCATCCATTGAAACAAAAGCACATTGCAGTGCTCGTTTGGGCTGGGTAGCGTTCCAGCAGAGCAGGCCAAGCTGCTGTTCCGCACACACGCTCAGTAGCCCTGTCCCCTGCCTGGGGCTGACAGGGTCTCTGGGTCCCTGAGCTCCCCCCCATTAAAGCCTCCCACAGGTTATGCTCTCTGAGCTGGCCTGGCTGTCAGCTACAAAGAGGAACAAAGACACATTTTGGAGAATGAAAATCTTCAAAATGCAAGATTTCTCCTGCCTTCTTTGTTTCCTTTCCCATACTCCTCCTTTTCCTCAGAAGTTTGGGGTTTGCTGTCTTCTGTTAACAGAAGACCAAGGGTGTAGCAGTGAAATCAAAAGCTTGCAAATTCAAATCAAGTTTAGGAAGATATCTCATAAACTGAAGTTTGGAGCTGAGGTCTGGATCTCAGTAAGGCTAAAAGTGGCTTTGGGTGTTTGTGTGAATTCAAAAATAGCCAGAGATTTTTTTTTATTATTTTTAGAGAGGAGAGAGGAAGGTAAATGTGGATCTATTGAAGGCTTCAGCTTTTCAGTCTTACAGATTTTAAATTATACTCATGTAATTTAAAGCCTTGTTGATCTGTGATAGTTGTGTCACCATTTTTCTTTTGCTGCCACAGACAAATTTTTCACATGGTGTAGAGGATAAAATTTCTGGCCGTCTTCACTGCTCCTTGCTTCTCAGTCCTTTCTTTTCTCTCTCTTGGCTTGCTGTGGAGTAATTCTAGCCTCTCCTTTTACTTATATATGCATCCCCTGGGTTTTCTCCAGCATTTTCTTTATACAAATAACTGCAAATTTAAGTGTTGATTTTTGGGAGAATCGTAGAAAATGGAAATGGAAATGACCTATTATAATACATTATTCAGACCAGTTCCCTGCTGATGCATAATTGTTCCCAATTGTATATTTTATAGTGTTCTGTCAAGTGTGTTTTTAAACATTCTGAATGCTTCCATCATTTCCTTGAGAGACAAGAGTCCTTTTTCCAATAGCTCTCCTCATCATGAATTCCTCGCTTTTCATTCTAAAATTCCTTTTTTCCATTCAATTGCTTTTCTGTTTCCTGTGCTTTTGGCATAGGGTTTGGTTGACTGATATTGGTTTATTCCTTTCCTGATTCTGGATTCTATGAAAATGCATGTGCTATTTTCTGCCTTAGAAGAAAGGCAGAAAATACGTATCGGGGTACATATCATTTGGTTGTTTTACCTTTGATGTATATATATATTTGTCTTACCCTCACACATTTTATTTGGAACTCCCCTCAAGATTTTGATATACACAAGCATAGCCAATTTTGAAACCTCTGGATTTTAGCTTTCTTATCGTTACATAAAAACTTAAAACTGGCATTCGTGGCTGGACAGCCAAGTCTGTTATGCAGGTTCCAAATTAAGTCTATGCCATGGGCTTGGAAGCACTCAAGCTGGCTCTTTGCCCTTTGATATTATTACCTCTGTGTAGAGACGCAGTTGGGAAGTTGAGCAGAAAGTACCCCAGAAATGATAAGCAATGTGGACATCTTGACCTTAGTGGGCCAAAAGCCTTGGGAACACCAAACAAAAGTTTGACGGTAGAAGTAACGCTCTGTATTGCATTGTGCCTTGTTTTAAAGAAATCATGCAAGACGATAATTAAGCATGTTGCTAGGGGAACATGATTTGTGTGATTTTTACTGAGGTAATGGAAAATCTTGCCCAAAGTCTGTAAGAGTATTAAAACCATGCTGTAGAATCAATAAATCGGCTTTTACTTGCACCAAGAAAAGTTCGGTCTCTCTATCACCGTCACCTGATGCGAATTTGTCAGTGTAATACTCCTGCTTCCAGAATTAGCTGTTTCACTTGAACTTAAAAAGTGCTTGAACTCAGTAAGACCAGTGCTGGGTTAAAAGTAATACATTTTGTTGGACTTGGGCTAATTTTGGAGTCCTTATCATTATTGACATATCCCAGTCCTGCAGTGCCCCAGGTGATGAAGAGATGATGGTGCTGCACTCCTTGGAGACATGACGGAGCAAAACAATCTCTTGAGAGTCCCATGGTTGCTTCATTTTTTTGGTTCTGTGCTTAAGTGCTGCAGTTCCCAGTGATCTGAGGGCAGTGTGTATAGTTAATGTAATATATATTGCAGGGATTTTCTGCTATGTAAGTTCTTTTCATCAGAGATATTTTCATCTTGAAAGAACTACAACTTTGAAATAATTATTAGGTATTTTATAACATGAACACACTTTAGGATTATAAGACTACCTGTAAGTATGTTTTACAAGAGAAATGTTCAACTAAATTTAGTGGATTTTCTGAAAAGCTGGTGGGAGGTATAGGTTGCTATATACAGTATGTGATGATGTCTTCCAGAAATGAGACAAAATAATGGCATATTGCTATATTTTGTGCCGTATTGGTACACCTAAATGTTTATATTAATACTTATAGAAGAACAGTAATTTAGAGATTAATTTAATCAAATCAGTGATGTTTATTGAGCAATATTCAGTAATTTTTACAATGCTTTACAGTATATATTCTGAAAAACATTAGAATGTTAGTTGTTTATGATGATCTACCCACACAAAACAAGATACTATTTTATAGGTCTAGGGCAGGGATAACATCCTTGTTCAGAACAGCTACAAATCTGTGTTTTGGAAAAAATGTCTACCTTGGTGGTAAAGAGGATGATGATGATGAGCAACAGTAGTAGTAGTAGTAGTAGTAGTAGTTTCAGTATACTAGATAAATACCAGATACAACAAGATATTCCCTAAAACAGTTACTATAGAAAATAGAGTGTGCCACACCACTCTGGTTATTGTAATTGAAAGAAAAGGAATCATAAAAATGTAGAAATTCTCATGGAAAATATACAAATCTGTTGTATGCAGTGACAGCTCTTAAATAACTGTTGAGAGCTGACTTTATAAATGCATAGCAGGAACAGAGGGAAGAAAAGGCTGTAATGTATATGCCATACAGTACAAATACTGCTGTAAAGTCATTGCCTGAAAATTGATCAAATAAAAACAAAAGAATGTGCTAACTTTTGATCTTTTCCATTTAGATCTAAAGTCATGATCAATTGGTTTCAGTAGGTCCTTTGAAATCACGTAAGGGTTCATATGTGCCAAGTTTTATATGAATCACATGATAAGGTCAAGAAACACAAATTCCAAAGCTGACTTTATATACCCAGTCCACATATGACTGTGATACCACAATACCATATGTTGACTGTAACAGTAGTATGTAAATCCTGTTCCTGAAAGGAATTAATTTAATAAAACTCAAAGCAATTATAGCAGTTTTTAATTGACTGAAAAGGAGAGAATGACTTCAAGAAAATCTCCTTAAGCTGTTAAGGATGAGACAGACATTCAGTAATTAACATAGCAGACTCAATAATAAACAATGATCGATTATTTATGATTTAAGACCGTAACACCAGAAATGAGAATGCTCATAATGAAGGTCGTGAGTCCCTAAAGATTAAAAAGCCTTTTTACACTGCTGTTTTTCCTATGTGTGATATGTGGAAAATGAAGACATGAATAGCACTTGGATGGATTTAATTTTGATGTACTATTGTAGTATTACAGAGTGGTCAAAGGAACACAATTCAAGGTGGTACCCAAGAATAGCTACTGATTAGCTATTGGGTGAACGTCCTAAGGAAATGATACAACTGCACTCTTGTCATGCTCTGTTCCTGAGCTCTCATAGCATTCTGGTCTTTTTACCTTTATAATTTACCTTTCCATATTATTTTCTCTACCGAGCAATGGCAATACAATCTAGTAGCAGGTTTTGAGCCCAGATTCTCTTGTAAGGAGTCCTTAAGTATCATTACTTAATCATTTATTAAAGCTAAATTTGTGTGCTGTTTATAGTCATTGTAGTGATGTATTTTACTCATATTTTACTTGGTATTTTTGCATGTTTTCTAAATTTTGTGTAATTAGAGCTTTGCCCTCTTGCCCATGTGTGCGTGCATTATTCTACACATGCATCTGTCTGTAGGCAGAAATGCTATGTAAACCAGTCATATTAGGTATCATATTTACCATATTACATTTAAAAACTTTTAATTTTGTGTAGTCAATTTTGTATGTAGCATTTTGTTATGTATCATATTCCTGGAATATAATTAATGACAATGATGATTATCATCTGTAGATCCTGGGAAGACTCTACCAGAAGCCCTGGATTATTGCAAGATTTGGTTGCAGACAGTAGCAGGAGAGGTAGATGCTAAGAGTGGTATTCCACCTCCTCTTATCATTGTGCAAATTAAAGACTTCCTTAATGGACCAGGTAAGTGCTGCACTTTAATCTTTCTTTTTGAATGTAATCTGTAGATATGCACACGTAGATGCAGGATGGGGCCCTGAGCAACCTGGTCTAGTGGAAGGTGTCCCTGCCAATGGCCGGGGAGTTTGACGGAGATCAGCATTAAGGTCCCTTTCAACCCTAGTTACTCTATGGCTCAGTGATATTAGATGATCAGAAATGTGTTGTATTTCTTGCTCATGAATGTGAAATTTTCCTTCAGCAGTTACCCTGAATGAAAGTGAAAACTGGGGAATGGGCAGTCCTGGGCCAGTAATTGGTTTAAGGTCTAATTATTAATTTTCTTCCCACAGTAAATTTAGAAAGGCTGAATTTGTCACATTTCCAGCAGAATGAAGCCTATCTGCCTCTAGTCCTAGGAAACTGAAATGCTATTGCAGTTGTGTTTAGAAAAGATTATTTTTATAATGTTTCTGAAGATTTTTTTAAACTGTCTTCTCTTGGGTTCTTTGAAATCTGGATACCTGGCATTGGAAATTCCAATCATCCAAAGTGCTGATACTGTAAAATTTAAAAATTAGTGATACTGTGTTTCTGTAGTTAATGTAAGTGGTGGTTTGTTAGCATTTACATAACATAATATGACTTGAAGTTCCACTCCTAGAGCATCAGAAACTCCTGCAAATTGCATTCTCTATTTTGTAAAGTATGTATTTATAGCGACATTACTATGTAGAATGATTGAGGTTATAGTGAAAGTTAGAAAATACATCCTAACTGTTTTCTCATATGCATAGTTGTTGAATTGTGTAAATTATGTTTGTATCCTAAATATCCTTACTTCACACAGCACAGAGTGAGCTCTTATCAGTCATTTAGCGAGCAGCTCTTGAGTACTGGATTTTCCTGTTCATAGTTACCTATTCATACAGTCTTACAGCACACTGTCTAATCCTGGATCTACAGCAGAATTACGTTTGCATTCCTTACAGCTGTAGCATCTGAGCACTACAGAAATACTAATTTACCTGCACAACCCTCACATGGATGATGGCATACTAATGCCCTCTCCATTTCACAGAAGACAACTGAGGCACAGGGATATTAAGGTTTTCTCATTATATTAAGATTATCAATTTAAAACACACAATTTGGTTTTTCAAAGTACTTAAAAATATAGAATTTGATGTTGGAAACACAGCTCATATTGTCTTTGGGTGAAGCAGTAAACACTTCTGAATATCAGAGCTCAAGACATCAAATTGAGTAGCCAGTGAATGAGACACACATATTTGGCCCCTGACTATAAATACTGTGGTTAAGGAGCTTGAAAAAACATATTTTGCACACAGGCAGAAGTCTCAAGGAAACAATAAAGTATGTGAACAACCTCATCATTGCCGCTTTTTTTTTTGTTTTCCGTGCTATCTAAAGACATAATTTTAGGGAAGACTTTTAAAACCATTTGATAACACAGAGCTTTTTTTATATGGATGTATATTTGGGCACATTAATAGGCCTTTGAATCTTCAGACCTTCTGCATGTTCTGCTACCATTTGAGAAAAAAAATGGTTAATTGATAGTAACGATGGCTTTTCATTCTAATCAGGAACAGCGCAAGAGTGGTGAAGATACCTACTATCGGGGACCTTTTATCCCTGCTGCCAGAATGGTTTTCTTTCATCCTTCTGCCCCCAGTTCTTTTATGTCCTCTGTCCCCACATTTGTCAGATTTCCGTATTCCCAGACCCTTCATTTGTGCATTCCACTTCTCTCAAGGTGTTCTCAATGTAGTTTTCTGGCACAGCCTTTATATTTAATTTATTACATACCCGAGGGTGTTTCTTTGATGCTATCCTGTCAGTAGGACAGATTCCTAACTAAAGTAGCAAATATGGAAGTTGGTACCAGCTTGCAAAGTATATATTCACAAGTAGTGTTAGTGTCCACCCTAATCTCACCAGTTCAGTCATATCTTGCATTAGTGTTAAATCTCTCCCCTCCGTAGTGTTTGGCCAAATAAGGAACTGGAAAACCATAAATTAACGCATCCTAATCTTCCATCTATTTATTCTTGCAAAGCATTTATAACTTCAGAGATTTCTTCCAGGATCTATTCTTAGCCAAAAGGCATTTTTTCATCATCTTTTTGCTGCTGATTGGAACTATCACTACACATGACTCAATGGTAATTTCTCTGAATTTTAATGAAGTGTTTGCCAGCGTAGTATAACAAAACAGCTCCACCTTCCCTTGCAGATTTTTCTAACCTCAGCTGTTACCACTATGAGATCCTCTTCAAATAAACTAACCTTTACCGAGAAGCCTTCCTTGGGGGATGGAAGTTTCATTGGATGAGTAATGGAAGGCTCATTCTGCATGCGATTGCATCAGAACGGCACATGCGAAGAGTTACAAGAGCTTGACAGCTCCTCAGCAGGCTACTGGAAAATGAGTTACTAACTCCCCTGCGGGACAAGAAGTCCCCTAACCGCAGCTTCTTTCAGGGTGAGGTAGCTTGGCCGCCAGCAGGCCTGGAGAAAGTGTTACACCACCAGGTCCTAACTCAGCTGGCAGTTGTTCTTTGAGGACAAGAACCTCAGCAAAACTCCCAAGAGCTCTTTCAAGGTCAACAAACAGTATGTGTGATGGGAGACAGCTTAGCTAATAGATTGAATAAATAAAGGCACCGATGGGAGGCAGCTTAGCTAATAAATTGAATAAATAAAGGCACCGCTGGAGTAGAGTTACGTTGCAGGCCTTGAAGGCTATTCTTTTTTGGTGAATATCTGGCAAAGAATGCTGCTACTAAGTGACCTATTTTCTAAGGACATAGTGCATGTGTTTTGTAGTCCTTTATGTATATGTGGTTTATAACTGTAGTAGTAAATTGCTGAAATGCATTTAATGTACTAGTAGGTTCTGCCTGTTGGTTACAAATGGTCAACTGTTCTGAAAAGTCAGCGCATTTTTGAAAGCTGTACCTATGCAGACAAAAATCTGATGTAGTAGTTGGGATAACTATACAGTTTTCTGTGTAGATTTTAACTGTTTAGGGTTCAGTGGTTTAATTGCAATGCTGTTTTTCTTTCAAAATATTTTGTTGGTGTGCTGAGGTTAAATTTCAAATATAAGAATCAAACATGCTTGTATTTTATAATGCAAAATACTATCGAGCAGTTACAGAAAAAAATCTTCAAGTGGTTCCCAATGTTTGCTGTGTTAGATAAAACCAGTACTCCTTGCAAATAGTTTGTCAGCTGAAGTAGATAAGTAGATAGTGCTCCACAGAAAAATCGTATGGTTTCACCACACAGGAAACCAGGTTGTCAGTCTGTATTAGCTCGGAGATCAAAAAACTACAGCAAGTAGCTAAACTTGGAAACCACTAATTAAATGAGAATAACAGGATACATTAATGCACTTCTTGCCACATGAGTTGATTATTTTGTACATTTTTGGCAACTAAAGAAAAACTATATTTCTTCCAGATTTAAGGTAATAGGATCCTAGGAGAAATAAGCATTCATCATCAGGCCTGTGGGAACAGACCTCAACTTTAACCCCACAACGTATTAAAGGACTATTCTTTCTCTTTCTACAGAAACTAATTATTTAAAATTTTTAAAATTCCATTTACATCACTTTGCATGACCCTCTGTCTTTTATATTCAGTCTGTAACTGGACTATACATCTAATTCTTGTCTAATACATAGAATTGAACTATTTATTGCTTCAGCATTAAACATAAATCATTAGGTGAGGAACAAATACGACCATCTCGTTTTAATAGGTTTTGAAAAATTACTGCCTTTACCTTCTAGTCCTCCTGGATTTTTTTTTGATCACCTTTCTTACCTATAAAAGCTGTCTTTTTGATGCAGTCTTTCTGAATGCAAATGATACAAAACATGTTTATGAAGTACAGCTTCATACAAATTGCCTTAAAATACTTATACACACCAATTATAGCTGCTTTATACTGAAGTCCTCTTTCCCCAGTAGTTTCTTGGGAAGGCGCTGGGTTAGATGTGAAGTAATGGAGGTCCTTCATAATTCACCTTTATAAATAATTTCTGCAGAAGACAATATCCAAATAAACTAAGAAATGTGTCCCACTGAAAGATAAAGTGAGAACTGGGGACCTGGTGGGTTTCTCTTTCATGCCAGTCCCTCCACACAATTTGGGCACCGTGAGGGACACAGCAGGGGATCTAAGCTTAGGCATAAAAAACAATAATCAGAACTGCACCATGGCACTCTCTCCAGCCTTTTTTCCCCACTGTTTGCAGAGGCAACAATTGTATCCATTACCAAGGTCAGTGGTTTGGAGAAACCTGGAAAATAGCAGCTACCAGAAACCCACTAGAATAATATCTCCAGCAGGTGATAGATTAGTTGGAACAAATTGGAACCATCGCACTTCAGCAATCCTGGTTTCTTTCAAGCTGTTTTAAAAATGTCGTCATTTTAATACACAATATCAGCCCTGCGGAACAGTCCACAGCAGGTTAATTTGAATCATATGATGTATCACTGCCCTCAGCTGACATGAGCTCCGTTCCATGTGTGAAGCCATAATAAATCCATTCCCAACCGAGGCAAATTCCCTGTGAGAAGGTGAACTAATCCAGGCCTCACACTGGCATGTTAGCCCTCCATAATTGAAAGCAGGGCCACCTGTTCCCAGCACAGTTAGCCTATAGAGAGAAAATTAGCATTAGATCAGATACTTAATATATTGAAAAATCATTCATACTACTTGCAAGTTCAGCTGTGGGCTGCTTAGCATGACATCATATATAAACCTAGGAATGTGCCCACTTGATCCCAGTTTAACAGTTTTGTTAACCATGGTGTTTGTTAACTTTGAAAGGAGAATTTTTTGATTTAATGAGAGCTGACACGTGAGAAGGGGAACTAGCCAGGGTGCAGACTTTTCTAATTAACTCTGGGTCATTTGCAAAACTTTTGAGCTTTCTAGTAGGTTTTTTTTTCCTTTGCTCTTTTACAAACAAGTTTTTAAAGCACTGACACTGTAGCCACGAAATTATATTTATTTGATTAAGAGGGCAAAGAGAAATACTCCAAACAGGTGTACCAGCCCGTAGGTATTGCTTTGGATTTGACACATCTATTGTCTGTAATAGCAGTGTAATAATGAGTAAAATTATCAAAGTACCTTTCTAAAAGCAATGTCTACAACACTTATTTTAAATTTAGTTTCTTATATGCCTAAGTACTGAAAATGAAAACTGCACACTGAAGCCACATGGATAAGTTGGAAAATACTTTCTTATAATCTTTTTCAGTGTATTGGCATTCTTTTAACACTTCCTTCAAACATTTGCTCAATTTTTTGAAACCTTCTTTTCTTCCTTTTTTCCATATATATCTTAATACAGATGTATTATTCAGCAGCTAAGCAGAAAATAGTGCTAATATTTATGGGTTCTTTTCTTTTCCACAAACATGCTCCATGACCTGGAACAATTTATTTCATCTCACTGTATTGTGCTTCATCTTCCCTGACTCTTTGTTGAGAGCGTTAATGTTTTCCTTAGCCAGGGTTTGCCTTTCATGATAGTGCCTCCAATGCCCCCGTTATAGTTTTTGGCCTCACCACCCAGCCCTTGACACACTTCTGAGCTGTATTTGGTAGCTGCACAGTTGCTTAATTTCAGTCAGCATCTACTGACTAGCAGTAACCCTCCATTGTTTATTAACGGTATCTTTGGTCTTCTTGACCTACAACAATTTATCCTGATTTACTTGTGACAGTTTTAAAAAATTAACAGAGTTGCATCACTCTGAGCCTTGTCTGAGATCTCAAAGCTGGGCGCTGGCAAGCTGGAGCTGTTGATGTCTGAGTGTCACCTTCATGTAATGTCAGTGACATTCTCTGTCATGGGAGTAGGTGTTGTTCCCGCTGGGGAGCACCCGGCGTGGCTCAGGGTGATTAGGCTCCCTGAAGGCTGTAGTTTGCCATATGGGCCTTGGAGAGCTGCCTCTGTGGGGCTGCAGCACACAGACACCAGTAGGGACAAATACTGAGCGGTGACTACCAGTCTCTTCTAGACTAACTGGCATCTGTCTCACAGAAGCAGAATGCAAGATGGACTGCAGATGGCCTCTGAAGCCTTGTCTCAAGTTTCTTCCTCATTTTCCCTTGATCCAAATTGGGAATGATGAATTAGAGGATAAAAACAATTCGTTTGGATTCTTCTTGCTTTTCAATTTCTCTTAATTTGTGTCTCTTTTGATGCCTGACCAGAGACAATTGAGAACAGTACGACTAGTCTTTTCTTTACATGTCTCTTTCCTATTTTTATAAATTTAATTTTTGCAATTCAGCCATTACCCAGTTGCTGAAGGGCCACCCTGACTCCAAATCAGGATCAGGGCTCAAGATTACCTTTACCTTCCTCAGATTTCCTCTGTTTAAAGTCCCTACATCAGGATGGGTGGCTGAGGGAGAAAGAATATCAGTGTTGGTAAAATGTTTCATGCCATCATCTGCTCCTCTCCTGTTTAGGACTAGGGAATTAAGTCATCTTAAGAGTTTAGGATAAATAATAATTTCTTCTATAGAAGTACTGTATATTGAGAAGTTTAATATTTTACAGCCTTCTTGGGGTAGGGGAGAGTGAGATCCATGTCCAGCCTCAAGGAGAAAGATCTGACTTTTTCTGTATTAGCTGTGAGAAATAAAAGATCCACTGCTGAATGAGGGTTATGGAAAATGAACAAATTCTTAGAAAATGGAGTATTTTTCTCTCTCACACTTCAACACTCCTCAGTCTTTGAAAAGACCCCAGTCTTATAAATGATAGAATCATTAAGGTTGGCAAAGACCTCCAAGATCATCAAGTCCAACCTTTGACCGAGCACCACCATGGCAACTAAACCATAGCACTAAGTGCCACGTCCAGTCATTTCTTGAACACTTCAAGGGATAGTGACTCCACCACCTCTCTGGGCAGCCCATTCCAATGCCTGACCACCCTTTCAGTGAAAAAATTCTTCCTGATGCCCAACCTGGACTTCCCCTGGCACAGTTTGAGGCCATTTCCTCTTGCCCTGTCATTGGTTGCCTGGTAGAAGAGGCCACTTCCCACCTGGCTCCAATCTCCTTTCAGGAAGTTATAGACAGGGATAAGATCCCCTCAAGCCTCCTTTGCTCCAGGCTAAACAACCCCAGCTCCCTCAGCTTCCATTCATAAGATTTGTTCTCCAGACCCTTCACCAGCTCCATTGCTCTTCTCTGGAAATGCTCCACCCCGTCATATCCTATTTCTAGTGAGGGGCCCAGAACTGGACACAGCACTCGAAGTGCAGCCTCACCAGTCCCCAGTACAGGGGATAGTTGCTGCCCTGGTCCTGCTGGCCACACCATTGCTGATACAGGCCAAGATGCCTTTGGCCTTCTTGGCCACCTGGACACACACTGGCTCATCTTCAGGTCCTGTCAGCCAGCACCCCCGGGTGCTTTTCCAGGAAGCAGCCTTCCAGACACCCTTCCCCCAGCTTGTAGCACTGTATGGGATTGTTGTGGCACAAGTACAGGACTTACCTTTTGCCTTGCTGAACCTCATAGACTTGGCCCATTGATCCAGCCTGTCCATATTCAGCTTATGACTAATTTTCATGGCATTTACTCTCTGATATTTAAGATTAAGAAAATACTATGGTAGTTTATTAGTCATAGAAGTAGTAACACTGTGTACATTAACTTATGGCATATATTGGAATAAGCCCACTGACTTCAGTAAGAGCTGGAATTTATCTGGAGCAACATGCTAGGAGCTTTTGTTATTTTTGTGTTGCTTATTCATCCTTAGCCCTCTGAATAAAAAGTCTTTTTGAGTAATATCATTATCCCAAGTTCACAGATGAAAATTATCTCTTCCCAATACAAATTTGAATGTTATGGAGAACAAGGGTAAAATACTCATAACCCTGAATTTTTTTTTCTGAAACTCTAAGTAATAAAATGACAAAGAAAGAAATTGTTTCAGGCAGAAATTTCAGAATGCTGCTCATAGGTTTTCTTTTATAGTTGTTTTGATTTAGTTCAAACAGGCCATATTGAATCCATTGGGTTTTTTGTAATAGATTTCAAAATACATAATAAATGTAAGTAATATGATGACTAATGGGTCAAGTGAAGTTGGAACTTTTAAAATGAGAAAATAGCTGGAAACGGTTTTCAGGAAACTATTCCAGTTGATTTTTGGTCCCCCACAAGGTGTACATTAACATAAAACTCTGTAGAATCGCCTCTGGGACCTGAATTCCCTCTCTGATTTCATTATTCCAAAGTGTTTCTTTTTCGTTCACTGTTAAGTCATCTCCTGGTGTGGTGGGAGCATATAATAAGTGTAATTTATTTATATTTATCTAATCTCCTTTTAACTCACTAGTTGTTTCATCATTCTGTTTCCTAGTAGCTGTTCAGAAAGTTGTAAAGGCTAATTAGAAGCTAATAATTGAAATACATGGATTTACTGGGTAATCTGAAGAGATGTAGTGAAGAAATTGAGGTAGAGAAAGAGCAATTCAAAGTCTACACTTAAATGCTATATTGTAATTTTAAAAATTGCTTTCGTACCATCTAGTTCAGTTTGATTTAAACATAACAGAAATAACTCACTTGATGCAATCTATTTGCAAGCACAGTAGGTTTTTATTCACTTTTTTTTTTTGCTGGAAATAGATAACACTTGGCAAAATAAGTTATTGCTAATATGTCTTCTAAAGAATGCATTGGGTTATAATTTTAGTAGCCAGTCACTAGTAGGCAAAGGAGAAGCTGATGTAATTGAGGAGCTAAAGGCAGCTTTGAGGTACCTTTTGCCTTGTCTTGATTGTGATGTAATTTTGGACAATTCAAAGAGTTAGTTGGGTTACAGGAAGACTGTGTTTTCCTACAGGTACAGAATCTGCACAGTGTTATGTGTTGTTTTTCCCTAGGTATTTAAAATTATCTAAAAAAACTGTTACACTTGAATTTTGCACCCCAAAAATTTTATTCCAGTTGAATCTGGGTGACTCTTAAATCTCTTTTTAGGCTATTTTGACTGTCTGGTGAAGCTGCTGAACATCTATCTTAATCAACTCCTATAAACATCTCTTCGTATTTCATCAGTTTGCATTGTTCTGTCCATCACTTAAATATATTTTCCTTAGAAGGAATGTTAAAGTTTCTTTTACATTGCTAAGGATAAAGTGTAAAAGAGGTCAAAGACTAAAGATTGCTCAGTTGTGGGGGTTTTTTTCTTTTTGAATGTTTTACTTAAAATGCCTAAGAATCTCTTTACATAATCTTTAACCAGTTGTAAAAATAACCTATATCATTATGAGATAGTTAAAATACTTGCAGTGAAGGTTCCAAAGTTGCATTTTCTGCAATTATGCTTCTGGCTGCCACCACATTCTGTCAGGGCTGATTTACTGGATAATAATAACTTCATACAAAACTTTGTGAAGTTATCAGTCATGACAAGATTTTTCTGTGTGACATGCACAGTTTCCAAACAGAAAAGAGGGAAGTCATTTGCGTTTCTCCGGTGTCCTGGTGGCCCTTTTTTTATTGCCTTCTTGGATGAATGGCCAAGAACACTGATAAAGCACAGGTGCCAAGTATGTTCCAGCACTGAGCTGCACCAGCACCGTGTCTTCTCTGCCTTGGCCCAAAGAAGCCCCAAAAAGAGCTTCTGCCTTTGTGTTCATCTCCTTTTCAATCTTTCACACTCAGTTTGCTCTTTGGGTTAAGCCCTTGACACCTCTTGTGTCAACTTATGTCTAAGAAGATTTTGCTTGTCAGGGAGGTTTGGTTTTTTTTTCCCTCTTCTGGGCTATATTACCACCGGAAAGTGTTGGCAATTGTATGTGCATTAGATAAAGAAGTTAGATGTGAAAGTTGCCATACCAAGGAGTAGGGGTCCTCCTTTACTAACTTAGAAAGTCAATTATTTAGCAAAAGCAATAAGTAACATGTATTCTATTTTACTCCTTTATTACTGCATTACTAAAGGAGAAATTTAAGTTGATAAGGCAGTTGTTTGGTTGGTTTTTTTAACATTTCATTTTAGAAACACTCCTTTTAATTTGAGTATTGGAGATAAATTAATGTTATAGTATCACATGGGTCTCTATTTTCTTCCTTTCTCTATCCAAAGGAAGGAGAAGCCCAATAATGTCTGCATAAAAGGCGGGCAAATCTTGGGATATTCTGAGTGCCAAGAAGGGTGGGGAGTTTTTCCAAAGTGTTATGACATTTTTCTTCCCATGGTTTTAATTTAAAATATCAGTACGTAAGGATTTTGAAAAATCTTCCAAGTTGATCTTGTGTGGTTTTGGATGCCTAAAAATCTTCACAGAGTCATTGAGGTTGGAAAAGACCCCTGGGATCATCGAGTCCAACCTTTGACTGATCAGCACCGTGCCAGCTAGACCCTGGCACTAAGTGCCACATCCAGTTGCTTCTTGAACACCTCCAGGAATGGTGACTCCACCACCTTCCTGGGCAGCCCATTCCAATGTTAAACAGCCCTTTCCAATCCTGCTTCCTTTTAATGCCCAGCTTCCTAGCTTAGGTACTTGCCTTTTAACTAGGCTCACGTATTAGCTTGTGTTTTGCCAGTTCGTTGTTCAGTGTGGAAGGCTTTCAGTGCAAGAGAAAGCATTTTCAGAAAACCATTAATTAAAATTCTAAGTTACTCTTAAAAATAGTTTTTCAGTCTTAAACTTCAGTTAGCTGTAGCTTTTGGGGTATTGCAAACAGTTTTCTAACATTTTTTGGGATTTTTTAATTCATCTATGACAGATCATACACAGCCATTAATAAATTTATCTTTGTAGAAAATGTGCTAGATATTTTTGGGGGAAGGGGATCAGAAAAGTACTTTGTCATGTGCCTGTGAGTCTCTGAAGTCATTATAAACCTGTGCTTAAAAGCAGCTCTAAAACTCTGCCCCTTCAGCCCTTTACCATTGGTCTAAAAATTTACCTAAAGAATGAGAGAATCAAGCTCATTAGTTTGCATCAATGTTAAGAATAAGATGTGATCCTGGACAACTTGAAACTTCGATGAAATATTCATTAATCTGTGTAAAACCTTCAACAGACAGTGTTTCCTGTATATATTTATAATGAAACTCAAAACTAAGTAGTGCTGTTTGAACATTTTATCTACTTTAGATATATGCACTGCATTTTAATTATTTTTGGTTCATGGGGTTGGAGCAGTGGCAATCAAACAGCAAAGGGAAAAGCACTTTTCCCCCTAATCAGAATAGCTGTCTCATTACTGGTCAAAAACTGAATTTGTAATGAAAAATCTTAAAAACTAAGTTAAAAGCTGGATTTCTGTAAGGAATTGTTACGTACTGATACTGCAGCACAGAAATAAGTTTCAGCCTTCATAAAATTCTGCTTCCTGTCTGTGAAATAATTTTGGTAATTCCTACATCTCAGCCGCTAAGATATCACTGTTAACAATGTTGTTCATATTAATTGTGATTCCTAAAAATTCTGTGAGTCTTTTAGTAGTCTGTGAAATACCAAAATCCTTTTTGGTAAGGAGATGAAAAACATTTTGAAAATTGTTTTTTTGATAATGTTTTTTTAAAAAAATTTAAAAACAATAAATTATTCCGATATCCCAGGAAAATGAAGAAATCTAAACATACCTCAGTTTTTGTATTTGCTTTTTGTTTCACATTTCATCTTGAAAATGAATTGAAGACTGCTGCATATGAGCTGTGAAGGGAACAACAGAATACACATGTTATTCACTCATTTAAGTGTGTTGAAAATGTTCGCTGTTGGCTTTGGAGTTTAGTCAAATAGTTCTTCTGGATATAAAACTCAAGAGAATGTGAAGTATATTTTTATTCTGATATGAAAGAACTAATGTATCTACCCTCCTACACACTCAAATGAAGTGTGTGTCTTTCAGATAGCTGTGGTGATCCCCTGGAAGAAACAAGGAGATTAAGATTCACATTGTGCCATGTTTCTTCCTTTTAAACTGTATATAGTGAAAGTTGCTTGTAGTATTTTTCATTATATTTTAATTCAGATTTATTATTTTGTTATGTTTTGACATTGATTCAGTCCTTTTAATGAAGCATGGTGGAAATATTATGGAAAAGCTTTTTCCACTCAATGCCTAATATTTGCACACAGCTTGAATAACTGCACTATAGCTTACCATATTTCTCTCTCCAATTCTCCCCTACAGCTGACATAAATGTGGACATATCAAAACCTCTGAAAGCAAATCTCAGTTTTGCCAGACTTGACCAAATAAACCAGTTCTTGAAGAAAATCATGACCACAAATGACGATCTGCCCAGAAAGGAGGCTGCTCCATCAGCTGGCATTATTCCAGATGAGGATGCCACTTTGATATCCAAACACCCCAGTACAAAGGACTTTCTACCTGCAGTGCACACCAATGCTGTGCAGAAGGCTTCAGTGCCAGAAAACTTGTGGCAAGCTCTTTCCTGCTTCCAGAAAATTTCCATTCACACCGTTCAAATGGTTGTTTTGATGGAAACCATCCCACATCCCAGCAAACCTTGTTTGTTAGTCTCTTTCTCAAACCTCAGTGGGAGCCTGAATATTAAAAGTGGACATAAAACTGCAGGTAAGAGGCTTTTTTCGAAGTTGGAAGTGCTACTGGTTTGTCTAAGTGGTGGTCTAGTGACTGTTTCAAAGTATGGGGCATTGCAGGGAACTGCTCTAGCCAACATCATAAATCCACAACAGAAAACAGCAAATCCCTGATAGACCCTATAACTTGAGTTTTGCTTTCAGTCAGGCAGCACCCAAGAATGATTAATTTTGTAGTTAATATCCCCTAGCTTGTAATTACTAATTTATTGATGGAATTCTGGCTGAAATAGTGGTTATGAGAACCTCTCCTCTGGTATTCCAATAATTTATCACATAATTCGAAGGGCAAAATTTTGACAGTTTTCACTCTATAACTAGATTTTCTTGTTAGGACCTTTGTTTCTGTCTTTTAAAAATGTAAAAATAATTGTTCAGAGCCCTGACAGGTGCAACTATGTAAATATTGGGTTGTACTGTTATTCTCCTCCAGATTTACGAAGTTTTCAATTTTTACTTGTTTCCTCTGCGCACCTGAGAGTCACACAGGGAAAACAGGCATTCTGGCCTCATTACTGAAGCGCTTCAAGGAAACTCTACACCTCGGGTACAATTAACCAGATACCAGAGACTCATTTAAAATGAAGATATTTAGAGTGTCATTGTAAATTGTTTTATTAGTATTTCAATAAAATTAATAAGATGGTATATTTCCATGGTGTGGAGAAGAGCCAGATGTAGGTAGTTGGCAGAGTAGCTTGTGAGGTAAAATGGTCTGTAGCTGAGAGGAACAAGTTGTTGGCCAAGTGAGGTGGTGATTTATTTCTTTTTCATCAGAAATATTTTTCCTCAGGCCAGCAAGTTTCAATTCTTCTTTATTGTTTTAAAAGTTAAAAATGAGAAATTTAAGGTTCATAGGATGTGAAAACCCGTGGAGGTGCCGGAGCCTGAAACTTTTGATTTATCCATTAATAACAGTGCAGGCAGGAACAGTGCTTGTGTTCCCACGCTTTTCCAGTCGGATTGCAACTCTAGCATAGAAGGCACTGCAACTTAGTAAAAGCCTTTATAATGTGCTTTAAACAGTTTTAGTTTTGTTTCTGTGTAATAATCCTCTTCCCTTCCATTGTTTCCCCTCTATCATTTGTGCATTATCTGTCCCATGGTACATTATGGTGTCCACATCATGCTTCGATACATCAAAGCTGGGCCGCTCCATCCCTGTTCTGTAAAGCAATTTGGCAAACTCATGCTGTATTTCGCTTACCCTGGAGTTTTTCATCCTCCCGAAAGGAGGATGTACCTTGCCTTGCATGTTAAGCCTCAGAAACATTTTCAGCTATGGAGTTCTATTTCTTAATTCTTCTGGCAGTCTGAGGAAATCAATCTTTATTTTGCGCGCTGTAAGCCGTACATGAATCTTCAGTATGGTCATAGTCTGGCAGACGTTGTGAAGTAAAGCAATACTGATGTCAAGTCTAATGACAATGGACATTAGTTATTCTATATAAAGAACTTTCATAACCAGACAATTAATAGACACCAACAGACGCTTTTCACATTTTTTCCCACTTAAAAATGCTTTATCTCTACTTTGTAAAAAGAAAAATTCATCTGCATGAGGTTTTGCATACTGTTGTGATGGCGCAATAAATTAAGTTTTAATAAGAGCAGAAGACGCACTTCCACAAAACTGATTGATATTGTCAAAAAATCTTTTAAGAAATTGCTTGGATTTTTTTTTACAATTTTTAATCTGAATTTAAAGTGCTGATAGAAACCAAAGTGGAAATCAGAACTTCAGGAGAAAAGATAAAATACTTAGTGTGGGAGAAATGGTATTATAATCTTGTGGTAAAAATCCTTTAGAAGAGTACCACAGTTGCTAACTAGAGTTGTTTTATTATTGCAACAAAATTATGCAGGCTAACTCAATTTTAAAAAGTTTTTAGCTGTGTCTTGAGAGAAAGGAGCATTTAAATATCTCAGTTCTTCACTACTGTTCTTTTTCTAAAAGGTTTTATCGATACACCTTTTGAGCTGAACAGGGTTAATGTCAGAGGGTTTTTTAATAGAATGAAACTAATATGTGAATACTTCACTGTGTCTTTGATTTTACAGTCAAATAACTATTGTGACCATCTGCAGCAGCTGCATTTTACGAATTATTTGCTGAACCAAGCTAAGCGCAATGACAAAAGTAGTCATCTCAGATGTACTGTTAAAACAGAGGAAGAAAAAAGAGCATTGCTTGCCTTTTGTACAGTATGGCCATCTGCTGTACAGATGTTATTATATATAGAATGACTTCAGATACAATAATTGTAGAAAATTTTCATTAAAACCTCAACAATTTGCACTTGTTTACTTGAATCTGCATAACTCCCCAGTGAGACAACACAATACGCTTGGGGTTTCTTTGGTTCTCACTAGCTTACTCTTTGATCCTTTTTGATGTGCTGACTTTAATAAACATAGTTAAAAACACTGTTCAAAAACATCATGGAAAAAACTACAAAGGAACAATTATAGCAGTAGAATTTACTCTAATCCCTTACTTACGCAAGCTATTTTTAGTGAAATATGGTTTTTTACACGTTTTATGTGGCAGTGTTTTATAAATAGTGTAAATGACCCCTTTTCCAGATGAGTTTTAATGCAGGAGATGAAGTTGTTTTGTAAGGAACCCTATTTGCTAGGAGTTACTGAGCAAAAAAAACTCACAAGAATATATATTGTCGGCATTTTTCCTCCTTATAGGGGGAAAATAAAAGTGCGTGACCTTGTATATTGCTTTCATTTCTTTTCAGCTGAAATTAAGAAAAGAGCTTGCTATCCAACTTTTTTTTTTTTTAATTATCAGTTTTCCCTCTAGACTTTACTGGTTTAATCATGGAAACTAAAGGCATTCTGGTTTCATTTTTATTCTTAATTTCTTACAAAACTAAAAAGTTTCAGCTTCTGAAAAATAGAGGGGCTAATTAGTTGAATGATTTCACTTCTAACGAAATAAATTTTAAGTGTTGAACACTCACATTGCAGTTAGATCAAACTAAAACACCTCTATTTCTATATATCCTGCTATGCTGTTGTTCAACCCCAAACCTTTAGTGTGTCAAGGGACTTCATTTTTTGGACATTTTTCAGGTTTTAGTACAACAGTTACTTATAATAACATGGTTACTGTTTCTGTTAGAATACTTATGTTCCCTTCTGTACTCGTGGTTAAATACTGAGTATTTTGGTTTTAGTAAAGTAATACTGTTGTAAACTGTGTTGCCGTGTACTGGCACAAAAAGTAAAAATAATATAACAAAATCCCTTAAAAAAAAATACTTTAAAAGAGGTTACCATTATAGTATTTCTGATGCCCTTAAGGGTAGGACTTTGTCCCACTGATGTTCAATAAAACAATTATCTCTAGTCATTTTATATTTTGTGGCTTGGAGTTACAAGTTAAAATTCGTACCCATTTTATACAAGTAAATACCAAACACTTGGCAGCTTATTTGCTCTGTTGATGAAAACCCCAACTCCAAGAACTGTTGTTATACTGTTCAGTGATTTTTGCCCTCTGAAGTATGTGGCATCTTCTACAAAATGCTTGGAGCTCGAGTCCCATGTACCCAGTCAGATCTGAGATCACTTGATGCCGTGCTTGAGATGTGTGACTCCTTAACTGTCACATGGCATTATAATTGAAATAAGTTCTAGCAAGAAATACTAGAAAATAGAATGCAATTCTAAACATATGGCTTTCAGTTAGTTTAGGTTTGTTGTTGAAATTAGCACTACCTACCTGCTGAAAGAGCAGATAAAGTAAGAGAAGTTGAGGACCGTTCTTTCCCCAAAGTGAAAGGCAGCAAGAAGCCTGTAGCCTCTCAGTGGAGCCTTATTTTACTCTGGCTGGACACGGGAGGGAAGTCTTGCTGTTCAGCATCTGAACTGAGAGAGCTACGGACATAAAATATTCCGAAGATCATACACAGAATTCCCCGGTCCTTTGTCCCATATGTAGAGATGATTACTTTAGCATATAAATAAGGAGGAAAAAATAAACACTAGTTGAGCCTATGATAATTGCAAGTATTTTTACTAAACCTGAAAATAATTACGTACTTCAGATACTTTGCAGAACTATTAGAAATTAAATGCAGATATGAATTGGTATAGAGCAAAGACCAAACTTCATTTTGGAGTTAACTTACTCCCTCGAGAAAACTCTGCTAAGGCGTTGTCATAGCCTTTGGATGCTGCAGATATGCAAGTTAGCCCATGGGGAAATAAAACTTTAAATTAGATATGACTACCTAAAATAATATGCAGCAGTAACAAGCCATTTACAACACCCAGAAGGCGTTTGTTACTTTTAGAAAGAAATATAAACTCTTTCCAACACTTGAACAATAGGAAATTAATTCTCTGTCAGTAAAAGCCAGAGGACAAACTAAATATTTAAATGGCCACTGAGGACTGAGGTGGAAGTGCAGCTTGTAGACAGCTATACAAATCACTAACAAACCTTAATGAATATTGGGTGTGGGCATCGGGGTCCTGTCAGATTTGACACCGTGTCCCAAGTAGCTTAAAACCAACACTCAAGAAAAGGTGGAGACCTCATCAGGTCTCTAACATCTGGGATTTTATTTGTCATTTTGGCATATCCTGCAAGCGCAAAAGAAAGAGTAAAAGGGGATTATCCTGACAATGAAATGAGTTACTGAATCTTGTGATAATGAAAAGCAGAAGAATTCTAATTCCTTTCTATGGTCCCTGAGGTGGAGGTGCGTTTATGGTTCCGCAGGAGTATAATGTAGGAGGGAAGAACAGATGGCCTAGAATCCATGAAACAAGACACCATCTAATCCCAGGACTGAGTACCACTATTAATCCTGGTCAGATTCCCTACTGATACTTTGTTATAGGGTTCAGAATTGCTACTGATGAGCTAGCACGTTAACTCAAGAGAGTAAAAAAAAAGAATAAAAGGTTCCTTGTAGGTTGTTTATTTAACACAGTGTGCACTAATTTTGTAGAACTGCATCTGCAGTTTGAGTAACTCAGCTTTAAAAGTATTTCAGATAAAATTTGATTCAGAACAAATATGGTAGGGTTTTTAATCTCTTCAGTATTTATTGTAAAATTAATTACATATTTTTTGAGGCTGGAATTTCTTTTGATAATGGGGTCCCGGTGCTGTATGTGGTAGTAGTAGGTGATACAGTATTTACATGGAAGTCAATTTTACAGACTGTTTAAATCAATGAGAAAATAGATATAACGGTTAAAGCTGGATGTTTTCTTTATACATTTTATGCTTTCTGTGATGTTCTCCCAGTTCAGTCTTCATTTTTCAGTATGAGGTACGGAACATAGAGGTTAGACATTATTTGCAGTCTTAGGGACCAGTTCCTTAAACTGTTTAAATTGTTGATGTAGTGATGTGTTTCTTCTTTTTCTATGTCAAGGATATTTTTTTAGGATGAAATCACCAGCTTGCTGCCCAGAAAAAAAGTGCAATTTCATAAGAAATTCAGGTTACACTAGCCACACATTTCCACATGCTGCCTGTGCTAGCTCAGTTACTCAGGTAGCTGGACATTGGGTTGAGTCAGAGCACTCATTTCTCTCAAAACTAACCCAACAATAAAGAAAAGTTTGCAACAAATTGACTCCTTTGGCTGGCTCGCTGGACAGGTACACTTCAGTGACCATGCTGGCACAAATGAGAATACAGAGAAGTATACAAAGGAGGAAGAATGGAAGGGAGAAGGCTGGAATAAGCCTGGACTGTCCTTGATCCTCAGGAGCCACATCCCGAGAGTATAGGGAAGTCTCTTTGGTTTGTGTGGCCTGGGTGTATCCGTCAAGCCTTGGATAGATAGCATAATTGACTGGGTTTTAGAGGCCCAAATAGAGCTCAGCTGCTGCCAGGCACTATCTTCAGGGTGGTTTATTTATAAAGAAAAGTTACCCTCTAGTTCATGGATGATTTAGTTTACTAAAGCAGTTGAAATCCACTGAATCAAGTGTAGAGCCAGAGGAGCAAGACATCAAAGCTGTAATTCTAAATCAACTTTGTGGTGATTATATTGGGCTACATTTTGAGTGTCATCCACTATTTTGTAATGCTTCATTTACTGTGCAACCATTCAATGTGTGATTTTTCAGTTGTGCTAAGTATCTACAACTTCAAAGATCAGTGACATTTGTAGGTACCAGCTATCTCCTGAAGATAAACCCAAGTTTTCAACCAGCCACCTGAAATTAAGATGTGAAAATACATAGATCTTTTTCTAAGTTGAAGAACATCTCCATGCCCATTTGTAAAGCTGGAGTAAGAATGTTTAGCTGCTTTTCTGAAACCTGTTGATCTCTAAAAATAAAATATTTGTGATAAAAGAAGCAAGTACTACTCATATCAATATAGCACTCACTTTTGAAAGCTGGACTCACAGATGCAAAGTGAACACCATTTTTGTTGGTTTATATTATACATTTTTCTCCACTTAATTGGAATAATGTAAGGCAATATAGAGCTTTACAAATATATTCTCAATTATTGTACTCCAAAGACAGCCTGGACCAGTAATTAAAATCCTTTTGGATGTAAACTTCAATATGCCCTCTCTGATGAGGCATCACAAAATCCAAAATTACTAAATCACCAAGCCTATTGAGATTTTTCAGTTATTTCATATGCAGTAGTGTAATGAACATGATGTACCTGCCCAGTTATTCTTTAAGGGAGATGAGCTCATTTCAAATAGATAACCATCTTTGACTTCTCTTCTGATTCATCACTGACCTGAACTCCATTTGAACCTTGTTAGACACAAAACAAGCAGGATTCCTGGCCTGAGCTATAAAATATAATTAAGCCCTTTTGAAATGATGTGTAAAAGAACATAGCTTTACCCCCACTATAACTACTACCACCACCACAACCAATAAAGTTAAATCAAGCACTGCCTGTAATGGATTAAAATAATAAATGTTCCTGGATTTTAGTGTTTGAAGTACTTGAAGAAAACAGGCTCCCAGCAGCCAGTACCGCTGGATGCATGGGGACATTTATTAGTGATGAATTCAAGGGTTTGGCCTGTTTAAGATCATTACTTTCTGTTTACCGTGTGTTACACATCTCATGTTTTTACAGAGCCCATATGTGTCCCAATGTAATGCTGAAAACTCTCTTTCACTAAAGAATAGCTAATTGGTAACGTGTAAGTATTGTTCTCCTGGGGAGAATGAACCATCATAAGATTCAGCTCGATACTAATGAGAAATCCAGTGCGGTCAGTGGATTGTTAACTAAATCTCTCCTGGAAAATTGTTCTTAAAATTGTTCTTTACTGTGCCTCACCATTTGTTTGCTACTGCTGTTTCCAGGCTTGAGTAAATTGGCTGGCTCTTAAATTAACTGTGATATTTCCCTGTAATTGTTTTCATAGCTTTGTTAGTCTTTTCTTCTCAGAAGATGGTTTGTCAAGGATACTTGTCAACAGAGCACTGTAACTGTGGTGTAACTATTCAGTATGTGATATATCTACAGTTTTCTTAAGAGGAAAAGATTGTGTAGATAGTTGTATCGATATATTAGATACAATGGCACATATACTTTTTCATAGCTGTCTTAATGTCATTGACAATCTGAAAGTAGCTACTGAAGTTACAAATGTGAAGAGTGGATGTTCAGAAGCAAATATCACAGATTATCATTTTAGCAGAAGGTACTAAGGAAAACCACTTGCTAATTAACCTTCAGCAGCCAGATTGGATCTCTGCCACCCAGGCATGGAGGACCCATGGGGGAGCCTGGACTTCTTCCTTCAGAGGGAACTACGATCCCTTGGGTGGGAATACAGTTGACAGGCTGCTGCTGTCAGTGAGACCACATCGCTCACATGCCTCTGAACCCGCATGGCTAGATCTGTGCTCTGGGACACACTCTTGCTTCTGAGCTGCCCCACACTCAGAAAAGCAATTCTCTTCATAGTGCTATTGTTTGTAGCAAAGTGACTGGCTTTTCAAAAGAGAGCTTAGTGCCAGTTCAGTGCCATTTGCTACCTTTATTAAAATATATGTGTTTTCTTTTTCTTAATTTGCTTGTTCCCTATTGAAGCTTGCCAATTAAAATCATGCTCTACATTGCATTAGGTGACGGCGCAATGAACCAAACAGCATTTGCAGCTAAGGAAGAGCAAATGCACAGGGAATAATAGGAGGAAAAAAGCTCCTCCTACATTTCTACTCATTTCATTTTGAGTTGATTGAAATATAATCATTGAAATGTTTTTGAAGAGTCCATAGTTTGTGTCAAAATTGTCTTTCACTTTGTCAAATTTGTCTTTCACTTCATTAACTAGGAAAAATAAGCTGAGCTCTTTCTTAACACCTATATTGCTTAAACCGTAAGTGATCATTACTGTAAGGCAAAGATTATTTTTATATATTTGCTGCATCTATTAAAACAGCCCAGCTCTTTCTTTTTCTGTTCACACAAATGAATTTATGCACACACAACAGTTTAACAAGGATGGAGCCTCCTATTATAGACAAATGCTAATGCAACTCTACTATAAATATATATAAACCCTATGTTAACTATATGTAAAACTGTATTAGGGTACTCAGATTCTGTGAGATGTCTTTGTAAATCTTAGCATAAATCAAGTATGTACCAACTAAAAAAGATGTTAGAATATCAAAGTAAACATCTTTAAGTAAAATTTTGTCACTGTTCTTTTGTAATGAGCTCCACCTTTAATTTTGGAGCAAGTTAATTTCTTGAACATGATGAGCACCTGTTAGCTATTTTTCAAACCCTACTATGTTATTTGCAACCATATAAAAATACATGGATATTCCTTTTGAGCATATGTCATCATAAAGGTGATCCTTCCAATAGCACACGGAAGCCTGGTCTAAGTTCTCTTTTGCTCTGTTAGTGTAGATGCATTTTGTGGTGCTTTTGTGTTTCTGGCTGGAGTCTGACAGGGAAAGGCTGGCAGCATTTTTTAAACACTGTCCAAAGCAAGTGCTTCATATTTATTAGTCTCTTGGAGGAGTATTTTAAAAGTCATGAAACTATTTGTTCCTAAAAGTAAATTACTGCACGTACTGAAAAGTGCATTGGTGTCCATGAGCCGTAATCCAAACAGCACAAGTTAACTTCTACACGTCACAGCAATCATTTATGAAGATGTATTGCTTCTGTGTGCTGCCATCTCAAGTTAACTTCAAATGGAAACTTTGATTTAATCTATGTGAACTGAAGGTAGACTTCTGCAATAGAGGTTTGTGAGAGGCGCATTGAAGGACTGACTGAAAATAATGTGTGGGAAGGCAAAAACAGGAGAAAAATATTTTGCATCTTTACTTTTCTGAGGTGATTGCTTTAGTCATGGGAAAGCACTTCACTGACTGAATGTATGCTTTTATGATTTCCATAGAAATAGTACCCTACATGAACTTCTCTCAGACACAGAGATCTCTTTATTTACTGTTGCTTTTTAAGGTTTGTGCATACTTGTTCTTCATTTGTTTTCTTTAAGCTTCCTCAAAACATCACTTCATGCAAGTTTGTCTAAATACTCTCTGCATTATATTTTTTGAACGATGGACAGTGGTTTTTATACTGAATCACTTCATCCCTGAAAGGATATGTAGATACAACTGCTAGAAGGGATGAGGGTGTGATTCTGGTCTACACACAAGCAATCTGGGTCGCAGCAAGAAAAATAAAAATCTTACTGAGTTCCTGAGCTTTTCCTGGTATTTGTAGGACACAATCCATGGATGTGTCTTGTAATATTTCATGTATTGAAAACTAACCAACACTTCCTTATTCTTAATTGTTTCTTCATTTCTCATTGTTTGCTTAGCATTTGAGAAAGGCACTGCTGATTTTGAACCAACAGTATTATGTGCTGAATGCTCAGTTCTGCTTCTAAGCTGTTGGATATTGTGTTTTCTTTGTACTTTGTGGAGCTGAGATGACAACACAAAGAGACTGCAAAGCATAATCCTTCCAAGTGTAATCCCAGTGAAAGAAAACATAAATAAAACCACTTGTATTCTGGCATTCCTTTTCCCCTTTTGTTATTTCTGCAACTTGGCACATATGCCAATAAAACTATAGGAAGAACATTTCTGTGTATTGAAGAATTGTGCAATAGTTACCAAGAATTTCATCTTGGTATAATCAAAATTCCATATAGAATATGAAAAAAAAAGAATTCCGAATATTGTAGTGCGTCTTAAAATAATTAACCATAGCAGGGTGTCAGTGTGTGTTAATGCTAGTTTTCTTGATTGTCACTGAAATTCAAAATCCACCTTGACCAGTTTCTGTCCCATAACCCTGTTACCCATGAGAGCAGATGCAGGATTTCAGAAGCCAGCCTAAATAAAAAACCCCAAAGCTAGAACTCCTTTCCCAGTCAGTGACAACAGTCCTGTTGATTGGCATGGGACAATGGTTTGTTCGAGCCCTTGATCATTCTTACTAAACTCCAGCTGCTCAAGGGAGAGATGGTTTAGGTTTGTGGTTCCTACTGGGGCTGGACACAATTCAATGCCATTATTACTGTGGGGATTGCTGGACCACCTCCCTTGTGGTTACTGGTTTAAAAAAAATATATCCAATATATTTCCTTCCATTACAAAAAATAGCTTTTAGTATTATGAAATATATCGTAACACCCAGGATGCCGACAGACATCTTCCTTGGATACTAGGAGAGATTCATAGGAGAAGTTTTACTGCATGTATTCAAAACAGTGGGTTGTATTTTGGGGGGATTTTTCAGCCAGCAAAGTTATAAAATTATTAAATGAAGCTGTACCTTGAAACACCTGTGTGTAAGCCTTAGGTGGTTTTGTTTAATCTTTTGCCTTTTGTAAATGTCTATTTTTCATTAGAAAAATAAGTTGTGCACATTATAAAGTATGGTGACATTCAATATTCAGGGTGTTGAGTCCAAGTATTAGCACCAAAGGAGATAGAAGTTAAGCCAACCTCAGATGTAGTACTTTCCATGTAAATATACAAAAGAAATAGAGATATTAGGTATGGTTTATTTTATTAAACAGTGATTTGTCGTAAGTTAAATTTACAAGAGCTGGGATATTTCTAGATGATGTTTCTATCCTCAAAATGTTAGTGTCTTTAATGAGAGTATATAGGTTCTGTCATAAATGTAATCTGCCATTATCATTTTTAGGTTTTATGAAGCTATGTAAAGTACAAAAGATTATGATATGAAAACTTTAAACTCTTTTCTCAGGAAATGTACATTATATATTTTGAGATAAGCATTTGTTTTGAATTATTTGAGTTGAAACAGTACCCTTCTTCTTCTGCTAAGCACTCCTTAGTCTAGCAAGGTGCTATGTTATAGTGATTAACCTGGACAAAAGCAGAGAGGACTATTCAAAATAGCTATTTCCTATCAGTTTGAAATGCAATCAAGTGACACAGCTGTTCTTGTTCTTAATAGACTTTTTTGAAAAAAAATTCATAGTTTAATGAAAAATGTCTCTTCTTATAAACTTTAAAATACAATGCAAAAAGTCATAATGTTTTGGCAAATAGTTCTTTGTAAGGAATGTAGATGAGACATACCTGCTCTGTAACTGCAACTGGTATAAAGCCTGGTTGATAGTGTGGGAAGAGCAAGCTAAGTAAAAAACAGGAAATTTAAAAAAAAAATTACAAATCTTGTTGCCCAACTGTGATGCCCTTGCTTGGAGAGGAGAGCAATTGTCCACACAAGTATTTCCATGAAAAGTCGGTGGGACTGCTTGTGTGAGTAATGGCTTGTGGGCAGGGATTCCCAGGCTCATGCTGAAGTGAATTCAGGAAATAAGCACATGAATGTTGGGAGAATAACTGCCAGTGGGATTAAATTTCTCTCTCTCTTTTTAGGAATCCATGGATCATCTTTAGTCCTTGACATAAAAGATTTCTTACTTAAAACAAGTCTCAAAGAAAGAGCCAAATCTCTGATAGGCCCTTTTTGCTGCTCTGTTAATGTGGAAGCCAAGTGGTGTAAGCACAGTGGTGATCCTGGCCCAGAGCAATCTGTTCCAAAAATCTACATTGATTTGAGAGGAGGTCTGCTGCAGGTCTGTATAAGATGGTTATGGTTGTGCTGTTGAGCTGGACTGGCTTTGGATGATTGAATTTTCGTAAATAAATTGCATGAAAGCCTGTAAAACTTTGCATCCTACAGCTGGTCATTAGGTTGGGCCTTTTTGCATGTTTGATTTGGGTGGTTTTTATTTTACCTTTTAAAATAAGTATCTACTCTTTCACGTAAACTGTTGATTGAAAAATTGTGTACAGTGTTTTGGGGTTGATTTTTTTTTTAAATGCTGCTTAAGCTCTGTATTGTAGCTGTATGTGTGTGTTCCTTAAAACTACTGGATCAAATTACTAACACTTAATATCTAGGGCCCTGTTCTGATGGGTGTGTGTTTGTCTGTCCATGACCTCTGTGTCTGTAATGCCTAGGGGTAGCCTTAAGAAGTACATATCCTTTCTTTTTAAACTTACACGAATTTCTCAGGGGAGTAATTGCAAGCGGTTGTTTGTAGCCATTAATACTCAGTTTTCCGTGCTATCCTCTCCTTTTTGGAAGTGCCCACAACTTGAAATCAGTCCAGAAAACATGGGAGTTCTTGAAATGAAAAATAGATTCTGTGGGGCTTAAACAAGTGGGCTTTAAGATATGTCTTGTTTTAATTATTTTTATTGTAGTATCTATACACACCAAATGTTTTTAAATAAATACATAAATCAAGTATATAAAACACAAAAAGGAAATTTTGACATTTAATTGTGTCATTAAGTTTTTTCCCAGAATTGGCATTAGAAGTTCTTAGAACCACAGCACTAGGAATAGGGTTAATCAGATAATACAGATTTAGAAAAAATATATCTTATGAATAAATAAAGTCAGTTCGTTTTCTTTGCTCCTTTTTCTATTTGTTTTTCACAGGTACTTGGCTGAGCACTTCTATGTGTTGGTAATAAAATGCTTTTTTTTTTTTCCCCCAAAAAAAATTTGGGTCTTGACAAGTGCCAAAAAAAATCTATAAATCTCAGAAAGCCATTTATTATTAGAGTATAATTAGGGACAATTAGGTTTTGCAGAAGATAATTAAATGTTTGGTCTGGCAGAATAGATTTGAGAACGCTGACAAAATCATTAGAAGTTCTGTTTCAAATTAATTTATTTATGGCTAATGATTTTACCAGCTCTAAACATGACTTCATCTATCACTGTTAATTTGTATTGCAGCAGAACTTTGAGAGCTTATCTAAAATCGGGGCTGCATCACTGAATACTGTAGTAGGAGTTCCATGCCCTGGAGTTCCCAGCTGCCTACAAATGAAATTAATAAAAGTACAAGGGAAAAAGTTTTCATCCCTGCTCTATCTGTGGGGAACTGGGCCTCTGAGATTGGCTTAAGGTGACAGAGAGCTCCTTTGAGGAGGTGCTAGAGTAAGTGTGGGACCCTGAGACCAGAGATACTCTAGAAACCGTAGCAGAGATGCACTAAATTTAGGGGATGACCGATGTAGCCTGACAATGTTTAGCTTAGGACTGGCTGTGGCTGTGTTCAAGAGGGTCTTGGTTTATTTTGTGGGCTTACTTGTAGATGCAGGGCAAGGAAAACCTGCCTTCTTGACAGCTCTACTATGCTCCCTTTAGGCATTCTTTGTTCACATTTGGAAACTGGTATTCCCCCATGGAAAAAATTGCACTAGTCTTTATGTGCACACCTGACATGTTTCCTTTACTCACACCCTTACCATGTTAAGTTACTGTCTGGGGATTTTTATTTCATCCCACACTGGTTCCAGGTCTAACTTCTGTATTAATTGCTAGTTGCTTCCTTGTCTTCCATGTTGCTTCAAGGCCTGCTTCTGCCCATGAAGTCTAAAGGACTTGTCCCCATGAATATGATTCTCTCAAACAGGAGCTTGATTTGAAAAAAGCAGCAATGCTTGTCAAAGCTGGGAGAAAGGAATGTCTTCTTGCCTTTTATTTTGCTACAAAGTGTGTGAATCTTCTGGACTTTGCATGCCCAATTTTATTAGACATTTTTCTGTATTTCTGTTTTAAGCTTCAAAAAACTTCGAAGTTTTTAACCTCTCTTGGAGGCCTTAGAGAACACCCAATTCATATACTTCAGTTCTGTACCTAAGATGATCTTTCATATGTCTTTCGAGTCACATTCTTTGCTGTGTCACTTAGTTTTAGGTGTATTCCAAAATTCCAGTTTTGGAGCAACAAGCTCTTTGAACAGTTTAAACTTTGTATCTTTGAGGGGTTTTTGTCATATCTTAAACGGAGAAGACCTGTGACCAGTCCTAGCATTATGTACTGTTCTTGAATATAAATTTTAAGATCTGTGGTCTTCCAGGCAGCATCACAAGTGGTAGGAATTAATGCTTTCCTTCAGATAATGAAAAAAACAGATTGGACACATGGTTTTGTAATGATTTTTTGTTGCTTCTGTTCCTTATTTTAACATTAAGAATGCTTGCAAACAATTGAGGTGTAAGTAGAGCAGACTCAAAGATTTATAAAGTTCCTATTGTTTTGGGGAGGTGTTTTTCCCTTCAAAAATGGCAGAATATTGGTATGTAATTTTTTTATATTTTCTCTCTTTTCTCTTTTCTTTTTAAAGGTTTTCTGGGGTCAAGAGCATTTGAACTGTTTAGTTCTTCTCCAGGAGCTTCTGTGGCAGTACCTGACTAAAAAGGGCAGCGTAGAGACATTGATACCTGAACGTACTTACCCCAGTTGTTTTTCTGCGGAAAGGAATCAGGCCTCAAAAACTGAGCATACCTCAGATGATCTGAGAACAGGCCTGTTCCAGTATATACAAGATGCAGGTAAGAAGGATATAATTTTGGCTCTCTTTTTTATTTTCTTTTTTTTCTAGATTATAAAGTAAAAACAGTAGTAACCTATTAGACATTACTTGCCTCTTACAAAGAATAACTTTATATTTTTTGGAAAAGCAGTTGAAAAGACATCTGCTAGAATTAAAAAAGATTGCTTTAAAAGACTTTTTTGATTTCTTTCCATTAAGCTGTAATGTTTTAAAAGTCAGGGAAATTGCTTTTTTATTTTCTCTCCTTTTGATCCCGAGGGATTTATTTTTAATCACTTTGGTTTCATAAACCAGCATGTTTCTTTCTAGAAGTTCTATAACAGATTATAGCTTTCTTTCATTTGACAGGAGCACAAAAGCTGCCCAGTGCCTATGAAGTTGTGTTTTACAATGAAACTGAGGATAGTCCAGGAATGATGCTGTGGAGATATCCGGAACCCAGAGTGCTCACTCTTGTAAGAATTAACCCTGTTCCTTTTAATACCACTGAAGACCCAGATATTAGCACTGCTGACCTTGGAGATGTTCTTCAGGTGGGTAATGAGTTTTCTACTTTCAGCAACAAATGAAAATGTTACTGCTGTAAAGTGAAAGTTTTCAAACTGAGATTTATTAAAAACGAGCACAAAACAAATGTCAGGAGTTCTATAAAACCAATATGAGGCACATTCCACAGCTTGAGCTCATCTTTAGTTTCAGAACTACTTGTGTAAAGATTTTACCCACTTACCTCAGAAGTTTTTATGTTGCATAATAGGCTATAGCCAAGATTATCAGTTCTAGTTTGCGAGCACACATTTTTTATTTTGACTTTTTATGGTTTCATCCATCAGTCTTTGCTTAAAGACTTCATTTGGTTTGAAACTGAAATGTGAGGAAAGACCTGGTCTGAAATTTCCAAGATCTAGTGGAATCATTGAAGTAAAATCTCCAATCTGGCCATTCTCTCTTGTTTCTGTGATGGTAGATGGCTGTGCTGCTTCTAGTGAGATCCACAGGGTAAAGGGAAAGAGTCTGTTTTCTCTCATTTTGCTTTGAGAGGGTTGAAGTGGATGGTGCAGTTTGACTGTATGAGACCGCGGAACTTCTCTTTGAAGGAGGGCTGAGCGGTGCAGTCTCTGTGCTCCAAAAATAGACCATACCTCAAAATTAGTGATCCTTAATGCACTGGAATTTTTGCTTTCTAACGTATGCAATCAGATCATTAGATTTTCTCCTGTCTAGTGTAATTGTTTATGAATTCGCTTATTCCTTGGATACATATTTTGATTTTAGCTCAATTTTAATTCTGGTAATCTCAGTTTCCCTTTTCTGTTACAAATTGGACCTGTCATTATTTTTTTTAATTTCATTCTGGTTGTTAATCAGAATACTGTTGTGAGTCAGGGGAAATAAATATTTCCCAGTTCTTCCTATTTGTTCAAAACTGTTGAATTATATTTCATTATTGCTATGATGTTAAAAATTGCTTTTAAAATTGAATTATTCACCAATATGCTTTGAGTTATGAATAAGTAGGATAATCTTCCTCAGATAAATGGTATAATGTTATTACCGTGCACATACTGTTGGTGAGATCATGTAAGTGTCCTGCCAATTTCTTTGCCCTCTAGACAGTCAAATGTCAGCTCCTTTCAGTTATATGAAAATTAAAATTAAATGGAAAAAAATCAGCTCCACTTGGCATGAGGTTTGAATCAAAGATCAAAATTGTGTTATTGTAGGCTGTCTTGATGACCCTATTAGGTTGCTATGAAAGCCAGCATTCTGTCTTCTTTCCGGTTGGTATTTTTGGAGCACGGTACACCAAGTTTTTGGTATAATTGCATTACACTCTCATTATAGATAACAGATATCTTGAACCATTATGTATGTGCTTGTGTAATAATATGACCCTGTCCAAGGGGGGGTATCAGTTCTTCTTCAAGTGAGTATATACAGCTGGACTTTTAGTAGCACACAGGTTCTGCTTTGTACTTCTGTACAATGGTCTAGAGAAAAAAAGGTCCAATTCTCTATGATTGCGTTGGAGAGTGAGAAGCGCTCAGCTACCAGTGATCCAGATCTGTCAGTTTCTACTGGTGTTCGTGTAATTCTTCAGATTTCTACCACAAGAGAAAATACAAAGCTATCAGCCAGATTAGAGGACATCAAGTCAAAAACTCTGCTCTTGGCCACATGATGTGCAGAAATGCCTGCAAGAAGATCCATGTTTTGGCTGTGGGCCATTAATTATGGCAGTAATTGTTGCCTGGCTCAAGGTGATGATTTATCACATTTTCCAGAAACGGCCATGCACCTGATGAACAGCCATTTTAAACATGGACAGTGGCATTTTTTTATTAATCTAACAGAGGTATGTGGGTGGAATAAGTAATACAAAGTCAATTTTTAATTTCTTTAGGTAAATTGTGTTTACCAAAAACTCATCTCAAACTTCGGATTCTAGTTTAAGTTAATCATGAGGCCTTTCATCAGCTCCACTTTTCCCCTGTATGGATGTATGTTAATTAATATACTGTGGATTTAGTGCATATGGAAAATTCATTAAATACAAAGAGAAAAAAGATAAAACAACATTTATTTTATTCAGTTCTTGAAATGAAGCATTAGAGAAACATCTGCAAGCCAAAGACTTCAGCTTTTTTGAAAAAAGAGATCTAAATATAAAGACAATAATGATATCAAGCTATATTAAAATATATTTTAAAAACTTTCCCAGGATTGTGTTTATGTTCAAATGTAAGGAGGACCCGTAATGACACCAGCTGTGTTACCAGTGTCCCTTAATCGTCTGCTTCACAACGATACAGTCAAAAGTGCACTTCTGTAGTTTGTCTTGAATTCAAAGTTTTACAGTTGCATTTTCTTTGTTTCTGAGTAAGTTGCTATGACATTTCATCTAGCTTTCTGTCTTTGTTAAACTTTTAGCATAACTTTTTAATCATGGGTAGGTTTAGAAGTTTCTGGTTTTATAGCTGTTATTCAAACTCCTGGAAGTTGCAAAAGCTTCACCATAAAGAGAATTTTTCTAAATACTGAAGGTGCGTGTTGTCTGCTACAGCCAAAGGATAGAGAACAGCTTCGTATTATAAGAGTTGATATGAACTATATTGTTTCTGTGGAACCTTTCCTTGCTGCTATTTCTAGATTGCCTCAAGAGCTGTTTTCTTGTGCTTTCCGTTGTGCTGTTGCAAAGGTAAGCAGTTTCACTGGTCAAGTTTCTAATACTTTGTTTTTACAGTCCAAACATGGTTGCTTTTATTTGTGGAGGGAACAGGAATAACTGATGTCTCTGCCATGGCATAGCACAGAGCATTTTCTTTAGCAATTTGAAATAGAACTTTGATCTAATTGTTTGAAGGAAGTGAGAATCCTAGATCTGATTGGAAGAAATATATATTTCTTTGAGGAGATGGAAAGCATCTGAATTTGTTGTTCTTCCTGTTTAATAGACATTGCAAACACTTGCTATTTAATTTTTAAGCCCTTATTGTCCCATTTACAAATGCTGCAAATGTCTTTTGGCTCTGTGTGATTTTCCGTTCTTTCAGATAACTAGTATTTGAGGAAATACCTTTCAAAGGTGTAGAATGGTATTGACATGAGAATCATATTCCCACCTCAGAACTAGAGGGCAGTCCGAACTTGAAAAATTTATTCAAAAGGTAAAAGGAGAGAGGAAGTAGCAATTTGATTATTTTTAAAATATTGAAGATTGAGATATTGATAAGTCAAAAAAAGGGATGCTCTCTGAGACTTTCTCATTCATAACAGATGAAACTTAAATTATTCAAGTATACTGCTGATAAGAGGAAGTCTTGTGGTTAAAGATATGTGGATGAGCAACTTCAAAAGCATATTTTATTCTGTGCTTAAAGAAAGTGTGAACACAAAACCAGAGAGAGAAAACCTGCTGTTCTTGCTGCAAAAATTTAGTTACTTTTACATTTAGGTCACTCTCATGTGCAGATAATTTCTATAATAAAATCTATGGAGGTTTTTATAAATTCATTTCAGCAAGTATTCACATGTGAAGACTTAAGGCATGCCTCAGTTAATATAGCTTAACATTAAGCTATATTCTGCAAGGCAACCAGCTCATCGTTACAGGGCAAAGGCCTTCTGTTTGCTCTGTGATGGTCCTGTTGCGTAGCAGTTGAAGTTGGAATCTCTGGGCAGTGACGGTTCTCATTCCTATGAAATCTGACCATAAAATGTCTTTCACCGAGGTCTTTGAAGCATGGTAATAGCCTTCAAGCAGATTTTGGTTTAGAATGGATGTAGAAATGTCTCCTGCAGAGATACCAGAGAAGATACATTAGTGCCTTAGGAGCAAGAATGGGCTAGACAGTCTAAATTTCAGAGTAAGGGCTTCATGGTGTCTCTCTTCGTCTCCCAAGTGATGAGGACATTGCCTTGATCCGACTACTAGGACAGTTGAAAGAGAATTTGTGGCAATTTCCTCCATCCTGGTTGTTCTGGTTGCCTTGGAAGTATTGCATTAGGAAGAAAGGAGTAAGAGCAATTTCTAATTCCAGACAACAGTTTATGATTACGCAGATAATTCCACTGTCCCAGAACATAAAGAATAATCGAATAATAAGAATAATATATTCCACATCATAACGAAGTGCTGTATTTCAAAACTGTTGTGTGATGATAAATTCAACTGTGTTTGTACAGTTCCTTGGATCTGTCAGGTCTGTATTTGAGAAAGGACAAGTCTTCTTCGTTTCTGTGATATTTTGAAAATTCAAAGGAGGGAAAGCAGGGAAAGAAAAGCAGGGAAAAAAATCTGTTACTGATTCAGTAGTGACTTTCACATTGTGCAGATACAATATGAAGCTAGCTACATTTGGATATTTAACCTCAAAGAAAGTTCTGTTGAATATTTGTGCTTTGGGGGCTTAGAACTGTACTTGCACTGTGTGTCTAGTTTCCCCAAAGTCTTCCTGTGTCTTCCTGCAGTCTTGAGAATCTCAGATTTATGTTTATCTTTGCCTGTGATGTTGTTATACTTTTCTGATGTAATCCGGGTTATATTTTTATATCATTTATCTTTACCAAGAACGAGGTTGACAGGTTTAGGTTGGCAGGGAGGAGAGCAAAGATTGGGAGGGGCTCAGCAAGGTAGGAAAACAGTTCATATGCCATCAGGGAAATACTCTGTTTTTCTCTGCAGGCAGGTAAACAGGACACACGAATTAGTTCCTGTACAGCTGGAGGCCTATTTTATCTAGTGAACCTTTTGCAGAGATTCTCATTTATTGCCATTCCATTGTAGAGTTATCTTTCCGATGAGGGATGTTGCTGGCACTGCCCCATATCTCAAACAAAAAGCTGTGTATTTTCACAAGAGCATTTACCTAAGTGGTATGGATTTAAAAGCAGGAGAAAGCCAGATTTGTCTAATCAAAGTAATCATACAATGTGTAGTGCTCCAAATTCTGAGTTTTACTGATTTATTTAAGGTGCATCACTAACACCGACTTAAAATTCTTTCTCCTGGATTGTCATCCAGTGAGAGATGCAAGCTGCTAAACAAAAGGAAGATAAACTACAGCATTTGCTCATTTCTCCGTACAAAGTTAAAATAAAATATCTGCTGAACTATAACCCTGACAGGTTTTTGTATTTGAGGATGTTTCCCTTGTGTACCTGCCAGGATTCCTATTGCGTGCAAGTGTAGTCAGCATTATAACAGCTGATGAAAAGATGAATGTGTACTGAGGTCTCCTTTTTTGGCCTTTCTTCTTTATATAGTGTCCTAAGAAACAGAGCACAGTTTAGAAAAGTGGTGATTAAATTAACCAAATCTCAAGGTCTCCTGAAGAAAATTTTAGGGCAGTGTTAGTTCTGAGGTTGTGAGGGCTTAACTGGGATTTAATAAGGAAAGACTATGTAAATTAAACCACTGTGGTAAAATTCACACAGAGCATTTCCAAAGGTGGTGAAATCTCTTTTAGGAGAACATAAAATATTTCCAACTTCAAAAGGCAGGGATTCAAAAAATTGTCTGTTGCATTGCTTTACATGCATGTGCTATTTAAATAAAGCATTTGCAAACTTGCTAGTCTGGCATCTGATTTTTTCCACACTGTCAGCCAAGAAGTAGTAATTTTCTAACACCTTGTGGCTGTTTAAACAGTGGCTTAGGGAAGCATGAGCTTAAGAATGACTGACATTAGACCTACTGTAAGTCATTATTCCAGGAAGGATTTGACATGACAGTCAACAGGAAAAGAATTATGATCAATGTCAAAGACATTCATTTTTCCTTTTAACAGAGGACACCTCATTTTTGGCTGCCTCTGCTTCCTTTTTTTACTTTTCGTTCCCTGTTGGGGCTACAATATTCAGCTGGGCATTTGAGAGTCTGGGAAAAGTGCTTTCTGGGAAACCACAAATTTTTGATTTATTTCTTATATTCCCAAAGTAACAACTATTCTGGAAATCCAGATGATTTGTGTGTGGCAGGTTAGTGATTTAAGTTCATGGTGTTACTAGATAATAAGCTGTAGAGTTCAACTGTGCTTTTTGATAAACCTGTTGGTTTGCAAGTTATTGAATCTACTGCCACACAGTTCAGTACTGTCTTCAAATAATGAGACTTTAGATGGATGGAGAAATAATGTGAATTGCTCAGAAGGCAAATTTGGTGCTTTGTCTGCTTTTTAAAGCTTACATTTCTTGTTAATTGTACCTTTGGATGTTATTCAAAATTACTGTAATAGTCACACTACTACTATATAAAGATATGCTATACAATGTTTTTATTATCTCTCTGCTGTGTGAAGAGTTGCAACAAGCTTGAAAAGAAACAATAGTTGTTGAACATGTCTGATCATAAACTAGAAGTATAACAAATGCCATTTATTCTAATGTATGGAACCTCTTTCTCAGCAGTAAATGCAGTGTTTCCATTCATGCATAAGACAAAAATGGGTGCAGGTCATCACGTAAACAGCTGGTCTGTGTAAGAGGGCTGTAGGTTTGCTTGTAGCTTGGGCCACTTACACTACAGATAATCAGCGTACAAGCAAATTTTCTGATCTGAGTTCTGCATGTTTTCCAAAGTTAAGACTCCAATTATTAATTTTAAGTATTGTCTTCATTTTCTTCCAAGGAAGGAAATAGGGACTAAAGAAGTTGGAGTCTTAAGCAGATATTGAAACAGAGCCTGTTCTCTTTGGGAATTCCAGCTTTAAACATTATTTGTGAACTTCCTTGCCTGAGAGTAGGATTATCTCCGACTTTACTATTTTGTTACTGGTTTGTGTGTGTATAATCTTAATTATTTTGCTGTGTGATCTTAGTGTTCCTTGCATCAAGATGAGACTGTATCGTTTGTCCTAGAGTTTCTGTGCAGTCTGCAGGGAGTTAAGCGTAACTTGTTGGGAATGTTAATGGAAGTTGTGCATAATTTGCTTGTGCATCACAGTGAAACTTACCCTTAGGGGTTACTGAGCCAGTGAAAATTCTACCGGGTGCCAGAGGACTGACAAAACCATCAGATTATCTTCATGACAGATTTACACTCTCCTCGTGTTCTGTACTCTTCAGATTTTGTAACTCTGATTTATGAAACTTTGCAAAGCTAAGTCCTTCCGGCTGTACACTGACTTTGTGGTACTTCTTGTAGGAGGCAGGCTTTACTGTGGTGACAATATGTGGTCAAAATAGCTCATATACTGAAAATTGTAGGGTACTTTATGTATTAATAGACTGCTAACCTCAATCCCAGAGGTGACTGCATTTCAACAGCATAGTGCTTATATTATTAATAAATACTGAAGCCTAGAAAATTAAAAACCTTAAATGAAAGGTGGAAGATAGTTCCTGTATCAGAAAGAGAGAATAAAGGGTATTGCAAGAAGTAGGTGAGTCCCTGATGTAAGATGTCCAATCTGTATGCTTTTGTTTCTCAATAGTTGCAGCAATACATTAAGATCTAATAAATTAAAGAAATATTGTTGGTTTTGCTATTCAGAAGGCTAGTGGTCATCACATAAACTGAGTCTCACTTTGAATGACAGTAGAAAAGTTTGACACTTTGACATAATTTTCCTGTTTAAAGTCCTGCAGAAATCTCAGTTATAGCCCAGTGCTATCATGTGCTTTCTTAGCTAAAGCTGTTAGTGTGTTTAGAGTAATTTTTCCATAATGAAAAAAGCCAGTATCTATGACAGATTACATTACTCCACACACCTGCATTTGCTCTGAACCTGCTAGCCTGATAAATTGATAAGTTGGTCACATGTTGTTTTAAAAAGGCAAAGAACATAGTTCCTAATAAAAGAATGCTACATATTTCTTCTAAAAGGTTAAAAAGCGTTTCTCAGGGCTCTTAAATTACCATATTCTGATACCAGGGGAAAATAAAACCTGGGCTTAGAGTCTTGTTTGTACTTAGAGGGCTTTCCGGACAGGAAGGCAATCTTGATGCAATTCAGTAAGCCACAATACCAGTGGGGCATTACAGGTGAAAAAATTGCAGCTGTACCCCTCACCACAATGTATTACAACTGTACAGTGGAATATTTCCTGTACAGAAATAGGGCTTGGTTAACTTCGTTTCCCAAGAGTAGATCACATTAAAATGTTATAAAATCATGATTTCCTGCATTTGAATACTTGTGGTTTCTCAACTGGTTCCAATATTACAAAAGGTTTTTTATAGCTTCTATTAGTTGAAGATGTATAGAAGCTTTTTTCCAAAGTCAGCGAAAAGGAAGTTATGTATTTTTAAAGAACAATTTTTCTCAGAAGACAAAGGTTTTCTTTCACGTCTCTTTATTCACTCTATTTGATATTTATTTTATAAACTGCAGGACAGATGTAAATTTAAATAAAATGAAATAAATGTACTAATAGGACTATTAGTATATGTGTTAAATGGAGTTGAAAGAGCCATGGTATATGTCATTACTCAGATAGCAAAATAGTAATTATTTGCATTAGTCAGCCAAAGACCTCACTATGGATAGAGGAAAAAACTAAATTAGGCACGTATTACGTATTAAATTTTAAAGTGAGTATTTTTAATTTAAATGTCCTAGCTTTAGGACGAAATTTCTGTTTAAAAAAATTGAAAGAGAAGTAAAACAATTCTGTGAAGAAATTATATGGCATAATTTTGAAAAACATCTCCAGCTGGGGTGTCTGATTATTCCAGAATGTTGAAAATTGATAGTGCACCATAGTGGAATAACTTTTACTGCCTGAAGTATGCAGGTATCTGACACTTCAAACAGCTGTGAAAGTACAGGAAACCATAATGAAAAGACAAAGGAGATTGAGGTGAGTGGGACAGCAAGTACATTGTACAACCAAATGATTTTAATCCGAGTACTACTGCTAGTCCTAACACTACTAACGCAAGGCTGTATTTTAACCTCACTGTAAGCCATCTTTTTTTTTTGGTGGTTTGGTTCTTTTCTTTCATGAAATGGGGATATTGGTGGTCTGTAGCTGTGCCAGGAGAGTCTGTTTTCCGCACAGATATGATACCATCTTAGTTCTGAGGAAGGTTGAAGAAAAATTCTCTTAACAGTGGTTTGTAACATGATTTCACAGTGTCAATCACACAAGATAAACAGGAATGTGGATGTTGAAGTATCCTACATTTGTCCAAAATGTAGGTGTTCCACTGGTCAGATTGAACAGGGTATGTTGTGTGAACAGGCATATTAAAAAGTTCTATTCTATTTAATATTATTTTTCTTTTGGGCATATTTTCTGCATATTATATTTTTCTGCAGAGTTCTTTTGCTAGTTTCATATAAATAATACTTCAAAATCAAATTTAAAAGTAGTGTTACTAGTAGTTATTGCCAAGACTTTTTTCCTTATAAAAGTCTGGATAAAACTTTTTATTTCCTGCTACTGCAACTTCTGTTCGCCTAATGAGAGGATTGTATTTTTAAGACAGTTGGCCCTAAACCAGTAAAATATCTTAATAAAAGAATAGCTTTATTACAGAGCAATCAGTTTATTCACACTCAGGAAGCTGAAGTCAAAATCTCAGTATGGGTTGGTGTCTGACTCAGAGTGCTTTTAGTTTTATGTTATGTTCTGCCTCATTCACTGAGGTGGCCCTGCTTGGAGAAGATAAAACACACACATGCTTCCTGTCTTCTGTGTGCATTTTTTTGTCCAGTAGTTGTTTCTGGACCAAGAATAGCTTAATTTCCAAGAGGAAGCGCCCACGATCTGAGGCACTGAGATTCAAGAAATGAATATATCTTCTGTAAAAGCTTCTTTTCTAGCAAATGCATCAATCAAAAGGAAGCATCACGGAAAGAAACATTAGGCACATCCTGTAACCCAGCTGTTAATATCTATCTTTCTTTCTCAACTGGATAAGATGTATTTTGCAACCTAAGAAATCTGCATGTATATAGTTTAAAAGTTCACTTTTTTATACTGTGTTTTAAAATCATATGCTTCGGTATTTAAGTAATAAGGCATAATACTTTTTATATAGCCTTCATTCAACAACCTCAAAGAAGTAGGCTGATGGCTGTAGCTTTTTTTCCAAGAGACAAAAAAGATGTCTGTGATAAAGATGGAATTAGTTAAGAAATGGAAATATTTTAATTGTTTCTCTCCTAGTTGGAAATTATGTCCATGTCTGAGACCAGTTAGCATTCTGACAAAATGTACATTCAATAATAGATATGATCATTAATGGTAACCTGATGGGTTGTGGAAGTGCACTGGTGTTGGCTCTCTGCTCAGCTACATTTCAACCTTGAAATGTACCTGTAGACAGATCAGTGCTGTGCACCCAGCGCTTTTCCAGTCCGAATTAGCCAAGTAGTCTAAAGCTGGAAGGATTACATCAGCCCACAGGAAAATATAGAAGCATGTTGTGATCTTGAAATTCTTTAAAAGCACTTAAGGGTCAACACTCATTTCTCTATCAAGTCTTTATATTACACATAACCACAAGTGGGAATAAGGAGTACCCATCTGTAAAACACAAGGATGGAATTAATAACAGAGCATTAACAGACTGTGTAGCATTTCTCGACCTCCTAGTTTCCAAGTAGGAATTAAATTATTCTGGTTCAGATAATGTGTGACACAACATATGATGAACAAGAAAAACCACAATCTATCACACTGTAATGCTTTAGTGGGAGTACTTCATGTTGGTTACTAACATGGTGCTGTCTTGCTGATGGGTTAACAAGTATGAAGGATATTACCTGAAAGATGCAGGGTTTTAAGAGAATTTTCAGGTTTCTCATCATTTTGTGGGGGTTTTTTTTGTGAGATGTGTATGTTGGAGGTTTCAGCTCTGCTCAAATCAGAGATGGTTCTCATATGTGTTAGTGTAATATAGACGAAAATTTTTGTCTTAAAATAGAGTGAAACAAGATTCTGAGAAAACAGGAATTTGTTCTCTTCTAATTTTTTACTCCAAGGCAACTGTCTCTGAACAGTTGTTTGTTTGTATCCTGTACGTGCAAGGGGCGTGACTGGAATTGTCACCTGGAGACAGCTGCTTTCCCTCCAGTCAGAATTTGCCAATACACTATTTTCATTCTTTCAAACACTGCTATGCGATTTTCAGATCTCCAATGTCTGTACTTGACAGCAGTAAAGAGAAAAAAAGAGCAGCTTTCAATTTCTCTGCTTAGAGTTTATGTTGTTTCATGCAGCTTTTCATTTCTGCTTCTAATCTCTGTTGTTAATGCTGCTGAAAAATAAAGCATTTGGCTGTGGTTTTGCTCCCTATTGCCATAATCATCCTTCTAAATAACTGTGAGCACCATAGGGTGTGGTTTTCTAGCAAAAAAGAGCTTTGGGATTCTTGGTTAAATCTGAGCTCACGGTTAAATAATACTTTTATGTACGCTTAAGTGACGGGTGAATACAATCATTGCAATTAAAACTGTCTCTGAGAGCTATGGAAGAAGACAAAAAGCTGCAGGGAAGTGTCTGTTGGAGAACCAAGTTTGTTTAATAAAAAAATTAAACATGCTTCGTTTGTGTTTGCTTTTATAGAGGCAGCCCTAGTGGTCGCATTTTCTAAGAGGTAACAATTATTTGAATTATAGCTTAGGTTTTATTCAAATATTTTAAGGTAAAAGCACCATACTTACTTCGACATGTGGGGAATTTTTTGTTGCAGTTAGTTCACTTATTCCCATTGCTAATGACTCAGTTCTGGTATTATAACCCCTTTCCAGGCTTTCACAACTATTATTTTTGGCAGCATATATTGCCCAGAGCTACCATCTTTCCTTAAACTTACCCAGATCAGGCATTAGTAATAAACTCCCTAGAACAAATAAAGCTAAATATGTAGAAATCAAAGATTCTAAGTCAACTAAGTCTTTTGCCCAACAAGCTTCAAACTAGAAAGCTTATAGTTTGTGTAGTTCCAAAGCATGAGCTGTATTTTGTATAGGCAATCACATAATGAGTGTCCTTGGTTACTTATCTCTAATGTGCAGATGACACTTTGAAACATATTGTCTCTTGCTCTGGTAGATTTCTTGACATATTACAACGTAGTTAGAAAAAATTGTAAACAAAAATAAAGAGGAATAATCTTTTCTACTTGCTGACCAGTCTGCTTTAACTGTTCAGTGATGCTTTTCCTGGCTATTCGTATTGCTGAGTTCTGCAATCACTCCTGCGCCTTTCCAGATTTTTCATAATTCACTTTAGAGTTTGTCATACAAGTAGTGTACAGAAACATACAGAATCACAGTAGTATACAAGCAGTATACAGAATCACAGAATGGGTAAGGCTGGAAGGGTCCGCGGTAGTTCCTCTGGTCCAGCCTCCCTGCAAGCAGGGTCCTCCCAGAGCACATGACACAGGGTTGCAGCCGGGTGGTTCTTGAATATCTCCAGTGAGGGGGACTCCACAATTTCTCTGAGTCACCCACACAATAAAGAAGTTCTTCCTCATACTCAGATGAAACTTCCGCTGTGTTAGTTTGTATCACAGACCACAGCCTGAAGACAAGTTATGAAGTTATTACTTCTTTATGGAATAATGATTGTTTTCATCATTTTACTTTGCCATCTTTTCCTCAAGAGGAGTTGCAATAGATCTGCCACCTACTGAGTGGGTGGAAATACTGATGTACCTTCTTGTACCTTCTTTTTTTTTTTTTTTTTAAACAGGATGTGTGAAATCCAGTTTGAGTTTTTTCAAGTTTTGCTCTATCTTAATTTTCAATCTCTCTGTATTACTTTCCTTTATCTTTACTGATAGTTTTATGTTTTTTGCGTTGTAGTGCCACTTAAGAAATTCTCTTAATGTACTCTTTTTCTTCCAGCTCATTAATCTTAGTGGGAATAGAATTCATCACCTTGCTTAGCCTCTTTTAAAATGCCAATTACTTTCTATTCTAATCCAATTTTGTAAGATTCTTATTAGGGAGATTTGCATACTTAAAAAGCGTTTTGTTTTGAGTTGTAATCCAAGAGAAATAGATACGCTAAATATGATAGCTTTGTGAGACTTCTGTTGCACACGTGTTACTCAATACTATTGATAAGGAAAGGTTATTCAGATGTTGATAGACATTAGGAAGCACAAGACCAAACTAAGTGTTCAAATATATTTAATAAGGTTCCTGAAAGAATGTCAAGATATTTTAAGGACTGAGATTTAAAAGTATGCAGAAATAAATACTGCTGTATGTAAACTATCTATGCAGCCATGAAAGGCTGCAGCCTTTTGTCAGAAATTAAACAGATCCTTTTGTAATTATGTAATTCCAAGACTTTATGCTATAGGAAATACGACAAGTATTACAATATTTAAATAGACTCAAACTTTTTATCAGCAGTGGAGACTGTGAAGGTTTAAGAAAGAAGTCTGTGAGGGTGAATGGCTCCACAATGTAGTATAAAAGATAGCAGATGATGGAAGCTGTTCTTTATGTGTTCATAGTTAATATAGGGTAGTTGTTTGGATGTATCCATAATTGAAGGGTAGAAACATGGAAGAAAAAAAATAGCAGACTTGAGTGTTTGTCCACGGGCATTAAACATTCAAATAATTTAATACTGAGAAGTTCTTAAAAAAATCTAAAACTCTAGTGGCACTGAGAGCAAAAAGAATCACTTTAGTGCGACTTTGAAATGTGGCCACAAATAAAATGTGGTATTTCTTATTGCTGCTGTTGTGCACAACACTATTGTAGAGTTAGCAACAGAGAACCAAGAAAGATGTTTTCTGGGTCATCAAGCCCAGCCTCTTCCCATTGGGGCAATGCTTGTTATTTTCTCCATCTAATTAACAAATCAAGATTTTAAAAGCAGCTCTCACCAAGGCTGTGCCTGCACATGCCCATCTTTTTCTCTACAGTTTCTAGCCTTACACTTTATTCATAGAGCAACTCAATTTTGGCACAAAATTTCTATAGACGTTTCTTCTATTAAATGTTTCCCTCTGGAGGTGTCTAGTAGAGCAATTACGTTCCTGTTGTTTAATTTCATTTAGTCCTGAACTCTCCACAGCAAGAGTTAATAGAGTTTTAAGGTGAAGAATTGGAAACATGGCATACTCCAGATGAGTCCCCACTGATGTCTTATAGAAATGAATTTGTCCTTCACTTTTGGAAATATCTCACCTGATGTCTCTCAAGATGGTGTTTGCTTTTTCCGGGCATCATCGTACTGCCTCACAATTTCCGGCTGGCATTTACTGATCTCACCCTTTCCAATTGAATATGTAGCTTATAAACAGAAGTGTAGTTGTCTTTACTCATATGACGTGTGGGGTTGGATGTTAAATCAATCTCTTTTTCTCACATTCTAGTCTTCAAAATTAAATCAACTCTCCTGATTGATACTGTGGTGGTACTCTGTGTTATATACATTACTGGCATCAGAGGTTTGCTGACAGTTACCAGATTTTTTTTTTTGCCCTACATCTTGAACTAAAAAACTTTTAGTTACTGTGGTTGCTTTTTTCAGTCTTCATGTATCATTGTGACTCGACAGATGTAGTAAAAATCCACCTTTCAGGCTCTATGGTTCCACATGTTAATTCCTCCAGAATTCTTTGGTGATTATTTATGTTCCTTTGCCCTCCCCAGCTTGAACCATTGAGCTCCCTGAATTTTCCTTCTTAACCTTCATTCCTGTTAATTAATCAGCTTGCTGTCACCTCCATCTGCATTATAATCTTTACTGGATTACAAGGAAGAATGCTTACAAAACTTTTTCTAAATTTACTTGCATCTCTGACACATTCTTACTTTTTTCCTGGTTATTTATGTATGCATGTCTATACACAGGTACACAGGGATAAAACAGGTAATAGGACATACATATGCAATTTTTTCTTACTATGTGCTTTATGTCAGCTTGACTTTTAGTAATTCAACTGAATATGGCAGTGTTCAACTGGCCTAACTATGGATTTCTGTACCTTAATTCTAAAAATCTTCATAGCTGGCTGAGTTTGCATTTGTTTTAAATTCATATTCTCATTCACTTTCTTGCTATTACTAAAATTAAAAAAAAAAGGAAGAAAAAAAAGATGCCTAGGATACAACTCTTTAAGATCTATGCTTTTATTAAAATTGGTTTTCTATTGCCTATAGAAATGTCTATAATAACATTCTCTCCAGTTCAGTGATACATCCAGAAGTAATCCAAGTGGATTATTTACAGACTTAAATTTAGAGATGTAATTAAGCAAAAGCTACTATTTATTTATTAGATTTCATTTGCGTTTATTTGTCTAAATATTCCTTGAAAGAAAAGATCATGTGCTTACAAGTACTTAATTATTTCACCCAGGATTTTTAGCAATGTGTTGGCCCACCACAAAGTGTTGTGTTGTATATTACAGTTTCTTCTCTGCATCACTGATTATTTTAAGAAACATATTTTGTTATGTAATAAAACTAAAACAATGAGTTCAAGAAAAAAAAAACGGATGATGACTAGAATGTCTTTGATACCATGATGTGTAGACATCTGATGGATTTTTGGCTGCTTAATACAAATAATGGTTAGATTATTTGTGTTTTTTATTCATGGTTTCCTGTGGAATAAGAAGCTATTTTTGTACAGAGGAAGAGAAAGTTGAAAGTGTTAGTCTGCAGTGAAGTTCCGAAAACATTTTCATTGAAGTTAAGACAGCACAAGATCTCAGTAACAGTTACAGTTGTGATTTTCTATATGACTATTTACTTTTATTTAGTTTAATTAGTTTTACACTTTCAGTGTGTAGATGAAAATGCATTGTATTTGCAATCAAGCATAAATTATACCTTTTCCCGTTTATCACAGGTTCCTTGCAGCTTGGAGTACTGGGATGAGCTTCAGAAATCATTTGTTGCATTCCGGGAATTCAGTCTGTCAGAAAGCAAAGTCTGTGAACTCCAGCTGCCCAGCATCAGCCTTGTGAGCGATCAGAAAGAGCTCATAGCCTCTGACCTGTGGAGGATTGTCCTCAACAGCAGCCAGAATGTGGGTGATGACCAAAGGTAATTTTAAAGGTGGAGGGAAAAGACATCTAATGCTACACTCCTGAGAAATCTATTTCAAGAGACTTAGAAATTAAGATGCTGTTTTCATATGCAATAAGAGTAGTTAGTCCTGCGTGAGCTTCAGACTGTAGTTCACCTTCACACAAGGGAGTGTGCACAAAAAGAGCTTTCCGTTAGGTTCACAGGCAGCCTGGCAGCATCATAACTATCCATTTTCTGGATACAAGGATTATTGAAAACTGGAGACAAACAGATCCTGAAACCTCTTAGCTGCATGAGGCAGTAAAATCAGCTAATTAACAAAAGAAGGCTTAGGTGCAATCCTTTCTATAATGTAGTAGAAAATATTCTTCTTCCATGCAGTTCTTACATATCACCTTGATTCTCTCCTCAGTGCAAGTCGATGACTATTTGAAATCTATTGAACAAAATGTTATTATGTCAATAGTATTGCATTATTATTCACACAGATTGCTTACTATGCTAACAGTAAAAAAAAAATTTAATCCATGTTTTGAAACAATGAGGATCCATTTTTCATTATGTTTACAGCTAGAAACAGTGTGCAGTGACTGATATTCACTCTGTTTGCATTCATTCTGTTTTGGTTAATATGTAGAGTAAAAGAAATGAGTACAAGTTCTGTCTGGGAACAGCAGTGGAATTTCTTTCTAAGACCTGCTTAACATTTTATATTTAGAGCAGAAAACCCAAAATTACTCTCTTGGATCATTGGTATTTGCTGATTCTTGCTGCTTGTTTATGAACCCAAGCTTCAGTGAGTATATAGCATCCACGTATGTGTTGAACAGAGCTACAGAATTCAGAGAAATCAGGGAATATGAGCATGGCTAACAAAATCAATGAAGAAAATTAAACATCTGGTTTCCATTAATAGTATCAGGTTGAAAATGATTTCTTGATGTTAATTGTGAAAGAATGCATTTTCATCATTGAGAAGTTAAGTGTTTTAGACAAGGTTAATTCCTCTGAATGTGGGACCCTGGCAGAATTGCCTTCCTGGTCAGCTTAACACCGCAGAAATGTGAACTTGGTGGGAACTGGAAATGATGTAGTGAAATTTAGTAGATTTTTTTTCATCAAGGCATTTAGCACTGTAGTCATGTGTATTGTTTTCTGTTCAAATAGGGTTTATCACTATAAGCAATGTTTCATTCAGGGAGCTCTGATAAGCTAATGAGCTGTAATTGTTCAGAAACAACAGGAATTAAACTGAAGCATTTGCAGTTCACTGCACAAGGAAAGCAGGAGAGGAAAGACAGCAAAAAACATTTACCATGCTACTGAAGCACTTGAAGGTAAATAAACAGAAGAGAAAGAGGGAAGTCAAAGGAAAGTGCCTTGAACTTACACCTACCTGTCCAGAGGCTTCAGTAGTCCAGATACTTTTGCTGGCCTGAGGAATTCCGTAGTCCAGATACTTTTGTTGGCCTGAATCTTTTTGTTCCCAGCATTTAAACTTGCAGAGTATTACCTCTGTGTGATCTGTTGCTTCTGGAGCAGAAAAATTGGAGAAAAAGATGGCTAAATGCTTTACATTATCTCCCCAGTGTGAAGCTCCTGCCACATTTCCTTCTGCATCAAACATGTCCTGTTGCTCTGTCATCATGGTGTTTATGAGTAAGAAATTACAAAATTTCCACCACAATAAAGTGCTCAATGACTAAAAAGCAGATATATAAAATTTGACAGAATAAGTAATAATAGCTTTAAGAAGTCTGGTTTGTACCTAGATGAACTAACAGTTGATTGGAAATTTAAAGATTTGTATAGGTCAGGGTGAGCTCCAGAAGCCAGAAACCTGTGGGATATACAAGGAAACCCTCTGATTTCAATCAGAGGAGAGAAAAAGTTACATTCTCTGCTTCAGCAGTGTTTTTGGTTTGGAGGCATGGGTTTGCTCTCATGAGACCACACCTGGAATACTGTGTCCAGTTCTTGGGGCCCCAAACTTAAGAAGGACATGAACTTGCTGGAGTGATTCCAGAGAAGAGCCACAAAGATGATCAGAGGACTGGAGCACCTCTCCTGTGAAGACAGACCGAGAGACATGGGATTTTTCAACCTCAGGAAGAGGCAGCTCTGAGGAGACCTTAGAGCAGACTTCCAGAGAAGAAGCTGGCAAGAGAATTTTTACAAGGACATGTAGTGATAAGGGAGGATGGATTTAAGCTGAAAGAGGGCAGGTTTAGATTAGATATTGGGAAGAAATTCTTCACTGTGAGGGTGGTGAGGCACTGGAATAGGTTGTCCGGAGAAGCTGTGGATATCCCATCCGTGGAAGTGTTCAAGGCCAGGCTGGATGGGACTTTGGCCAACCCAGTCTAGTGTAAGTTACATTTCAACACCTCGGCAGGGGTGTTGGACCTATGATCTTTAAAGTTCCTTCCAACCCAACCCATTCTGTGGTTCTAGGATAGAAATTCAAACTGATCTCTCTAAATTCAAACAAAGCTGCACTGTAAGCTTTCTTGAGGATGACTGCAGAAAAGACTGGTGTGGAAGAAGTAGTCCTGACCAGTCAGGAGTGATCCTTCTCAGAAAAACTTAATGGGTCAAAACAAGAGCAGCTGTTCCTCAGATATGAGGCTTTGATCTACAGTGCTTGAGGCACAGTGGTCTTTTTTTGGAGACAGAGCAAACATGCCAGTCACGTGTCGCTGACCTGGAGGTTTAGAGACAGTGTACAAGCCCTGAAATGTGTATGGTTACAGCTACAGAACAAATTGAAGGTAATGGTTAAGCCCTAAGGGAACATGTTCTGTTAAAGGGAAGCTTTGTGTAGGAAGTGGTGACAGAAGCTGTGGACCTGCAGAGAAGGAGAACCTTTCTAGACATCTAGTGGCTTACAGGAAGTCCATGTTGGCAGTAAGTGAAACTGTGGTGAAACTGTGGCTTCATCAGACATACTGCTACTGGTATGGATAATTTCTTGTCACCAAGCACTCTGAAATATGTTCTAGATTCTACTTAACCAAACAATGCTGAACTTTCTTGGTTTTGAGAGAGAGGCAGTGTCCATGTTGTGGTAAATTTCAAAGTCTTGTTCCTAAAGCAAGCATTTAACATGGGATTTTGCAGACTTGGGAAAGTGGGGAAGAGCCTTAAAGCTTAATGCTAGTGCTGAGTGTTAAATCAGGGAATTCTGCCATTGAGGGATCTGCGAGAGAACCTCTGTTTTACTTTAGATTCATGATGATTTGACATTAATTACATGCTGCAACTGTATGATTGATTAGCAATTATAATACGCTAGTAATTGTAAAGTATAAAAAAGCTTAGTCGTGTTGAAGTTTATCTTCTTAGTTTGGTGTTATAATTTGGGTCAGACTCTAACCCTTGCCATATGCAGGCAGCTGCTGCTCAATCATAGTATTTTTTCCTTAAAATTCTGCAGGATTTTTTTTTTTTTTGTGGTAACCTCTATGTTATGCTAATTATTAATAGCAGAGAGCTGATCCCTTATGGTTTTAGTACTTTATTACTGATTCCTAACATTGGTTGTAAGGTATGAAATTTAGGTGTCTTATGTGACACGAAAACAACAAGGTTTGTGAGAAGATGGGGATTCAGCTGGTATGATGAGCAGTAGCTGTCAGGGTGGAATATATCAACCAGTAATGAATATGGGAATATGCAAAGATGTCATGATTCAAATCCTGTGGTATGCAAGCTCTTTTGAGATCAATCAGGAACTAACTGGAAGTATAAAAATCAAGGAGCTATCTGGTGAAGGGCATGATATATACATGTATATAATTTATTTCTGAGAATTTTGTATCCCATTCATTATTTCTATGTATATATAAGGTTTGCATGAATGTTTATGAAAGTTTATTCGATGAGTGAACAAATTTTAACTCCTGAGTGAAATAATTTAGCATCTCTTTGGGGATGTAGTACAGTGTTTATGAAAGAAATCTTATATGGCATAAATGGATGTTTATGGAAGACCTTTAAACAGGGGATTACAACGAAATTATCACAGAATAAATTATTTTTATGGGTTGCACTTGGCTGTTACAGGACTAACAAATCATAATTGAAATTACTTCTTAAGCTCAGTTTGGTTGGTGAGACACTAAAGCCCCTTCCTGGTTTGGTTGGGAATTATTTATAATTTTTTGTTTAAATGGGTTACATTACAAGATGTTTTATATATTTGTGCATCTTCTGTGTAATTTTAACAGTATTTTTATAGTTACTGACATACTAATGTAAAATAGTAATTGAAAGTGCCTTAAGATACAAACCATGAAACAAGTACAAAAACTTTTAAATAAGCCTTAAATTGCTACTTTTTAAAAATTCAAGTGAGGAATCATGATCGTGTTTCTTGCTAATTGTTTCAGCTTTTATTCAAAGTAAATGATGTACTGGATTTTGACCTCTAACAATTTGGGTTCAGACTAGCATTTGAGTCATAAATTAAATGAGTTAAGTGGTCTTTTTCTTCTTCCCAGTGGATATTTTCCCATGTTGTAGTTTCATCACAACTGGCAGTTTTTGGTTTAAATATTCCCCTCTTATAATAACAAGAATAATGCAGGTCACTGCTAAGTCATTGTTCTCGGCTGCCATGTATTTAACTTGTGCTGCTTTGCATGATGTGAAATATCATAATTTATATGACTTCAGATGTAGGTATTTTCCATTTTAAATATTCTGATATTTCCCAGCACTTAAGGAAAAAAGAAAGAAAAAAAATAATAAGAAAAAAACTCTGGTATTAAAGTCAAGTCAGTTTTATTTTGAATTTCCTCTGATTTTGGCACATCCATCCTGCAGCATGATGTACCAAACACAAAGCAGTAAAACCTGGTTCTTCCTCTTCTTTCACAACTGAAAAATTGTGGACAGTCCGCACTGCGTTTTGTAGTGCCAAGGCAGCCAAGCAACGTGAGGGTGTTTTTATATTGTATGCACTTGATGAACAATTTTGATTTCATTCTGCTGTTAATGCTCCTACTGTCGTTCACCAAGACTTAATAGAAATTTTCCTGATTTTTAGTTAACGCTGCTTTATTTGCTGTTTATGCACAGCATGTGATAAAGGTCTGTGATTTTTATTTCTGTGCTCTTTGCAAGGTCAAAGGAGAATGTGGCAGTTATGCAGGTCTGATGGAAGTCTACCTAAGCAAAAAGTTTAAATGGGATTTAATTTAAAATCACAGGGTCATGGTAGTGACCACAGTCCATCTTTTAAAACTGTTCATTTATATTATGACTTTTTGTTGCAGTTGGGTTTTTTAAAGGAAATACTACCTTAATTTGATTGGTGCTTCTAGTATATTTTGTACTGTAGCTGGTTTATACTGTTACTATATTCTTATTTTCATGAGATGGGGGCTGTAATTCTGGATATGGTTTCTGGTTGTGTGAAAATCAAATGAGTACCCTCACAGTTAAAACAAATCTTTAGAAAAAGTCAGGGCAGATGGGAAAAAAGTGATGAAAGATCCTTGTTGCATTTCTTTTCAGATGGTTCCTAGAAGGCTATTTTCTCTCTGTAGAGACTTTACCTTCTAAACCGTGGTTTAGGATGCACTGTCCTGCTCCTCTCAGTCCAGCACTGCCAGCACTTGTCCCTCCCCAGCAGGGTAGAGGATGCAAGGCCATTTCTGTCCCTTGGAGCAACATTGTCCCATCCTCATTTGCTATTTCTCTCTGGTTTTAAGCATGTGGTTAGACTCTGAATTTTGCAGGGAATTGTTTCAGTGGTGGGCCTTTTTGGTTTCTAAGGTGACTCCATCAGGATACAAAAAGCAGCTTTGAATCTTTTTGTTCCCAGCAGTTTAACTTGCAGAGTATTACCTCTGTGTGATCTGTTGCTTCTGGAGCAGAAAAATTGGAGAAAAAGATGGCTAAGTGCTTTACATTATCTCCCCAGTGTGAAGCTCCTGCCACATTTCTTTCTGCATCAAACATGTCCTGTTGCTCTGTCATCATGGTGTTTATGAGTAAGAAATTACAAAATTTCCACCACAATAAAATGCTCAGTGACTAAAAAGCAGATATATAAAATTTGACAAAACAAGTAATTGGAAGGTTTGGTTTTGGTTTTGGTTTTTATTCTGTGAAAATATGCATCTCCAAAACATATCAAAAGAAATAAAAATGCTTAGTCACTGATAGATGAGTCAATAAATAGGTTTTGGAGGAAAAGAAATACATATTTTTAGAATAAACATCAAATATCAGAAATAAACATCAGAAATAAATGTCCTTCCTCTTTACTGCAATCAGTGTTACAGCTGTTGATGCAAATTAATTTTAATTCAGAATATCAATGAGCAATTAGATTTTTTAAAAGTTCTTCCTAGTTTGGTTAACATTTTTTTGCATTCATCTACCCTTTTTCTGTTTTCATTTCATATGTTCCTGAATTTCTGTTTCTAATCAAAATGCAATGAGCAAAAAAATCTTAAAATATTAATAGTTTGTATGAGAGAACTAATCAGTTTCACAGATTCAAAAGTACTTCATTGTCTAAATCAGTATATGAATTTTTGTCCTTCTGGATTTACTTCCTTGCTTTGTTCCAGCAATCTGAGAAAGATCCATGGCAGAGCAAAGTAAAGCATCCTATTTCTCTTACTGTGGTCCAGTCCCACAGATACTTTATCATGTGCGCACAAAGAATAATTTTATTTCCAAAGATGCCGGTTCTCAAAAGGCCTGGAACACTGTTTTTGGAAGGTAAACAAACAATTTAAATATGTAAAGAAGCACAGGAAAGCAGCTGTAATTCTGATTAAGTCATTTATGTTTCATACTTTAGTGACCTAATCCATTCTTAATATCCTGTCATGGTTCTTTGATAGTTAGCTAATCTTAATTGGGTTTTACTGCTGCGTAAGTATTTTATGTCCATAAGTCTTAAGATAGAGCTGTATTTAAGCTCTATAAATAAATTCTGTGCAAGATAGTTGTTGTAACACAAAATAATACTGATAAATTTACCTATCCATGGAATTCCATGTATTTGCAGCTGAACATTTTGGGTACCTACTATATTTGTGCATAATTTTGGAGTAAAACACATTGCATGATGAAAAATCTGGTCCTAAAAGCATAAGGCATGTTGCTTGGAAAACCATTGTTCAAATTTAAACTTATGTTTGAATTTAAAATATCTTTAAAATGTCAGTGGAAATGTATTTGTAGTGCTTTATAAAAACTAATGACTTTCTGAAAAAAATGTTAAGTTGACCTTAGTCCATCATTCATTAAATTTTATTTTAGAAATAAAAACAGTATTTGATTGATATGGTCATAATTCTCTTAAATGAAATCTAAACTTTTAAACTAAAACTCTTCAGAGCCAATCTTCAAAGGGAGTGAGAACACGGAACATTAAGGATAGTTTGGGCTTAAATTAGAAAGTTTATTTGTACTTTTGTGGTGTCTTAGCAGTCTATAGAATTGTGATGTTGTGTTAGTTTCTCTCAAGAGACTGAAAGATAATGCTTGGAAATTCATGGTGCTAGGAGAACGGCTATGAAAAAAATCAGTGGGGTGGCACTTTAAATGTGTAGTTAATATGTTGTAATAGATGCTAGTAAACAGCTCCAGGCTGAGCTTATAACACTTGGAGATTCCTTTTGAATTCTGATTGTAGAATGAGAAGGGCAAAGGAAATAAAGCTTGCATAGACTAGGGGCTCGTACATAGAAGTAGTTGAATGTTTGCAAGTTGGTTTCCTTAAAATCAACTGAAAAAAAAAACCATTCTCTTGACCAGATAAACTTCCAGCTCATTCATATAGCTTTAATAATGATAATGTATTCTGTTTAGCTATTTCAATAATTAAAGATACCTGGCATATTTTGGTTTTATTTTCTGCAAATAGGCTTTGGTTTTGTGGTTCAAATATTTGTAAATTGAAAGTGTAGTTTGATAAAAGCATGGGTGGATTGCAGTCTTGTCTGTTATGTTCTGCTATGGAAAAAGTACAGACGCTGACATTAGCAATTAAAATACAGCCATGATGTTGTCTGTGTCAGAGAGTGCTTGTGGAATGCCGTCAGTTCCTCCTGTAAGGCGGTAAAATCCTGGAAGTGCTGAAGTGCTACTTTGTTATCTTCCTTCTGCAGCTCAGACAGTGAATCTGGCTCCCAAAGTGCGTGTGATCAGCTTGTGACCCCCACGGCTTTAGCAGCTTGTACCAGGGTGGACTCCTGTTTTACTCCTTGGTTTGTGCCATCACTAAGTGTATTGATCCAATTTACCTGTTTGGAAGTCCACCTATGCCATCATCTTGATCAGCTCGGCACAGGTATGTAGTGCTTTATGTAGAATAATAAAAACACATAGTTCATTGATGCTGCTTAACCACTCTTTTGCTCTGTGTAGTCCCCATTTCCTCATTCAAACAGGCATTCTTGAAATAAGCTGCCACAAAGATCCACCACAGGCTTCAGGGTGTGATGACTTGTGTGCACTGAGCCAGTGCCCAGGGCCGGCAGTGAGGCTGGATAAGCAGCCCCTTCCTGCCCCCGGAACGGGTAACTGTAGAAGCCGTCTGTTTTTCATAGTCTGATTAGGGACAGCAGGTGCCACTTCACTTTTGAGCCATCTTAGTGAATAAATTTGATCTTCTACATTTTCCAGCGTATTAACAGTACTATTAAAATACTTGAAGATTTTGCAACCCCCTTAGTAAGAATTCCTTGGAAGAGCTCTGAGAACTGCAGATTTAAGTTATTTCAGTTATGATCACTTTTGGAGCTACATCTGGTTTTGTTCAGTGCTCTCTGTCATTGCATTAATGGCAGATACATTCCAAGAGATCTTTAGATTATTGTCTGATTTTCAAATGCCAGGAATGCTTTCTATGGAAGGTGGGCAAACTTCTTGGATAATTTTGACAGGGACAGCTTTCTTTGTGAGTAGTTTTTGTGTTTCTGCAAGTATTATAATATGTTCATTATCAAATCATACCAAGATTGACATTCAATGACTAGCAAATAATTTCTTCTCTATCAGCTACCTCTATCAGTACATAATCTTCCTCACTATTACAGTCTTATTCCAGATGCTCAGTCTTTAAAATTACATCTACTGGAAAAGGCAAAAATGAGATTAAAATCAAACACAGCTGGTTTATTTCTCAACAATGACTGAATTTATGCTGTTGTTACTGTTGTTATAGCATCTAAAGGCCTTAAGTTTTGGGGCTCCTTTGTGCTATGTTATACACAAAGGGAGCATAAAACTTGTATCCGTTATGCTTTTGTGGAATAACAGGGCTTGATCCTGGATAGGGATGTGTCTTTTGGTTCCAAATCTGTAGAGCACTAGAGCATATGCTAATTTTAAGCATGTGAGTAGTTCCAGCAACATAGATAAAAACATCAATGGAAATATTTGCATGCTTAATGTTGCACAAGGGGTGTATGGGATTGCAGTGTCTGCTGCCTCAGTGCTCAGCACTTTGCACGACTAAGACTTCAGAGAACGTGATAAAATATTTTTTGTGATAGAGTTCTCATGCTTTAGTGTCAGGATACTGTTTTGTTTCATTTCTACTATTATGGGCTGGTATGTCACATTTCAGTGGGTTTGTGGTCTTCAACTGTCCATAATTGCGGCAAAGACAGCTTCCAATGTGGAGCCTGTTGGCCTGCACAGTCACACCTCAGCAAACACTGTATTGCTGGGTTTTTTGTGTTTGTAATGTGCTATGTGTGGAATATCATATACACCTGCTACAGCAAAGATTCTCACTGAAATATGGTCTCTGTTCCAAATAGGTGGCAATCTGAAGCATTGAGCAGTGTGTAGATAAAGCACTTTCACTGGCTGGTCCATTTACTGTGAAAAGATTTTGGTTTGCAGATACTTTTTGTTTGCAGCTGCTATTAATAACGATACTGTTTAACATCTAACCAACAGTGTGAACAGGATTCATTTCAGATTTCAGAAATGTCAACTCTTTAATGAATTTACTTGTTTTCATCTTATGTACAAGCAGTAAAAACTTTATTTACAAAAATATGCAGAATACAGCAATGATGATATTCTAGTTTTGTTTGTTCTTTTGCTTTTCAGCGCCACCAAAGTCTCTGCAACCATTTTTATCTGATAAGAACATGCCATCTGAACTAGAATACATGATAGTTTCCTTTGAAGAGCCTCATGTATATCTTCGTCAGTGGAACGATGAGTCAGTGTTCCAGGAGATCCAGTTTTCGACTCAAGCTGACTGTAAACTTCTGGAGTGTCGAAATGTGACCATGCAGAATGTTGTGAAACCTTTCAAAATCTGGGGGCAGATTGCTATTTCCAGCAGCACAGCGGGAAGGCTGTTGGACTGCACGATAATGGTTGACCCTATTTTCATCAACTTTGGCCAATATGCACTTCATTCTCTAAATACAGCAATTCAAGCTTGGCAACAGGTATGCAAATACAATAATGAGAAAAAATATAGCAGTTGTGATTAATTTAATAGCAAATTAGAATATCAGCTGCTTTCATTAAAAATATTTCAAGATGTAAAAGCTCTAACTTACACTGGAAGTGTTTTTTCCTAATAAACATTTATTTTGTGATAGCAATGGAAATTAGGAAAAAAATATGTAAAGGTAAATGTAGCCAGAACTGCCTGAGTTTCAGTGAAACTACATGGATTTATATCAGAATAATCAAAATCCTGGTCTTGAAATGCAAAATATTCCATTAATTTGTGAAAAGGTGAGTGCCGCATGATACATCAGCTCAGCTCAGTCTGAGCAACAGAGCATATTGTTTCCAGCTACTACTTCCATCCTTATTGAAGTTCAACACTAGTTTCACATTACATTCTGTGCAAGCAGCATTAATGGCTGAAGCCAGTCCCAGTATGAGAAACTTGCTTCTGCAATGACCCCTCGAAGGCCTGTAATTCCCTTACTCCACTATAGCCTTGAAATCAAATCATTCTCTTCATCTGCCTGAAGACCTATGTGGAGCCTGGGAATTAATTACCTATCATGGCACTACAATAACAAAGCCCCCAAAAAAGGATAAAACATCTGTTTTATATCAAAAAATTCTTTTTTAAGGGCATTCCATGGTTTTCTTGTTGCAAAAGGACATTCATAAAACAAGATCTAGTGTGATTTAAATCTTTACAGCTGGCTCAAATATCAATGTGAACAAAAATCTTTGTAGCTCCAATTTCTGTTTTTTGTCATATTTTGAACAATGCTTTTAATAAAAAACAAACATAGAAAGTATAAGAGAGTCCTTGCTAGGCTATTTAAACCCAAAATGTTTCTGACTTAGTACTAGTCCCTCATCTAAGACATATGTGGCAACTACTGCAAAATGGCCTTCAGAAAGGTCAGTTTTTCCTCTTAGGATGGAGGGAAAAAAAGATCCCTCAGACATAGCTATACATATAAATAAAATATGGTGCATAAATATTTAAATGTTTTAAACCACATCACAGTGTGAATGACTGACTGACTACTCTGTGCCTTGAAGGAATATTCTGAGTTGAAAAAAATTGAATTGTATATTTGATTAAGTAGAGCCATATGTCGCATAGTATATTGCTGACAGGTACATTCTATGAATAGTTGGTACTGATTTATACATGGATTTGGCAATGTTAACATGAGCCACAGGAGGATATACTGCTGTAATTGTTGCTGTAATTTTCTCGTTTCCTCTCATGTCAGGGGTACTTGCCACCATGTTCTGATGTGGTGGGTATCTAGCCCAGCGTATTTGAGATTAAAAACTTGCATTGCTTTGAAATTAGGGAACAGTTAACACGCAAGTGGACTCAAAATGGCATATTAAATTAATTGTTGTCAAGACTTTTTTATGGGACTTAACCTCCCGTTGAGGGGGTTGGCATGCACTGCATGGGGAGGGAATAAATTTCCCAATAATAAGCATTGTTTGATGTTTGCTGTTCACACAAAATGCAGTATAAATGCTACAACTAGAAGTATGAATTTAATAACCAGGAAAGGTTATTTGAATTCTCCACATATTTTTTACTGGATTAAAATCTGTGGCAAGTGATGTTGGGGTCAGTAGACAGAGATGAAGCACGAAACAATTTGGCCATGCACCTTTGGGTCAGGAGTTCAGAATGAGCAGAAGCCTCTGTCAGTGTCTTTGTTTCCTAGATATGGACTGATTTTTGTTGGTGGCGGTGTTGGTTTTTTTGGTTGTTTTTTTCTCTTTTTTAATTAAGTAATGGTGGACATTTTAAAAGTAGATTAAACCTAAAAAATACCAGGCTTTATACTTCTAAGTCACATGCTGAAAATCTGAGAGGATTAGCACTTTTTAAAAACAGTTTCCCCTTTTGACATTTTTCACTGACTAATCTGAAATTCCTGTTTAACTACAAGCAGTAACTAGCTAATGCACATGTAAATGCAAAGCAAATAGGTTTAATAATTAAAGACCTGGGCAAGGAACTTCAATATTATTATTAATTTAGTTTTATTATATAAGAATAACAGACTATCAAGTGAGAAAATGCATGTCTTCTGTGAATGTACATGTGGTGGAGTGTGTGGTGGTTTTTTCCTTTTATTTGGGCACTCAAGCCTTCACGAATTGTTTTACAGCCTTAGTGCTTTGAGATATCTAGAGGCAGAGGGTCAGCTGAGAAAACAGCTCCCCAGGTATGGTATGAAGTGTTATTCCTGGGAAAAATCTTTTTCCTTTGCGGTCTCGCATTGCAACTGTTTCCCTAAACTCCTCAGAAAAGCTCCTGTTTTAAACCTGGTTTAGACCACTAGAACTTCTTTTCCTCAAGGTCTGCATGGTGCTTAACCTTTCTGTTGGCAGTTGCATAAGTTTTCTTAAAGAGCTGGGGTCAGTCAAAATGACATCTGTGATCACAGTAGTTTCCCCATCTTTCTACCATAAGCACTAAGAACAAAGGCAAAAGGATACAGAAGGTTTCTAGGACATTGCTATGAGAGTGAAGTTTAAAGAATCCTAAGGAAAATGTTCTTTTCTCTTAGAGGGAGATAAGAAATTGCTTAAGACTTTCTGTCAAAAAAACATTACTAGGTGATAGAGTGTGTGTATGTGTACATGAGAGGGAGAGACAAAGCTTGCACAGGTCTTCCGTAGCTTGTGAAGCACAAAGAAAATAACTTTATGCATATAAAGAAGCCTAGGGTTTTATGGTGTGGGTTTTTTCCAGATCCAGAAATGCTTTGAAATAGCTGTGAGCTAAGACATGAGCAGAAAGTCTTGAGACAGGGAAAGCCTGGTGACGAGTATTATGTGGGATGTTTTTCACCGTCTCTGAATAGAATTCAAAAAGTATTTGAAAGACCAATAAAGGAGAGACACTTTCCAGGCCTCTCTGAGAGAAAAGAACAGCTGAAAAAATGATCTAAAGAGGGGCAGGAAATTGTCCCCCAGGAACTGACCCTAATCTGTATCTGATTCAGGCCGTTAATCTTTTGCTGATTCTTTTGATTTGCTGTTTTAATTCAGAGAGGGATTTTTTTTCTAATCCACGTTTAGGTGTTTTCAGCTCCTGGAGTCATCATTCAGCCCTTCAGCATCATTGCAACACAAATGCCTGGTTCTGTTTGTATTTATTGTGCCTGGTTTCTCTAGACATGGTTTTATTAATCAAGATTTCTTCACTCCATCCTTTCGCCGACTTTTTTTTTTCTCCTTTTCCGGTTACTCTAGAAAGTTTTACAGTCAGACTTCAGCAGCAATGTGGGATCCGATTCCCTGTGATGGGTGCAGGGTGCTGCTGCAGATCCCCAAGGACAAAGAAGCATGGGTGTCCAGTGCATAGTTGCCACACTGAGCTAAAGCATCCTCAAGCTTCCTTGATGTTCCTTTAGTCATATGTTATTATCAAGACTGGAGGCATCAGTAGCTTTCTCTTAAGCCTGGCAGCACAGAGCAATGCCTTGTTATGCAAATCTTCTTGTTTCCTTGGTTAAAAGTTCGGAACTATTATAAAATGGAGCCTAAAGTACCTCTTTCATTTAACTTTGAGAAGTGTTGCTGTTAAAAGCATTGGACTCTAGTAGCAAACCTAGCTTTCAAGACTAATGGTTAATGGCAGTCATTCATCAGCACCAAAATGTGTGCAAGTCTATTAATAATTCCTGATAGGATAACATTCCCCTAGCAGAATTTAGAAGGTGTATGCATGCCAAAAACTTGCTGGATTATCTTTTCCCTCTGGAAAATGCAAGAACCTACAGTTTGTGTTTAGTTACTTGAAGCTAAGTTAGCTAGTAAGGTAAAAAGAAGGAAGTTCATCATCTTATGGCATTGTTCTTTCAATCTCCGTGTAATCAGCACAAAAATGTATTGGAGTGAAAAGAAAAAGCTTTTCTTAAATTCCCCTGGGGTTGTGTATAGGTTTGACTCTAACAACATGCTGAGCTCTATGGATAGTAAATCTCCCTTTTAAAAAGAACATTTTGCAAAGCTGTAGCAGGAAAATACATATATTTGCGGTAGACTTATGGGTATGTGGGTATGGCAGCTTGACAGTAAAAAGTCATAGATCCTCCACTAGAAAATGCCAAAATAAACTCTGCACTCTGAAGGGGCACTGTAAATGTCAGCCTTTAGCACACCCAGATCTGCTACTGAATGTGATACAGACATACTGCTCTGTAATGAGTTTTGCTACTTGGAAGAAGTGCAGTTTTGGTTGTGCTCACCTGACTCCTGTTTCACAAAATATTCTTGATCTTATGCAGAAAAAGTAATGAGATTTGGGAAGAAGTTTTAATCTAAATATTCTCATGCTAAAATATTCCTGGGGTGAATAGTATTTTCACAAACACTCCCAGGCAGTCATTCTGACATTTAGTTACAAAAGGAATTACAACCTGCCTTGATTAAGGACAAGAGGCAACAGACACAAACTGAAAGAGAGGAAGTTCCATCTGAACATCTTGAAAACATCTTTACTGTGAGGGTGACCAATCACTGGAACAGATTGCACAGAGAGGTGGTGGAGTCTCCTTCTTTGGCGATACTCAAAAGCTGCCTGTATAGGATCCTGTGCAGCTTGCTCCAGGTCAACCCGCTTTAGCAGGGGCATTGGACTAGGTTACCTCCAGAGGTCCCTTCTAGCCCCAGACATCCTGTGATTCTGCCTGTAGATGCACTTTAGGTTGTTCTGGAGTAACCAGTAGTGAACATGCATTCAAGGAGGCTAAATTGGACATACCTTGCACACTTCACTTCTCAGGAAATCTTCTATGTGCATCACCCAGTAATGTGCTACAAGCAATGTACCAGACTGGTTTTCATGGATAACTGTGGCTGCATAGGGATTTATGAGGAAATATTTCTCTCCCTCTTATTTGATCTCTGGATTTCTGCAGGCTTCCAGGCGCATTGTTATCAAAGAGCTAAGGGACCCATATGATTAGAGGCAGGGATGGTGCTAGCTTTGTTATGTCCATATAAAAGGTCCACTGAGAGGACAAGGAGGGGAAGCAGAATCAGCTCTCAAAAACCATGGAGGTTCTATTCCATAAATTAGAGATAATGTTGTGGGAAGAAAGGATGAAAAACAAGTAGCTGAGCTATGTGAAGAGGGAAATCAACCAACAGAAAAATATTGTCACAAGAGTGTGCTAGGAAAGATGGGTCAATAAGAGGCAACAAAAACCACAAGAAGATGAATACTTAATGTTAGAACCATTAAATTGTATAAAGACTAGCCAAATGTTGGGTTTCTTGAAGTTATTGTTGTCATTGCTGCATAGTTGCTTGTCAGTGGAAGGTGCCAGCCCACTAGTGACTAGGGCAGATATATGTGAGAGATGATCTCCCAATCAAATTGTCAGTCACACTTTGACCTCTCCCATACAGGGGATTATAGTTCTTGCTTTCAGGGGTGGAAGACCTGTAGCTGTGGCAATTTTTATGACTATCGTATAGTCTCATTGTGTCAAGAGAGTGACAAGCAGCCAGCCAAAAAGCAGAAGGAAAGGGATGGAAATATGCTGGAGAAAAAATACTGTAAAATCTGAAATACTTCTAAAACTCATCATTTTTTAAAATTTTTTCCTATTAAATGCCATGATGCGTTTTCAAATTAGCCTCATGGAGCTGTGAAAATATTCTCCTCATGTCTCCTTTTTTTTTCTTTAATTATCTTTTCAAGTGTTGTGGTGTCAGGAAAGAGGGAGTCTTCTGCTGATCCACAGCAATATTTCGAAGTAGAAGCAGAAGCTGAGGAAGAGGAGCTGTAACATGTTGTCCTGAGAGCTCAGTTGTCAAACACTGAGAAACTTCTTCATGCCTCTCTGCTCAGCCTGTTGTACCCTGTCTGCCCTATGTAACATGTCATTTCCCACAGAATTTAATGTTGTTGATGTTTTTTACCCAAATTCGAAAATTTCATTTTTGATTTAGTTTTAAATCCTTAAGGTTTGTATTACAGAAACATAAAGTAAAATATTTTAAGTCTTAGGATATATTTTGTCAACCCAAAAACTAGATTTTATGGAGGGTATTATGAGGCCAAAGCTAAGGGAAGAGATCTTGCATTTCTGTGTTGTAAGAGTCGCCACTGGGCAGGCAGCTGCCAAATGTCCTGCAACTGACATTGCATCTTCCTGGCTTTCATATCCCTTTCCTTTCAGAACCGATGCCCTGAGGCAGAGGAGTTTGTCTTCAGCCATTTCGTGATCTGTAATGACACCCAAGAGACGCTGCGGTTTGGCCAGGTGGATACTGATGAGAATATTTTGCTGGCTACTCTCCACAGTCACCAGTACAGCTGGCGCTCACACAAGTCACCACAGGTACGTCAGAAACAGCTCTTCCAGGGCAGCATTTGCTAAAGCTGCTGGTGGCTTAGTGCACTGATTCTTTGGTTTTCTCTGCGGTCTCATCTCTAAAGCTCCAGTTCCTTCAGGAGTCATACACTGGGGCTGCAACACAGAGAAAAGGTAAACAAAGTGTGAGAAAAGCCAGAAGTCTTTAGAAGTTACTCGAGGGTAGAACTGGATGTGCACTTTTTCTATAACCAAGCAGTTGTGTGAAGCTTCTCAAAAAAGGAAGGACAGCTTGCCAGGTTTCTACAACGCAATCAGTGTTTTCTGAGATCTACATTAGAGGTTTGGGGAATTTTTTTAATTAATTGTTTTTACCAGAAGCATCTGTTCACTGAAATTGTTTGCAGAACAGGGTCAAACTGGACAAAGCTCTCGACTTAGTGCTTGCCTTAGAAGATATTTGAAATTGTCAGAAACACCCCACTTATAGTTTAAATAATACGGTTTCTGGGTTATTGGATTTTTTTTTTTGAGGATAAACACTGACACTGAAATAAAATATTTTTAAACTATCAACAGGAAGTATTTCAATGAAACTATAGAATCATTTAAGTTGGAAAAACCTTTAAAATTGAGTCCAACCCAGTACTGCTACGTCCACCACTAAACCGTGTCCCTAAGTGCCACATCCACACATCTTTTAAAGACTTTCAGGGATGGTAACTCAACAATTCCCTGGGCAGCCTGTTCCAATGCTTGACAACCCTTACCGTGAAGCAACTTTTCCTAATATCCAATCTAAACCTTCCTGGCACAACTTGAGGCCACTTCCTCTTGTCCTATTACTTGTTACTTGGGAGAGGAGACCAACACTTGGGTGGTGGAGAAGAAGAGACTTCTCGTCTTAATTCAAGACAGGGCAAGGACTTAAATCTAATAAAGCAAACCCATTTCTTCTCTTTTCTTAATATATACTCAGCTGCTGCTGAGTAGGAAACTACAGACCTGTGCCACCCCATTTGCTGAGCAGTAGTCCTGCCCCGAAAAGTTACTAAAATCTTTACAAATCCTAGGAGGAATGTAGTGGATGGGAGTTCCTAACTTCTGTAAAGCCCTAGGAAATACCAGTCTTAGCATGTGAGAAAGAAGGTGAATTTTGAATGGTAATTCTAAACAGGAGCTGTGCCCACTTTCAGTGCTGACAAGTTTCAAGTTACACTGGGAGGCAGAGATGGCAAATTTGCTGTGGTTTTCTTCCATATGTCAGCTGATGGATGTGCAAAACTACTGAATTTTACATGAATGTGGTAATCTGTGCAGAGCAAATTCTGCCAGAGTAAACAGTTGCAGTTGACACTGAAGTCAAGGCATAAGTTAAGAGGAAGCCAAGCTAATAAAGGACCATCTTAGCCCAGCAACAGAGGAGCTGTTATAAAAAGTGTGTGCTGGTGCAATAGTGACAGAGGCCTTTGGAGACTTAAGAGACTCTGGAGCACCATGTGTCCCTTTCCATGTTTTTAAAAGAGATATATTTTTTCATACACGCAAAATGCCTGTGATGCCCCATCCCACAGGCGAGCAAACCAAATGGTGACTGTGTTCTGTGCAACTGAGCACGTGTCAGAGTGTGAGACAGGATCCCCACTCATCAGGTGACACAGGATTACAGGTGTTGTAATTCCCTTTGGTTGTATGAGGGAGAAAGAAAGCTGGATAAGTGTGACCTTTATTTCGTAACCAATTATCACTTGCATTTGTAGCAACCACCCAAAATTACATTTAAACCTTTTCATAAATACCTGGAAGAAGAAGGAAGTATTTAGAGCAATTTAAATAAACCCAGAACTAAGTAAGGCTTTCTTCTTAAAAATTTGTTACATCCGTTTTCTGGTTACTTACATAAAATTATTCAGTTGTGAGAATCCTCATTTTAGATAGATCTACTAAAGATTTCTGATTATGTAGTTCAATAATGATGCAAGCTGGAAAGAGTTTTGAAGACAAAGATTGTCTCAAGCAAGTGAGAAGTTGAAGAGTTAAAATGACAGCTCGTTACTGATACTTTCTCTTAGTTGCAACTGAACTGCTAAAAACCACCAGCAGAATATGTGGCATTAGACATCTAACACCTGGAAAACTTTAATAGTGCTTTAGGCACAGACTTGAGCAGTCCAAAGCATTCCATTTTCATGGCTGCTATGTAACTTTCTTATTAAATGAAAAAATAAAAGTGCAGGATGAAAGGTGGAAAAGTCCATCAGAAAACCAAATCACACATGAGGGAGTGGGTGAGGTGACAGTAGGAGCTTCAGATTCATTTTTCAGATATTCATTCTTCAACTAACGATGATGTCAAAGGGTTTCCCCATTCTGTTCTGCTCTGATCAGATTTAGATTCACTGAAGAATTGGGCTGATAAAAAGTCAGGAGTGTCATGATGGATTCCCATGTCCCAGGAGATGGCAAAGCTAACAGCTCACTCCTGACTCAGCCACACTGCTAGCCAGCAGGCTCTTCTAGTAGGGAGGTTATACCTCCCTTGTCCCAACCTTTGGAATATTTTCAAGACTATTTCTGCTCTCTTAACGTTTTGAAACAGCCATGTCTTGCTGGGAAATTCAGAGACTAAAAAACAGCACTGAGGTAATTTCACAGAAACTGTATTGAAGTACAGGCTCTCTACACACTGTTGAGATAGAAACAAATTTTCCTTACAAAGCTCTTGTGAAGAGAGAACCTTGGCATTCCCCTACAAGCTTATTCATTTGGTTATTGCCAATACGAGTCATTGTAAATACAGCATGCTTCAGAATGGCAGTTCATCTAAACAGTACAATCCTTCTTCATTTTAAATCATAAAAACCAAGTTTGTTTAAATATTATTACAAATGTCATGTGCTTTTTTTTAATGATTAATACGAATCCTCAAAATGAAAACAACAACTCAATCAAGACATCAGGTTGTCCCTGTTATACTATGGCACTTTTCTAATTGTTTCCATGCGAAACTATCTAGCAGCTTGTTATCCAAAGGTCAGAATAATGCCCAAGCAAGGACAAACCCTCTGAGTGTCATATTCATGGAATGCTAGATGACTTCATAGTTATGAAATTATTTCATTTCTCATGATAATTCCTGACTTGCCAAGTTAGTGAATTTTAAGAACTCTGAGAGCAGATTGTAAGATAAATGTGAAATAATCCATACTTCTGGAGTCAGGGACTTCCCTTCAGGCATTAGTTCATACTTGACTTACTTGACTTACTCTTGGGGATAAAATGAGTTAGGACAAGGTCTTAGATACCACATTCTCTTACTGGGAAAGAAAACCAACTTGCACAACTTTGGCTGGCTCATGTTTCTTGTTACACAGGCACTAAGAAGCAGCGGTTGCCATGAAATACTTTATTTAACCTCTGCAAAATGTTTTTTTAGTATGGCAAGGCAGTTCAGTTAAATGAAAATAAATAGTTTTAAAAGGATTGTATTTCTTTTACATTCACATCAATAAAATTCTCCATTTTTCTTTTGCTAATTAAGCATAGAGATGCAGTAATTGCCCATTTAAATTATTTAACACAATTAAATATATATGCACCTAAAATATTTTTAGCAGATAGTTTTATATTGCTTTATTTACAATTAGAATCAATTTTGTTATTACTGAAACTATAGGCTATAATTTTAAAAATTTCAACTTTTTTATGTTATGGAAACAGCTATAGCACATGAAGGGTTTGGATTTATCAGCTCTTGATGGTGTCCCTCCAACTGTTTGGCTTAACTTAAAGCTCCTTGCTTCCTTCATTTTTTCTCTGCCCGGATCCTTTACATTTCAGGGAACCTAACCTTTCCCTTTTAACTTTCACTCTGATTCCTGCAAGTCTCGCTAGTTTGGCTGATATTTCAGTAAAAAGTCTGAGGTCCGATGCTCGCTCTTCTACGCCACTGCATCCCCCACATTTTCCTCAGATTTCATGAGCTTTCAGCCCCCCTTAGGGATAAGACACCCCCAACTATATAGTCCCTTTCAGAGTTGGGGTAGGTCCAAAATTGATGATATTTGAGGCTTTAAGCAATTCTATCTAAAGCTGCCAGATTTTGTGAGTTCCTCTTGCAGACTTTAATGAAAGTTAGAGGTCTGTAAGATATCATTAAAAGGGAAGAGAAGATACATCATTGCTGTGCTCTACAGACAACACTGGCTCCTACGTTATTATTGGATCCAGTCTGCACTCCTTATCTTGATCTTCACATTGTTTTGTGGGATGGGCCCCAGTCACATCAAAAGTCATGTTTGTCTCCAAGACAGCTGTGTTTTTTAGAGGAACTGGAGCATATGATACATAGGGTGAAACTCAAGTTAGAAGAGATCAGATCTTCCTAGTAATTTACTAAGAGTTAAGGAATTCTGTCTTGCAAGACAGTAGGCAATTGGAGGGTCCCACTAGGGATCACAGCAAATGTAAAAACCAGATATTCATGTAAGAGTCCCCTGAATGTATTCTGCAGAGATTGTTTGCTTATGAACAGACAGCAGAAATTGTCTATAACATGCTAGTTATAACTAGTTGTTTTCCCCACACTCAAACTTCAGCAGAGTCCTCTGAGGAAGCACAGAGTAATGGGTTTAAGTTCATTTGTTTGCTTTCTGTGCAAAACATAATGTTGCATTAGAAGTAGCAGCTCTCAAACCTTTCTGCAGTCTCCTTCCAGGGTTACAGTAACAGTTACCCGTTTTCACTTTTCATCATCCTTAACTTGAAGTAGCAGATATAATGGATAAAAATCAGTTCCTATGTTGAACTGGGTAATGACATCAATGAGAATGTGGTTATAAATAAAATATATTTATTTCTTATCAAAGTAAGTAAATGTGCCTGAAATTGTCATTTTATTGCTACTTACATAGAATTTGAGGAAAAATATATCTATCACTTTTCTGATCATACACTTACAAAGTCTTGAGTAGATATTAGTACTGGTTAGTACATTACTAATACCATCACTGGAACACATTTAAATTTTTTCTTGTTTTAAATAGTGTGTCTATGAACACAAATTCTAAATTTTATAAACATACTTTTTAAAGGCTGCTGTAGTTTTGCAAATAGTGAATTTGCTATTTAAGAGCCTCCTCTTCATTCTCCTGCAGAAAAAAGGACTGAAGCCAAATTTTGGTTCATGTTGCACGTCCAGTAGGATCACAATTCATTGTTATTTGTTTCCAAGTTGCAGTTCTTTCAAATATTGTGTTATATAATGTGTAAAATTATATGCATTACTCTGTGGGTTCAAACTTAGAAAGTGAAACATACATCAGTTGTTATTGGGATATTTTCCCATTTTACTGTTTAGGAATGTTACAGGTTCTCTGAACGATCTCTTGTACGTTACATAATCCTCCCCAGGTCATTTAGAGAACAACATCAGGCAAAAAAAAAGTTTTATGCTATTTTACACTGTTCAAGTAGTGAGAAGAGTGCTATTGCTTTTGGGGGGGGGNTCTAATGCTTATACTATATTACATGTAATTGAATTTCTAGATAATATCTGGGGCAGATAAGGGTTAATGTTATCCATGGACCCTCGTAACTTGGTTACTGTTCCTTAACCAAAAGACTCTTCTGCAGTGTGTAGAGTGAGTTTGTATCTGTGAGGTTCAGGTCTGCTTTGCAGGTTATGTTGAGGTTCACAACATCTCCAGGAGCCCTCAGGGTCAGAGTTTATCTGTCAAGTGTGACTTTTTTTTCTACTAGCCAGCAAGGGGGTAATGGAAACTGCATTTTTCCATGCTCTGTACTGGCTTTCTGTCTTACAGGGGCAGATGGCATAGAACTGGCCGTATCTCTCAGGTCACATGAGAAAATGAAGCCGAAGTGAAATTCAGGCTGTTTTGGTGGCCACTGCAGCTGATAATGTGCAAAATAAATATTTCATTCACTGTTTTTCCAAATAGTGGTTGGTTTTGTTGTTGTAAATCCTAATCCTAGTCAAGAGCCACCTTGTATTGTGAAAACACAGTAAAAAATAGAAATCAAGCTTCTCCTTTAATTTTTCAGTTAAAAATTTCTTTAGCTTCGGGTCTTAGAATTCAGCTCCCATCTCTAGAGCTACATTTCCTCCATGCTGATGCATTACCACAGCTTTTATTTTATTATCTATCTTTTAAAATAACAACTGCTTCCACACCATTAATCAGGTCCTCACTTGATTCTTCCCAAACTCTCTTGTTCATAGCAATTACCCTTGTTCCCCCAAAAAAACATTTTCTAGTTTTACTTCAAAGACAAATACAATCTAAAGAACCTTGGTGAAACCAAGTTAAATCTGGTGAATCTACAAGCAAAGTAGAAATCAAATTTGCATCACTAAGCATTTTGAGGGCTTAAGCTTTAAATTACTTATACAGCTGGAAATTGATGCTTTTTTCTGGACAGGCTCCCTTCTTAGTCTCACTTTTAATCCCCTATTTTAGTCCTCATGCCTTGTCATATGACACTCAGCTTTATTTACTCAGATCATACCCTTCACTCACACATGTAGCTGAAAACCTAAGTAAATTTTGAGGAGCACATAGAAATATTCTGTGAAGAGGTATGATAAAGATATTCCTTATTTTAAAGATAAAGCTTTTCTAGCCATTTGCTTCAGTAGGAGCAGCTTCCTCTTAGCCTGCCTCCCTTGAAGTAATTTCTGTTCCTCTCAAAACAGAAATCCACAATGGCTAAGAATTACAGATCCAAACCCCAGTCAAGTCTAGTCAAAACAAAACTCTCTGGGTTATCTGCTGGTATATTTCCCTGACAGAAAATGCAGAAATCAAATATTTACATTAATGAGTGCCTATCTTCACATATACAATAGATAGTCTGTTTATATTCTCTCTAGGCTGCAAATTTTCACTTATCACTGGATTGTTCGAGTGCTTTGAAGTCCATTTTTTTGTATCTTTATGCAATGACTTCTCTTTTCTCCTAATGTATGTGCCATACCTCACTATATTTGTTGAACTTTTTTTGAACAGAGTGTCTAGTAAATTCTTAGAATTAGCATAAAGCTTGATAAATGAAAGGGAGTTAATGGCAATTATTACAAATCTATTGTATCAGGTCTGTTTGGTACCTGTTTGGTCAGAGTGAGGTGCTAATAACACCAAGGTTGTGGGTTTAATCCCCATATGGGCCGTTCACTGAAGAGCACGACTTTATGATCCTTGTGAGTCCCTTCCAATTTAGAAAATTCTGTGAATCCGTAAATCTGTTTTCTGCTAAAATAACGCTAATGTCTGATTACTTAGTTCTCTAAAGTCACTTCCATTTTTATTTCCTTCCATATATCTCTGCATCACTTAGTGCCCTTTGCTGATTATTTCTAGCCATCTTTTCCAGAAATCTCACATTTAAATAAATTAATCATCCAGGGATCCTGTTTTGTTTTCATGGAATGCATGTTTCTTGGCTCAAAAGTAAACTTTTATGGTACCCAATTCTTATACTGTTAGGTCATTAATACAAATATATTAGATATCTTTAAAGTAAATTATGAAGGCTGTATCCGTTGTGTTTACCAGTATGCAAATTCTATGTTTGTATAATAAGAAAATGCCAATATATGATAATAGCTTTTCTTTATTTTTCTTTCTGAACCTTAAAGTTAAATGCAGACTAATCGTTGTGCTACAAAGAAAATTAGTGAGGCAGCATTTGAGAGCTAATGACTGCTCAGGGAAAGCTGACAGCATGTTCCTTGGGAACATTCAACTCGTGAGCAAAACTGTTTATACAGGGTGGGAGACATCCTAATGTTGTAGCTACATGCAATTACTAATTGTCAATTATGGCATTTACATGACATCTATCTTTGGAGCACACAGTATTTTGTGGGCCTGCTAGCTGAGACTGACCACTTAAGTACCTTTGCTCATTATTTGGCTGTCATTTCCAGCTACCATTCTCTCCAAAGTAAACAGTTTTCTTGTTTCTCCTAATTTTCATATGTGATGAGATTTATTCCCAGCTGCCTCTGTAAGAAACTGAATGGATTCCAGCCACTGCAATTGGATTTTTTTGTTGTTTTCTTTTTCCTTTTCTGTAACTAATACTTCAGAATCAAAGTGACATGTCTGTTTATGAGTTTGACTATCTTAGTGTATAGCCTCCCTCAGCATAACCTTGAATATGAAGCTGTGCCCACACGTGTGCACATCCAGATGCCTGTCCTTGCACACACGGACACATATCAGCCTTTGTGCTTCCAGCATAAAACTCATTTGAATCTGGATGCAACAGTCATCACTCTTGCGAATTCAAAAGCCACCCGCTGAATGGATGTTATTGTTCTGTGTGTAACTTGTGCTGAGGATACCACAAATTGCAAACAGGCTACTGAGTTGTAATATCTTTGAAAGTTATTGCTGTGGTTGTTTCTTAAAACAATGAAGGAAACCCAAACATCCAACCCTTTACTAAGTCCGACTGACCAGACCCATGGTGAATGCTATCACTTTCTGGAAACAAATCATGGAAGATCACAGTATTTACAAGTTTCAGTTTTTGCTAGTGTAAATAATCAATATTTGGGCCTGATCCTGTTCTCAATTACTTAAATTAATTAATGACAGATGTCCAAAATCAGAGTGAAACTCAACCCTCAAGAGAGAATTCCCACAAGGCCTTCATATGACTGTTTTAAAGAACTTAAGTGATGCTTAGGATCTGTGCTGGCCCTCTGCAAAGAATAAATTTTACCCAGAATGCTTATTGCTTTGATCCCTTATATATAACTCACATCCTTAAGTTTGCACAGCCACAAAAGATCTATACAGAGCTAAATAGCCAGATCTTCAGCTGGTGTAAATTTATGTAACTTCATTGACCTACATGGAACAGTACCAATTTTCACTACTCTGGCTTAAAGAATCTCCATGGGACAGAGGTAAGTGCGTATGGCGGGTAAGTGGATGAAAGGCTCTTCAAATGATGAAAGACTATATTGCTCTGGAAGTGATTTAAGTTAAACTGGAAAAAAGCCACTCCTTTTCCGGAATAAATCACATAGGGAGTATAATTATGCAGTTAAATTTCTTCTCATGCAGTCAAGCTTGAACTTACCACCACATTTGTGTAAGAAATGAAATGTTTCCCATCTCTCAGCAATATACCACATTCTGCATTTAACACGCACATATATGCAAGCTATACAAGTCCCTCTTTATTTTGAAGGGAAGGGTATTTGTAATTTTCTGTGTTATTTTCAAGGCAGAAAATCTGGCATGGATCTGTGTTACATATCACCTTGCTGGTAATAGAATGGGTTTCTAGAACAATTTCAAAAGCTGTGAAGAAAATCTCTTATTTCCTGTTTTATGCTCTCTAGTCTACTTGCCCTTTTTCTTCTGAACAGTTGTGTGCCTGGGTGTTAAATATACTGTTAAAGCAGGTAATTTATAGAAATGCATGATTCAGAGTCATTTTATGGTATTGTTGCTTCTTCTGATTGTGTCTGAAATCACAGAATTGCAGACTGAATGGATCATTCAGACAACTGGTGTGCTTAGCATTGCTGAGATTTCAAACCAAGACTATTTCTGTCATGGGAATTTATATCCTACTGCAAGGCACTTTTTTTTCCTGGTTATGTATTGAAGTAGTAATTTCTTTCTTTCCAGCTGTTACACATCTGTATTGAAGGCTGGGGAAACTGGCGGTGGTCTGAGCCATTCAGTGTGGACAATACAGGGACCTTTATTCGCACCATTCAGTACAAGGGCCGGACAGCATCACTTATAATCAAGGTTCAGCAGCTCAGTGGAGTGCAGAAGCAAGTAAGGATTTGATCCAGTTCAGAAAACATAACATGAGTAATTTTAACTGTTGCCTATTCATGAATTAGTCACTTTGTTATTTATTCTCTCCTACTGGGATCTGCAAAAAACAAGTATAGCAGTCTTTTGGGACTATTTTGGGGAATTTTTACAACTTTTTTCTTCACTTTGGTATCGATCTTGGGGTTTAAAAGCTCAGTTACCAACACGTATTTTTTATGCTCCTGTAAACATCCCTTTGCGTGGTTCATAAATTCTGACAGTGCTAAGTTACACAATCTCTTACATGTTTTAAACTCTTGAGAAATGGATTTTTCTCTTCATTTTTTTTTTAAACTGTTCATAATATATTTTGGGTTGTAATTCAGGTCTACATATTTTTTGAGGAGAAAGAATTACCAAAGTAACATTTGAAAATGAGCTGCTGTGCAATAACTTTCCATTTACTATCTTTGTAAAGAGATGTGTAATAACACTGCAGCCGTTCTGCCTGCATTGGCAGAAGCCAGAGCATGTGGTGGACAGAACATGATGTGGCAGAGCGCCTTGTGCTGCACAGCACAGCAGTGCAGCTGGCCAGACAGGAGCAGTGCCTGGTGTCACTGAAAGCCCTGCTGAGATTTCGCTTGGTGAGCTGTAGCTGTGGTGTGTGCCCTCATTCATGAAAAAAGAAATGATGATGGTTGTACAGGGATACACGTGGAATGGTGTTCCCTGGTATTGCTTGTAAAAAGTCAGATATATTTCTACAATAAACAATTCATGCATGGTGGACAGCAACAACGCCAAGTCTAATTTGGTCATTTTCTAGGTGGGTGCACTTTAAATACAGAAACATGTTACAGTCATTTAATGAAATTGTAAGCTTTAAAACAGCAGACATACTGTGAAAGGTGATGGGAATGTGAGGTATCAGTAGAAACCTTTCCGAAGTACATACCTGTGACTGCTCAGAAATGTCTCAACATTCAGAGACCATCACAAAACTCTAAAAATCCAAACCAGAACTGTCAGCCGTGGGAGGTACTGCTGAGTTCAGTGGGAAGGAAACTGGATATGTTACATGTTTCTTTCAAGCCTGGATACTGCCTTAGCAATATTTCAAGCATTTTAATGCCTTGATTTCTACAAAATTGCACATAAATTTGGCCAATAAAAATAATATTTTACCAGTCATGCCTTCAGCAGTGCTTGGAAAAACCTAAAGTAGGGAGGTTATTCTTTTACAGGTTTTCACTCTCTAATTCAATTTTGACTTTTTTTTCACAATTGTTTACATATGAGCTGTATTTTTTGTGTGTTTTAGATCCTAATCTGTGGAAGACAGACAGTCTGTAGTTACCTTTCTGAAAGTATTGAACTGAAAGTGGTTCAGCATTACATTAGTCAAGATGGACAGGCTGTTGTTAAAGAACACATCAACTGCCTTGCAGCCAAGCAGAAATTGCCTTCATATATCCTAGAAAACAATGAGCTCACTGAGTTGAGCGTGAAATCTACAGGAGATGAAGACTGGTCCCAAGATGTATGTCTAAGTTCTAAAAACACAGAACACAGCACTGTCATTCAGGTATGACTAGAAATGGGTAAATGGAATAGAGCATTAAAAACATCTGAGAGAACTGAGTACTTTGCATTTAGACTTATATTTGATATAATGAAATAGTGGGTGTTACAATCCTGAATTAATCTTCGAGTAATGCTGATCTTTCTGCAAACAGGTACCATCTTCAAAGAGTTCAATTACATATGTGTGGTGCACAATTTTGACTTTAGAGCCCAATTCGCATGTGCAACAGCGATTGGTAAGTACATTTAATGTCTCTGAAATCTAAATGTTTATGCCTTGCATGTCATATAATAAATTAAGGTCAGAATGACCCACTGTAAAGATATATCAATAGTTTGTTTTGACAGCTGTAATATTGAAATAAAATTGTTTTCTTTTTATAGATTGTTTTCAGCCCTCTTTTCATTGTAAGGAGCCATCTTCCAGACCCTATTATCATACATATAGAGAAAAGAAGTCTGGGACTGAATGAAACGCAAGTGATTCCAGGGAAAGGACAAGAGAAAGCACTGCAAAATATAGAACCGGATCTTACACACCACCTGACTTTTCAAGCCAGGTAAAATACTGATTTTCCTTGAAAATGGTTCATTTGTATGGAAAAGAATGAATAATTTACACTTCAACTTCTTCTGCATTTTTTCCAAACGTATGCCGTGCACAGAGGGGATATGACAGAACAAGTGTTACGTAGCCTGAAATGATATCATAGGAAATACTGAATTTGGTATAACTATCCTAAGCACACTGGCATTTGTTTGATTAAGCAGTCCATATTCTTGTGTTTTAAAAAATAAATTCCTGAATGATCTTGAAATGTTTTTTTGAGACTACTGAAGAGTTTTTAGGGTCATGACAGTGTCTAAACAAATCCATGCATGTCAGTAAATTCTCAGGAACTTGTTGGACATCATAACTTGATTCATCCACAATTACCTTGAGAATGTTCTTGCTGCAGAGTACACTTGGGAAGCCTCATTAGAGAAAATGTTAATGCTAATGCTTGATCTTGTTGAGTAAGTGACTGAGTCTGTTTTCAATGACAGGGAAGAAGATGATCCATCAGAGTGTGCAGTCCCTATCTCAACTGCTCTGATTAAACACATAGCGACCAAATCCCATCTAGATGGCAATGTCAGCCAAGTGCTCTCCGAGTTCTATGGCACCACTAGTCCTCTCCAGCCTGCATGGCCTTATAATAGGAAGGATTCAGACAGGTAATTCCTTGCTAAACCTTCTTCATGGCTGTTGCATTGCATTTCCAAATAAACTGAAATCACATTCTGGAAGACTATATGTGATAACATTGTGTATATTTTCAGCAATTGCATGATTCCTGCATGTGAACTGCAAAATCTAACAGGTGGGGATAATAATGAGGTCAGCTTTGGGGCTGCCCTTGTTTACCCTGAGAAGATTGCATCAGTACGGATTTTTTTAAAGTGGAACCGTTTTTTGTGAATGTACTTTCTTTACTGCAGCTCTGGAGGCTGTTGTTTATTCAGCTGCTGTTTGTTTCAGTACAGAAACAGGGAGTTGCTGTAGAAGTAGTTGTTGGGGAAAAAAAAGGAAATGTGATTTGATGACTACAAAAGTCACAGGTTTAGTTCTGAAGAACAGTGGTAACTCTGTTAAAGCATTTATTAATTGACTAAATTTAGGTTGCACTTGGGCAGTTAAAAATATGCCTTATATAACCTACACATATCTAGATCTTTCTGACAGCACCTCAGTGTGTTCCAGAGCGGTAAGGTAAGAAGAGAAGTTTTTCTGTTTCACAACCAGGAAAGCCTTGAAAATTTCTGAAAATGACACCTTGTCATTTGTCACCTTGAATTCATTATTCCTTTGACTTTTATGTTTTGCTTATTTGTTTTTGACAGCAATGAACAGCTCTCCCAGTGGGATAGTCCAATGCGGGTAAAGCTGTCAGTGTGGAAACCATGTGTTAAAACGCTGCTGATTGAACTCCTGCCCTGGGCATTGCTTATCAATCAGTCCAAGTGGGACCTCTGGCTGTTTGAAGGAGAGAAGATTGTTCTTCAAGTACCTAGTGGGAAAGTAATTATACCTCCCAACTTCGAGGTAACTTTGCCATTCACGTTAGCAGGCACAGTTCTGCTAAATACACTGATTCTGAAGAATGGTTATTACTCCAGATGATTCCCACTTTCCAGTCACTGTGTCTCTTTGTCTGTTAGTCATGTGATGAGGAGAAGCAATAACAATAGGAATTTACCACATTGACTGAGTCACCGAGTGGGTAGCACAACATACTTGGTAGCAATGTTTGAAAAACAACATCCTAAAGATGCGTAGTTAAAAATTGACTGCGAGACACTGTAGGAAGAAGGCCTTCATTCCATCAGCAGCCTTCTCCCTTTTGTCTCAGTTTAGCCAAAGAATCCACAACATGGGTGTAATGTAGCAGCCTATGAAAATTGCTGTAGCGGCCAAGTAAAGACTTTGGCCCCTGCTGTGCCAACGTGTCACTTGGGAAATTGTTGACTACAGTAGCAAAGTTGACAGCCTGAAAGGAATGTTTGGTTTGAGAATGCTTTATGTTATGTTATTTCATAGCTTTTAATGTTACCAACAAAAGTTGATAATGATATAGGATGATTTACAATATAGGAAGATTTTTTAGAATGCCTGTCTTCCTTAATTCAGAGTTTTGTGTAACTGATCTTCCCATATATCTTGTCCATGCACATTCTTTTTTCTTGTAACTCTGATATTCTTTAATATTGAAATAATTAAAATGATTTGACATAGCAGCTTGTCAATTCCAATTGAACAATCTGATACTTCCTGTGTATTTTGTCATCTCTTTTACCCCCATGTCGGCCCACTGGAAACTGCATTTAGAAGTGTAGTAGAAGTGTATCAAATTGTCAACAACTGATAATTAGTCTTTTTTTTTACTTGCAGGAAGCTTTTCAGGTTGGAATATACTGGGCAAACACAAATACTGTGCACAAATCAGTGGCAATTAAACTGGTTCATAATGTGACCTCCCCAAAATGGAAGGATGCCGATAATGGGGAAGTAGTAACGTTGGATGAAGAAGGTTTTGTTGAAGCTGAAATTAAACTTGGTGCTTTTCCAGGTCATCAAAAGGTTAGAAGAAAATTATAATGATTTGTAACTTTATCATGTAAAAACAAAGTCGTAGAGCAGATAAAACAATCAAATATATGCAGTGTGAAAGCTTCTCTCTAATTATGTTAATATATGTCCAACATAAAGAGATTATAAAAACAATATATGAAATACCATTTAAAGAATTAGATTGCCAAAAACATACTGTGCAACCCATAAAGATAATAAAATATCTCTTGGAAAAAGAATTAATGAATTCTCAGTCTTGTTTGAATAACATTGACAGATGCAGCTTCAAAAGTACGTGATGTGGCTCCAATTACGAAGTGCATGAATATAGAGAGGATTTCTGTGATTAGAAAGAAAACAGCAGTTCTATTGCTACAGTTTACAACCTTTTGTGGTTTTGTGTGACTTCATCACAATTTTTATTATCTTACAGTTGTGTGAATTCTGCATTTCTTCCATGGTTCGACAAGGTATACAAATTCTACAGATAGAAGATAAGACAACAATAATCAATGATACATCATATCAAATCTATTATAGGCCACAGCTTTTTATTTCCAAACCCCACTCAGGAGAAGAGGTAAAGCACTGTGGATACTCTTTTTGTTTGTCATCTGTGGAAAATGGTTGTTTACATCTGTGTCTTTATTTAGATGAGCTGCATATAGCAGAGCTTGGAACAGAAATCTTCAGACATAATAATGATAAAGTAATTTATATCATTTAGAATACTGAATCCTGGGTAAATTCAACTCCAGTAATTAACTGTGATCAGAAATCTGTGCAAGCAGCAAATTCTTGCACATTGCAGAATTAGTTCTGCCTGTTCTCCATCTGTTCAGGCACTAATGGCCATTTCTGTAAAATAGGCAGTGTAATCCATAGTAGCTGTTGAAAATGTTCTCAGAATTTTTACTGAGTTTGCATGTAAAAGAGGTATATTGGCCTGGCAGGCTAAAAACTTTTTGTTATCCTTTTGGGAAGATTCCAGTTATCTGAACAAAGCTGTGGAAATCGAGACGTGCCCAAAGTTTATGTATTTCATAAACTGCATCAAATTGTGAATATCAGTTTTCTAATAATCTCACAGAATATTTAAGGACTAGCTTGCAGGAACCAAAATGTATGCATGGTCAATATATTTTAATCAACAATTTATACATATTTATTGAAGATTACACTTATAGTAAAATATGTGGAAAGCATTCTCAGGGTCAAACTTACTAGAAGAGTTGGCAGATCAACAAATTTTTAAAGTTCTTCTTTCTGTATTGTTTTCCTTCTGCTTTAGTTTTCTTTACATCAGTGTCTACAGTTGTGCATCACACATTTTGTGGCAGTCTTATGGGATGGGGAATTGAGAGAATGTTGAGGCTAAAATCCATTCTTAGTTTTGTAACTATAAATGGATTTTGTTCACACAGTTGTGTTACAGGAATGTAACTTGATTTTGGTAGAGCTACTGAGAGCCGACTATAGATCACAGAATTAAAGAAGCACAGAAAGGCTTGGGTTGAAAGGGACCTTAAAGATCGTCTAGTTCCAAACCCCTTAGCATGGGCAGGGACACCTTCCTCTAGACCCCGTTGCTCAGGACCCTCAGATAGCTGTGCTGCAAACCTATACCTGAAGACAGAATTTGGACAAATAACCTTTAATGCAATGTACTTACTGCAGCCTTTAGTTAGTTGTGGTCATTGGCTACTTGAGAGTGTTCTGTGCAAAGTCAACATGGCTAAACTCTCTTTTAGGAGCCAGCATGCCGTGCTACCCCCACCTTTTTTGTTTCCAGGACTTCCACTCACCCGACAGTACGGTGTTCAGTGTGGGCGCGGCTGGGGCAGGCTCCAGAGAGGCGCTGAGCGCCGTGCCCTGCTGGGACCTGATGTCGGAGCCGGGTCCCTTGGCAGAAGGGGCATCTCTCGGGGACAGGCGTGTGGTGCTGAGCTTCAGCGCCGGGAGCCGCGAGCTGTGGAGCCTCCCGGCCGTCGTCAGCGCGGAGTTCGCGAGGCAGAGCGTGGCGGTGCCCGCGGGCCCGCGTGCTGAAAGTGGATTTTGTACCAGGTACTGTGCGCTGAGCGCTCACCAACAGTGAACTTGGCTTGTTGCTAGAAAGCCTCAGCTAGTCAGAAACCATAAGAGATTAATGCAAAAGTCCAAGTAACACGTACCCCCCATATATAAAGGCAAGTCTTACTTTAATTTAAAAATTGTTATGTTCTGATAGTTTTGATGCTTTTATTGTAAATGGTTTAGTGATATGACCATGTACAAGTAGTACACTTTGTATGGCCTGCTGGTTTTTTATGTGCATGCAAATAAGAGCATGAAAAGCTTATATTGGGGAGTTAAGATGTTTTTTTAATTTGTGAACAACAATTTAAGAGTTCAAGGACAGCGTGTAATAATGCAATACAAAAATTCAGGCTATTTTTGTAAAAGGTAGATGTACATTCTTGTAAGCATAATAAGAGGATAAACAAGAAAAGACAAAAGGGATGAAACTATTTTGAGATTACAGCAAGGAAAGATATCAAGTTTTAAAGCTTGAACTGTGCAGTTGTGCATTCTACTTACAAACTTACAGATCCAGCTATTAAAAATTAACAGTCCAGTGACTTGTCAGATGACCAGCTTCCTTTCTTGAACCTGGTATTTGGTTATATTCAGGCTTATACTGGTACAAACAAGAAACAATCTGCTGAAATTAAAGAAGCTACATCAGTATATATTACCTGTGATGTGATCTTTCTCTTGCCTGAAGTGCTTGATATCATTCAAACCCTCATACAGTTCCTCTGCAGAGTCCAAGAGGTGTCATTGTGGATACTAAAGATTCTCATACAGACCTTCAGATTTTTAAAAATTTTAATGGAAAGAACAAGGAAAGGATTCCTTATCATTCTACCACAGACAGAATGGCATAGAGACTCTCATGTTCCTAATAAGATTTTTACTTTGGAGTTTTTAAAATCACCATGAGGTTAAGTTTTTTTAGCAAAAGCCAATAAATTTGCACAGGAGGGAAGAAAGAATTTGTGTTTATGCATGAAAATATTTTATGTAGCTAATGAGTAGAACTTAATTCATTTAATCTCATTTTGGAAATTGATGTAGTGATGATCCATAACATTAACATTTAAAAGAACAATAGCATTGTGGATCATTCCAGTGGAGCAGTCAGTTAGATTTATATATTTATTCAAATATCTTTCATGTGTATCAGAGAAGTATCCATGCAAATTCTTCTGGAAATTCTTAAAGATTTATGTTGAAAATTTGGGTCTACAATCTCATGTTTTTAATTTAATATAAATCTCTGCTGGCTAGGGCTCTCATCTTTTAAACACACATGTTCAATTTAACTCATGAATACTCTCCATGAAGCAATTTCTTCTCTCATGTTTTTTAGGCTATTTCCATGTGTTCTTCTGTTGTAGATATGTACTTGCCTAAATGTAGATAAATATCTATGGACTTGGAACTTTATCATAAAGAATCTCACAGATACTAGTTTTGAATTGTTTTAATTTTTCAGGATAATAGTAAGTAAAGATTTCATCCAAAGCATGCAAAATCCAATATATCTGCTTCTGTTTTAGAGCTATAGCACTGACTTATCAAGAGCATCTTGGCGTGACGTACCTAACACTTACAGAAGATCCTAGTCCTCGTATAATTATCCACAATAGGTGCTCCATTCCATTGCTTGTAAAAGAGAATTTCAAAGGTAGGTACTATGCAATAATTAGAAATAGTGCACTGTTGTAGTATATCTTATTTCACTGTATCTCCAATCCAAAATTGAGTTCAGTATGTGTTTTGGTTATAGCAAGAACCTGATGCCCTCATAAAGGCTTTTGGGTCTCCCTGATTCCAGCTGTCAAGGTGACTCAGCTCAGTAGGAAATTGATAGGCTGTGGAGTTTCCTTGACATCCATTCAATCCCATGAAACATTTATATTTCCTCAGATTTGCAAATGTAACACAAAACAAATTGTCAGAATTCTGCTTACAGTAAGTTAATGTAATGATCAGCAGAACACTACTTGTGTAAAACTTAATGAAATAGAAAGAGAAAAGGAAAAAACCCAAACATGTAATATTCCAACCAAAAGAAAAGCAATGTTTTTATTTATTAGTAATATTTCAGACAGAAACTTTCTCATTTGTGCAAGCATAGATGAGTTTTGATTTCATACAGGATTTAGGAAGCTCTGATCTTGTGTATTTTATAAAATTTCAGATACACCAAAGTTTGAAGTTTACTGTAGAAAGATTCCAGCTGAATGTTCGGTTCATCATGAACTTTACCATCAAGTCTCCAGCTATCCAGATTGCAAAACAAGAGATTTATTGCCCAGTATTCTCCTGAAAGTGATGTCATCTGATGAATTAGTGAATGAATGGAGTGATTTTGTGGACATCAACAACCAAGGAACACAAGTAAATCATTATAAACTACTTCATAGTTCACACCATAAATGGTTGTCTTCCTGACCTGCACAGTACATTGATCCTTTGCAATAAGTGTATCCTTTCTGTTAGTTTAAGGGGGTTTTATTTAACTCCTGGGAACACTCCTGCTTAAGCTGCTTCCTGTGGAAGTTTTAGAGCACAGACTATCTTCTTTACTGTCTCTTTTTGAAAATTAGCTAGATTGAAAATAGAGGCTTTATAACACTGATTTTTTTCACTTCTTTTTAATCAACCTGGTGTTGCCTGGAAAATCCAGTCTTGAAAATTTCTGGGCTCTGTAAGCAAAGAATGCCACAGGATCCAGGAAAATTTGGTGACAATTATCACGGGATTTTTATCTTTACATCTTGTAGTAATCATCACTGTCATTCTCCCTCTGTGTCTTTACAGAAGCTACTCATGTCTCTCTAAAACAAAACAACCCCTCCTTTTTCTTTCCTTCTGTTATTTTTCTCTGGGTCCTGAGGTAAATGAAAGCTTCCTTGACTGGAGTAATTCTTTTTGATGGGAATTTTTTCCATCTTTGAAGTCATTAGTTTACATGGAATCAACATAAACTGCTTGGCTCTTTGAAAGAAATACTAGTTTCAGATGTTTTCCCTGGGCACCAATCACAAAATGCTCTTGATTATTGAGTGTTATGTTATATAGCAAGTAGTTCAGTTCCATTCAGCAAGCCAGTCAAGCAATGCAAGGTTTCAAATTTCAGTCATTAATGTTATGCCAGACCAAGGTTCTTTATAAGTATCTGGCTCCTAGAAGGAATTAGATGCTAAGACAACATTTGGGGATCATTGTCTATGTGAAGAGCTCTCCAGAAAAAATGTAGCCTTCTGTTATTGAAGTTTGAGGATGTACATGTGGAAAATTTTCCCAGGATTTCTTAGTCTGTCTTTCTCTTAGAAAACTGTGAATATAAGTCAATAAGGAATATACTAATAGTATCACATACAATTCAGTTCAGGTTGTGAAACAACTGGGTTTTGGAGGATCTTAGGTAATTTGTATTTCTTCTATGTAGTCACAGATAGGTACTTACTTTTCTATTAGAATGTAAATTTAAAACTACTTAAAACTAATACCTTAATAAATATTGAAATGTTTATCATCAGAATCATCTGAAATTGGAATTAAAATTACCAATCTTCAAGATCAGTGGAGATTGATTTAGAATAGTTAGAGTTTTGAAAATTCTGTAAATGTCCTTTTTTCTCCAGTTCCATGTAAGATTGTGAATCTCTTCCAGGCAAGTAAAGGATTTAAATTGACATGTCAAAATTAGAAATTCTCTTATAAGTAATTCTCAGAAGAATAAGAAGTTTGATTAATGAACTTTAATTATCTGTACAAGATTATTATGACTAGTCTAACAAGAATCAGTTTAAGTGCTGATCCTACTAAACTTCCAATTGTTTTTGCTTCTGGTGACTTCTTAACAGCCGTAAAGATTCTTCAAGACAAACAGCTGTTTATTTTACCTGTGCTAGTCCACTATCTTGGTGTTATTTCTTGAGCTTGCATTCCTTTACATTATAGCTTCTGTCATTGCAATCTAGTAAACAATTGTGTTGATAGTAGCCTTACAAGAAAAGAGAAGCCAGCTGCTCTAGCAAGGACTGCTGTGAATTTTCCAAACCTTGAAAGACCTTAATCTTTTATATTCTGGAGAAACACAAAATTTGCATGGAAATCTTAGAGAATTAAGCTCCAAAAGCCATGTTTCACTTCTTTAAGTAGGATATTCCTAAAGACAACTTGGCCAGAATGAAAGTTTGTACACCTGTAAGCAAGACACAAACCTGTTGTCAAACTCCCATTTTTCCTGCCTTTTTAGATGTTTTATGCTTTCCAATAGTTTTTTGCCATTTCCTTGTGGCAGCACCTTGCCTGTGAAGGTGTTCTCACAAACCAGTTTTAAATGGCTTAATAATGTGTTCAGTTGTCATGCAAGTCTTCATGGATCCAAAATGTTACTTTCCAGTCTTCATGTGTTTTGCATCATGCTATCAGCATTCATCTACCCAGCTCTGAGCTAGCATAGCAACATAATGTTAGTTTAGGGTTTATTTTCTAGAGGAGAAAGTGGGATTTTGTAAAGGCTCCAGGAATGTGCCTTTCTTCTTAATCCAAAATCACAAATTAAAACTTCCTATTTATTCTTCTCATATAAACTCCACCCTCCCCAGCATATCTTGCTTATTTCTGGAGAAGTTTCTTATTAAAATGTATTGAGTTATCCAGTTGAAGGATGAGGTGCAAGTTTCATCTCCCCGTACAACTGAAATATTTAAAGTATCAGTGCAGTTATTTTCTGAATTATTGAAATCTGACTTTCTTCCTGAACAGTATCCTGATTTGAGTTAAAGATCTCAACCAGAACACATTGATAGTATTAATTTAATGTATGATATTAAAAACAGTAATTTCAGTTACATTCCATGTTTTTCTAACCCTCTCCTCTAGATTGTGTTCTTAACTGGCTTCGGCTGTGTTTATGTGGACATCACCCATCACTGTGGAACAATAGTCATAACCTTGGCCCCAGAAGGAAGAGCAGGACCCGTTGATATCAACCTCAACAGGTACATAAAGCACATAAAAGATGATAAAAAGCATTGCCAAACAGTGCTGAGAGGTCAGTCAGCTTTCTAAGTGTTAACTGGCTTAACTGTTTGTTTTGTTTAATACTACTGCCTACTCTGTAACATATGTTTAGACCATATGGCTTTGTATATAACAGTTAAAAAGGACAATCTAACATCAAAAGTCATGTCATTTTAGGGTAAACACTAGATGACTGGTACAAAAAGAGGACCTGAGCTGTTCATTAAACAAAAAAGACATTTTCCATAATAATTAATTCTGAGTGTGTTAATTAGTTTAAAATGTATTAAGCCAGGTCCTGCCATCTGTAATCTCACAAGCTCCCAAGGAAACTTAATATGCAAGAGCTGTAGAAATAGTCTTACAGTTAGTAATTAATTGTACTTGATTATAACACCCTTCTTTAAAAGATTTCCCCACTTCCTTAATACACCACAATCTGGTCCTCAGCCTCATTCAAGTGCAATTATAATACTACTTATTTTTAAGCTGCAGAATGTTTGGCCTCCAGCAATCTTGTTACAATTAGAGTGGAATTTGTTGTACTGTTTTTATTTGCATTGTAATTAAGTATTAATCTCCAAGCAACTGGTCATCAGCAGTACCTGATAGTCCATTTGCTAGTTAAACGTGGCAATGGGCAGTTTACATTGCAGGGGAAAGGCCCTCAATGCCATCAGTATAAAAATACTGAAGCGGCTTCATTGGAGGGCACTCGCTGCATGTGGTGTGAAATGATTATCCATTATAGTAACCTTCAGTGAAACATCTGAGGCTGTACATGAATTATCAGAAAATTGTGTTTGTTCTGTCTTATAATATCTGTCTCGGTAGCAAATTTAATAGGGAATTACTGTGTAGATAGAGATGTTCCTGTCCAAACTATCCTGTTGATTGATAAAAAAGACAGACAACCCTAGTATAGATGTATACTGTCCCATTTCTTAGAAAACCTCCTGGGTGGTACCCACTGTGGTGATTCAGGCTGCCAAATCCCAGTAACGTTAGCAGGACTTGCACAATGAGTTTCCCGTGTGTTATAGAGAACGTCTCTCTTGATAGCTCTTTGAGCAAGCAAGATGCCAGGTGAACTCAAAAGACTAGAAGTAATAAAACTTATTTTCCCTCCTGTCTAGAAGTCAAGAGCAGACCCTGTCACTGAAAATGTTCATCAGTCAGTTGAGTCTTGCTGCATTTGATGATATTACAAACCACAAAGTGTCATCTGAACTCCTACGTCTCACAGCAGACAATGTTTTCCTCCACATGGCCCCAGCCACCAGCTCCCTGTCCCAGGAGTTCCAGCAGGACACTGTGGAAGGCCTCCCACAATTTCATAGTCTCCAAGTGTATTGTGAAGACTTGCAACTGGACAATCAGTTGTACAGCAAATCCAATTTCCATTTTGCAGTCCTTCTGTGCCAAGAAGAGAAAAAGGAAACCGTGCAGTGGTCGAGAATGAACAATCTCATTGTTTGTAACAAAGATTTGGAAAGCTATAAGGAAAACTGCTTTATAAAACTCTGTATTGCTTTTTCCGAGGAAGAAAATTTCATGTTTCACGTGAATGACCTCAGCTTTGAGCTCAAACCAGCTAGGCTGTATGTGGAAGACACTTTTGTTTACTACATTAAGACTTTGTTTGATACGTATCTTCCAGAAAACAAAACTGCTTGTAAATCCATGAATGCTTCAGATACTACCCCGATAGTGCCTGAACAAGTGAGAGAGCATGCAAGAGCTTTAGTCAAGCCGGTGAAGCTAAGAAAATTAAAAATACAACCTGTTAATCTCCTTGTCAGTATTCATGCTTCATTGAAACTGTATATAGCCTCAGATCACACCCCTCTCTCCTTCTCTGTGTTTGAGCGAGGACCCATCTTCACCACTGCCAGGCAACTTGTCCACGCCTTGGCCATGCATTACGCTGCTGGAGCACTTTTCAGAGCAGGTCAGTACTTTTCCTTAACACACAACATTTTCATTGGGTACCAGGATTCTGTGACTGTCATTCAAGATGAGTAACCTGGATGTTAGCTGTACAGTTTTTGTTTTCCTCAGAGACCGTTTGATAACGATACTTTCAGAAACCTCTCAGGTCCTGTCATACAACAGAAGGGAAATAAAATCGCTGAGCAGACACCAGTGAAGTTTTGCAATGTTGTGCTAAACATTAGCCAGCCACCTGAAGGCTTTAGCTACCTGTAACCCTGAACACAGCATAAAAATGTGTTCCAGTTGGCTTAGGTTTTGTCATTTTATGTTACAGCACTAGTCAGAATCAACCCACATTCCTTACATAAGCTCCCCAAAACGCTGTTTAATCAAATTATTCAGCATGTTGCTCTGCGTTCAGAAGTAAATTATAGACCTGAATGTTGTTTTGTTGTTAAAACTCCTTTTGGCTGCAGTTTATTATTAGAAATCTGTCTTTCTTCATACAGCCTTCGATCTAAACTGGCATACAGATGTTGTCCTTTGATCCAAGACCTGTGAAGTTTGCTGTTAGTAACTTTTTTCCATATAGGATCAATAGCAAGTAATTAGTCTTTTTACATTTTCAGGTACATTTTGTCTTCCATAAATACTAATGTAGAAATAATGAAATCTGGTCTCTGATGTGTCTTGGTGCAGCACAGAATTTGTGCCTGAGAAAGAAGGAAGCTCCTCCGTGATCACACACAAGTAACATACTCCACACAGAAACGAGGGATTTATTTCCCAGCAATACTAATGGTCGGATTTTCTGACATCCTAATGCTTCTATTTGGATTGGAAGCATAGCTGCAACCTGACTTCTGTGCACACTTTCCAAAACTGTACACATGTATTTCAGCTATTTATAGATGCTGGCCTTGTCTTTCACTCTGTGCATACCTGACTCGCACTGCTGATTGTGACACAGTGTACACAATTGTGCACCAGAACAGCATACAAATTTAGTATTTTCTTGCAATATTATACTTGCAGAACTTGCAGGTTTTTCTTTTTCCTGCTTGTTTGGATTTGTTTTGCAGTTAAATCTCATACTACAGAAGGGCAGATCTAGTTGCTTGGTAATTAAGAGTGAAACTGTAGCCAGATACGGTCCACAGTAAATGCTTCTCCCCCATAACTGGCTCTTTCCTTCTGTGCTACCCTTGCAATGTGCAGCAGTGCAAAGGCCATCGCTTGCTGTGGGATCAATGATGTACCTGAAATCAAGCAGATTTAAGTATTAAGAAATGAGGTTTGCTGTGGTGGAACTTCTCTTCAGGAAGATACATATGCATATATACTTAACTCCCACTGAAAGCACTAAAACTAAAATGTATTGTTTGAAAGGTGTCACCATGATTAAAATGGTGAATTAAACCGATTAATGTTTGCTTTAGCAAAGAAGATGGTTTATGTTGAAGACTTTGTGACACTTGTCAAAAAAGCTGACTGTGTCAACAAAGTAAAAAAGAAAGGAAAAAATCAAGCAAAAAGCTTTATATGATCTGCAAACCCTGAGTTTTTTTCTCACCATTAGCACAATCGGTCTCTTATGGAAGAAGACCTCGTGCTCCTGCATTTTAACTACATTAATCTGGAATATGGGTTGTTTGACCCCCTTCAGCTCATCACTGTCTCATGCTCAAATCATTGTTAGCATCTGCACAGGCAGCATTCCCATACAGCTATACCTCATACTCGGGGATATATACTCTTTTGCCCTTACTTGTGTGCAGGACCACTGCTGACGTGTGGGAGGGGGCAGGATTTGCCCCAAAGCTTGCTGAAGGGAGTGCATCAGGCTGCCCTTTGTTTTGCAAAGGAGTGATCAGAATCCGTGAAAGCCATGAATGGGGCTAGAGAGCTCTGTTTAAATATGCTGATTAGCACTGCTTATCCCAAATCAGCCAAACTTGCAATGGAAATCTCCCATTCTTTTCTAATTAAGTTGTCCCCTATACAATAATTAATAAAATTCTATTCAAAAATATCACTGGTACCAGATCTGACCCTGTAGTTGCCTATAAAGAAACTTCAGTGGCTCTCTGCTAATATAGTCATATTTATTTCGTGTCAGTGCATATCATTACTAAGCGTAAGTGGGAAATGGTAACCTGACATAATACTGTATTTCTGCTAAGTAAAATGACACACAGAGCTTGTGAACTGAGGGATTGTTCCTGGTTCCTCATTCTCCTATTCCTGAATTACTCCCACACCTTCCTCCTTGGGTTGGGTGGTTCAAGCTGGCAGTGAGGAGCCATTGGGTTTGCTCTGAGCATTGGCCAAGGAGGGTCACCCATGCTGCAGGTTGCACGTTATTCCCATGCGCTCTCCAAGGGTGAGTACGATCCATCCAGATCTTCCCAAACCTGACAGGCAGGGACAGATTACAACAGACCATCCCTGGCATACGAGGCAACCCATCAGTTTTGTGTATAACTGTTTTCATTCCTAGTTTTTATCTGTTCTGCATTCTTGAACGTGCTGGCTGGCCCAGCAGGTGAGTGGAATTGGAGTTCCCCATGCCTGGTGGTGCCTGCTGGGGATGTTGCAGGGCACCAAGGCACTAAGCTGCAGTGTCCTGTAGCCACTTTCCATCACACCACCATGTAGTACAAAGAATGTGAAGAATATTTAGGGGGGAAAAAGGCTCTAAGGAATTAATGCAATAATATTGATCAGAAAAAGCAGAAAAAACATCTCTCCCATCTCCCAAAAACATCTCAACACCTCCCCACTGCTGCATCTTTTCAGCACTTCACACAGTGGCAAAGATAATTTATTAAAAATCCTACAGTGAGGGAATTGCAGGCCCAGCCTGGAGCTCTGGCTTCCTCTAGCCCCAGCAGGAGAGGACTGCCAGGGGGATGCTCCTTTCCAGGACAGCGGGGCCACAGTGTCTGTTGCTGCTGTGTTCATTGTGTTGCCAGTAGCACTTGGGTTTTGTTTTCCTAGTCCATCACACCTTCTCTCTTATGTCCACTCTGGTTCCTGCTTTTTATATTACAAGTACTGGATTTCTCAACCTGCCAGAACTGAAATGTGGGACATATTCAACAAGAATAATAGATTTTCCGGGAGCTTAGAATGATAGTATGAGATTAATTCATTTCATATGAGTAACATTTTCTCTTCTGTTCAGTTTCATGATTCAGCCTTCCACAGGAATGACTGGGAGGGGTTAAAAGAAAACAAGAAAAGCATCTGGATAGCAGGAGTTTTCAATGATGAGATGGGAATGAAGAGGGCAGAGCGCAGATCAAGGGCCCTCGTGGGAGAGCAGGAGGCCAGTCTGTCCATCCTTCAGTCTCCTGGCCCTGTCACACCTTGTGCCGCTCTGACAGTGCCAGCTGAAATTCGTGGTACCAGGGCTCAAAGACCAAACAGTTCCTGTTTCATATTTATTGCCATTTCTGAATTGCTCTCTCTGGGCTGCCAAAAAAAGAGTTATGCAGCACTGTTTCCCTAATAAATCTGCTGCCTACCAGCCTGAGAAAGACAAGACCTGCAAATAGCTTTCCAGCAACAGATTGCTGCGTGCTCAGCCATCCAGCAAGCTGCTGGCAGCCCTGCGTTTATATAGGAAACCAGATCTGCAGATACTTCTCCTGGGATATGCATAAGGAATACTCCCCTATGAGTAACCTAATCAGCATGTAGATGTCATTGCTGTTTACACAACTGTACTGAGCAGAAGACATTTCTCTGGCTTTCACTGCACTCTGAAAGAAAATGATCAGCTTAGAAGGGTTGGGGTGGATTTAAAATAACTTCTTAAGCACTTGTCAAAAATCTGCATCCCTTTTCCTAACACTCCATCAAGCAATTGACCTGCACACTCCTGTAAAGCAGTACATTGTATCAGTGTAAACTCCCTGTCACAATTCTATCACATAAGGATGTGAAATCACAACGCTGCCTTATAGTGTCTAAAACCAACCCAACCATCGGAGCTTGCAGTCCCATTCCTGTGTAGCTGTGAGTCTCTTGCATCTGCCTCCCTCACACACTTTTAGCAGAAATACGGGAAGCTCCTGGAAGGAAGTAATTCTAAAGCTATTTGTGAGTTTGCCAAAAGGATTTCTTTGATTTACGAAGTATGAAAGATTGCCATTTCTGAGTTCATAGTGGATGAGTTATTTCCTGTGTTTTGCTCAAAGGAAGTTCATAATGCAATGAATTCTAGTGTGAAAAAGATAATTAAGGAATAACCTTTTCACAACTGCTGCTTCTGCAGTTTTTGCAGCTGTAACATGTGTCTTGTTTCTCCACACAGGCTGGGTTGTTGGATCATTGGAAATTCTTGGAAGCCCAGCTAGTCTGGTGAGAAGCATAGGGAATGGCATAGCTGATTTCTTTAGGCTTCCCTATGAAGGACTGACCAGAGGCCCAGGAGCATTTGTCAGTGGAGTTTCCAGAGGAACAACATCATTTGTAAAACACATTTCCAAAGGTAGAGCTTCCACTTTATTACTCCAACTACTGCATTGTTGTCATGCTTTGTTAAAGTTTTAAGCAATAAAGTCTGTCCATCCTTCAGTCTCCTGGCCCTGCCGTATCTTGTGCTGCTCTGACAGTGCCAGTTGAATTCCTGGTACCAGGGCTTAAAGACCAAACAGTTCCTGTTTAACTTAGCTAAGAGGGTAATAAGCTCACGTGTAATGTCTCATGTATTAAACAGATCACCACTTTACTGCAGTGCATGAGAATGTTTCAGAAACTTCAGAATTTTAAACCTCCCAGTGGGAAATAGATATTCACTCAGCAAGTATTTCATGCGATAACTGCTGAAGTATTAAAGGTGTTCTGCACTTCTGCTAGCCATCAGAAATTCTACACTTGGTCGCCTCATCATATTTATTATTTAAAAAAAAAAAGTAGATACAGTTGTCATAACTGTGTGAGTACATGGATAGGATTTGACAGTGGGGCCAGCCTGCCATGGGAACAGGAGGAGCTTTTCCTTTGCAAAGCTGTACAAACAGTGCCATCGCGTGGCTCCAGCCGCCGCAGAGACGCAGTGGCTGCCCCGGCGCTGGCTGCTGCTCCAAGCCTCCACTCCAGCCTCCCGCAGGACACGGCCTCACAGCTCCTTCTGTAAATATTTGTTTACCTTTCCATCACCCCCCTCTCCATTTAGATTAGCCTCACACAAGTCAGGGAACTGGAGAAGGATGTTCAGATGAATTTCTGTTCCCACCGGCCAGGCAAACCTGGAGCAGGCTAATGTAAAAGGCGTGACGTGGAGCGTAGCAGCAGCGTGGTGATGCTTAACAAATAGTAAAGCATGTTACACATGGGTGACTGTTCACTTGACTTGCAGTTCTGCTCACAAGCTCAGTATTGCGGTGAGGCATACAACGTCTCCGTGGTTTAAATTAAAGCATTTTGATCCAGACCCAAATGTATATCTCCATGCATTTAGGTACACTGACGTCGATTACCAATTTGGCAACAAGTCTTGCTCGGAATATGGATAGGCTGTCACTGGATGAGGAACATTACAACAGACAAGAAGAATGGAGAAGGCAGCTTCCAGAGAGCCTGGGAGAAGGACTGAGACAGGGGCTCTCTCGTTTAGGCATTAGCCTTCTAGGTAATGTACTATTAAATATCAAGTTAAGTGATAATACTGTTTTCTAATCTGCTCACTTGCGTTTTCTAACTGTGAGGTATAATTCCAAATTGGGGGAGTGGGGAGGGTGGTGTCTTCTTGCGAAAAAGTCTCACAGTATATATATTAGATACTGTTTATCAAGATTTAGTGACTTTTGTATATGATATTTTCTGATAAAATAATTGCAGATATAGAATGAGTTTGCACTTTCTTTGTGAAATAATATTTTCACTGGTACATGATGTAGATCTGAGGAGGAAAAAAAGAATAACTCTGCATCGGGCAGCGTGACTTGTAACTAATTCAACACAAAGACGTCATCATGCTGATGTTTACTTTCCAATGAATTATAGGAATGCCTTCTGAACCTGCTTGTTTTTGCAGCACTGTAGATATCAGGGATTCTTGGGTTTGTTTGAAAACCACTTCAACTTAGTGCAGATGTTAAGTAAGCTTTGATGAGGAATTCTGCTTTTACAAAGAGACCTAGATCGTCCTGATTCAGTGTAATTTTATTCATCAAGCAGCCAAGTGGTTTGGTTAGAAGTGAAGATTACTCTATCCATTTCAAAATAGTACCTAAAAATTTGAAAACTAACCTACAGTGGAAAAAGTCTCTGCGAGAAGTTTTGCAGTAAGGGGCTGGATTTTCTAGGTTACTTTGACTTGTCACACAGCAAAGGAATGCAGAACTGTATTGTTTGGCAGAGTTCCTCAGTATGTATTAAACAGTATGAATCTCTTAGAGATCAAAGTGACCAAAAGCAGTCCAGTGCAAAAGGTTAGAAGAGTTGAAGCTTGAAAGGATTTGTCCTGTTTCCTAATCTTCAGTAGTGTACACAACTCCTAAATTTGCAACCGCAACCCTGAAAGCCCCAAAGAGGAAGTGGTAAAAATGTTACAAGTTTGGGTTAAGTTGCTGGGAATTATTTTAAGCAATAACATTAGATGATGTGAAGCAGTGTCATTTGATAATGCCTGTAAACCAGCAAGCGAGTGTCCTGGGAGAAATGTGCATGAAGGAGAAATTCCATATATTAGTAGCCACTGTCCCAATAGTAAGCTGTTACCGGTGTTGCAAATCAAAGGCAGTTTGGAGGAGGTTTTATTTTTCCCTCTTGTTTTATTGGGCTAAGGGCAGCCAGGTTGAGTTGCTGGGTGAAAGATTATGCTTTTAGAAGCACTGTGTCAGCCTGGTGTGTATGTGCTGGTGAAATGGTTTGGTGATCTTGGCTCAGTTATTAGTAAAACATCGAGGTAACATGGTGTCTGTATCCCCTTCACTCACACACGAGCCCTTCGAGCTAAAAACTAAAGCTGTACAGCCTGAAGTAAAGAGCAAAACTTTGTAGCTTTGGCTGTGACAAGGCGAAGTTTCTGCTGTTCAGGAAAGCTGGGAACTCCTCACATACATGCACAAATACGCCATTCCTGCACATCCCCGCACACACGGATCCCGTGGTTCACGGGAGTACACCCGAGCTAAAAGCAAAACAAAAAAACAGAGCTGGAATTTCAGTGTCCCTGATTTCCTAAGAAATCAGACTTCACGTTAGAAACTTAGAGCTTCATATTAGCATTTAAACAGTGCTCTTCCACAAGCTAGGGTCTTGTTCTTATTCCCACTGTTATTATTTAGAGATTGCTCACTGCTAAATGCCTCTTTTCTTAGCAGTGGAGGCAGTGAAACACCCAGATAAATAGCTACAATTCCTGTATAGCTGGACGTGACAAGTATGGAACTCTCACTAAGGGAGAGATCAGAAATAGTCCACTTACTTTGTATCAGTTTTTTATTTACAGCTGATTTTTAAAAAGCATGTTTCCTTTGTATAGGCAGCAGCATTAATACAAATTGTGTCAAGACATAAATTATGAATAGACCTATGTCTCAATTTTTATAAATATGTCAGAAAGGTGTTTCTGTCCTGACCATTTAGTTTAAAGAATATTGTGGCTACCCCCCAAAAAAACAGTCGTAGTTGAAGGGACAGTATCACTGTGCTGCTTTTTTTCACCAGCATGTTCAGAATAAACATGAACATGCTTACTCTAAAAGCACTTCAGGTTCTTTATACATAACAAAGTAAAGTGAAGCTGCAGTTATTTTCCTTCTTCAGGATGAAAAGTTTGCTGAGCACAGAAATGCAGAAAGCAAGACTATTTGAAGCCGTAATTTGTATGACTTTCTAATTGTAAAATCGGAAAAGTGTGATGGAGATTTCTACGATAGTCCCAGTACTCTCGTGTTCATAAAAGCCATCTGACCCATGCAGGCCAAGACAATTGCAAATGCAGATTTTGTGCCTAGGTGAAGTCATGTAAGAGCCTTCAGTTCACCAATATGTTGTAGTATCTACCCAGAAAGTAGAGTTGCCTTTCTGATTTTTCTGAAAATCTGGCTCACGGTGGCCCTGATTCAGCAGAGCACTTAAGCATGTGCTTAAGAGCTTTGCTGAATCGGGGCCAAAATCATGTACTCTCGTCTCCTCCTCAGTGCAAGTTGTTCCCTGTGGTACATTCTTAAGTTCTTTGTCCTGTCTCATTTTAAATGACTCAAGCACTGTCAGGGTGTTGTTTGATTTGATTGTTATCTTTGGCCAGCTGTTGTCTTCTTTTCTAGTTTGGGAGAGATTTCTGGGTCATTTTAGTAACACTTGTGTGTGAAAAGAAGCAACGGCTTATGATAGGTGTGTTTTTTTCTTTTATACGTTTAGACAAAAATGCAGTGAAATTGTTTGTAAAATATTTAGATGTTTGACTCCCCACCGAGGAACTATCTTTTGCATTTTGCGTGACAGGGTCAAACTTGAAATAATAACTTCTAAGCATATAAAAGAGACTATTGAAACTATAGACTGTATTTTCAACTACTGGTCTTGGTCAAAAATATTACATTGAAGTGGCTGCCTTTAGGAAGTTGAGCATATCTGAATAACCAAAAAGCTGACAACTATTCAAAAAGCTATTTTTTACAGTGGCAGAAGTGTTCAACATTTCAGTTATTCCTTCTTGCTTTCGGGGAAGTGAATTGAGTCATATTGTCTGACAGTGTAACTGTCCTGGTAGAGAAGGCAAAGCCTGCGTTTCACAAGCTCAGATTTTTGTTATTATGGGGGGTGGTGGCTGTTCTTGCTGTGCACTGTCACTGAGTCAGGACCACTCTGTGCTTGCCCATCTACAACACGAGATACCACAAGCCAGTGCTAATCCTGAAATTGTGTGCTATTACACGTACTTATTGTGCAAATACATTAATGCATGGCAACAGGTGCTCTTTTCTTTGAGCTGTATTTTTATGTGATGTTTGCTGTGATGAGACTATGCTTCAGCCATTTTTGGTGTGAAACACTTGTGGCAGTCCTGAAGGACAACAGAGAAAAGGAAGCAAAATGGCCTCAGCTTGGCCAGCTTCCAGCTTCATGGCAAAGCATGGCCAGTTTCTCCTAGTGGAGGATTTTTTCCAATTATGTCTTGCTCTGAAAGAGTTTGTCACAAGCAATCCGAGCTTTGCCAAGGTCTGTAAGCTCTGCTACATTCACCAAACTTTGTCAGTCTGTGCACAAACCAGTTGCTGCCTATAATCAAATTCTTCTTGGAGTAATCCAGTGATATACTCTGAACTATCTGAATTTTGTAGCTATCAAAGTAACTTTTTTATTGTTACTGAGCAACATGTATTAACCAGAGTGCACCCCATCTGATGTTTAGCAGATGTTATGTTGTTGCTGGAACCTCTTTGGTCCAGTAATGGAAGAATATGTTTTTGTTTTGTTGCTTTGGTGTTTAATTTTATTGAGGTTTTCTTTATACATGCATAATCTGTGTGTACATATGTGGACATGCATATAAAATCAAATGCCTAGGGTAAGGAAAAAAAGAAAAATGGAGAATGTTTCCATTTAATAAAAAAATACTGGTCAAGGGACATTACAGGGAAAGGACAGGGACAGCAGTAGGACACCATGTGACAGTATGAGAATGAGAGTGGGAAGGGAGGAACCATGTGGTTCCATGCTCTGCTTTCCTGATACCCTACTGAAATCTGACAGAGACTTTCTGTGGTAAGTCCATCCCTCACAGTGCTCCTGCCAAGAACTATTGGAATGCAGGAAGGCACATGGGCACAGGGAAGGTGTGCTTTGCACAGTTTCTGGTGTTAGGAGTGCCCTGAACCTCACGTGTGTGTCACCACTCTCTCTCTGTTGCTGGGTTTTGAGGTTGCTCTGGCCTCTGTTTCTTTCCTTTGCCCAAACACATGATGCACACAGAAAAGGAGCTGCACAAATCTGGATTCCTCATGCAAGGGTGGTAGGACCAGCCACTCCTCAACGAAAGGAGTAAGGTTATAGTTTATTTTGTGATTTGTGGGCATAATAAATGAGTTACGGCAGTGAGCTGCAATTCAATTCCAAGATAAGGAATTACAGAGGAAGAGAAGATCATTGGTTATATTTTTGCAGGCAGAACAACAAGACTTGCAAAAGGATTTGAGGTACAAAAAGGCCAATGTCTTCACAGACAACTTCAGAGCATGCATAAAATGCCAGAGTAACAGAAAGTGTGGAATTACTAAACACTGGCTAATTAAGCTATATATTATTTGGGGCAGTATATATATAATCTTATATAATACAGTCACAGTAGTTTCCATTCTGTTTCCTTGTCCTCTGAGCCTAATTGCAGCTGAGCAGTGCCTGGAGCATACCACAGGTCCTTTGGAGTAGGCTCTTATTTATTATTACCTTATAACTTTGCTCAAGTGTATTGCAGTAAATAATTTACTAGTGCTAGGACTTAGGTGGATTACATTTTATAAGGCAATAACTTCTGTTCTGAAAGTGCAGTTGTTGTGGATGACCTCAACAGATAGGGTGAAGGAGGTCACAGGGTAGTATCATACTGTAAGTTAGCAGAATACCAAGTATTGTTTTACGCCTTCAAATGCATCCCAATTTCACAAAAGGAAAGACTGGACAAACAATCCCAATTGTGTAATGTGGTGTTGGGATATTATTTTAGTCAAGCAGTAGGGGCAGCTGGTAAGTACTAATGAATTGAAAATTGTATCATTTCAATGGCATGGCATTAAGGAAAAAGCTTCATGGCCTTTATGGTACAAAAGGTGAATGTTCAGCTGCACACTCAGATTCAATGAGTGACCTCAATTAAAACCAGGCGTCACTAAAAAGATAAACTAGCATTTTTCTGTGGAAATACTATACATTTGTCAAAAGGATAGTCATACAGAAGTTGGAAGAAGTCTCTCTAAGAGAAGAGGAAGGCATTTATGGGGGATGCAAGTTTCTTGAATTGCTGATAGATAGTATCCCAGGGACAAGGATCTGGAGAAATGTGTGCTGCTTCTCATCCTAGTCTTTTCTTTGGACAGAAAACTGTGCACAAGTACAGTATTAGTCCTTGTTGTTCAAAGTCAGCAATTTCTTCATTTATCCAGGGACAGTAACTAAAACCATCTGAAAACCAGTTAGCAGCTCACTGCTTAGTGCATGTCACGCTGGTAAACACATGGGGCCAAATACCTCGGTTGCGATTGTCCAAATCTGTGGAATTATGCCTGGATTTCCTTCCACATACAAAGTAGAACCTTCAAAGATGTCTAGGTTGCAGTGAAAATCCCTGGTTACCAGGGTGACACTCAGTCCTACTCCTTAAATATCTTGATGTTTGCAGCTGCAGGTGCAAACTGAGAGCTAGCCAAGGAGCCTGCAGACTTGCTTTTCGCTGAGCAGAGCACCTCAGATCGGGCAGACTGGTGTCACTTTGTCCAATCCTCGTACCCTTAGTGATTTCCAAATAGCTTATCTATCAAAATTACAACAACTAGAGACATGTCTGTGGTTAAGTGGCTAGCATAAACTCAAGATCAAAGAAATGTCTCACCTCACATACCTGTTTACATTTAGGAAGATTTAAGTTGAAGTTCTCTGTTGATACTAAAAGCTGGGAAGGTCACTATGTCACTTGTAAAAGTTTGACCCATGCACATTAAAGTAAAATATGATGGTTTTCACAAAAAAAGTAACAAAAAGTCTCAAAGTCTAATTCTGGTAATCTTAGTAATATATCAAAAGTTGCATTAGCTTATGAACATTTCTGGCAGTGGAAGAGGATATAAAAATGATCTATTGAATACAAGCAGTTTTTATTCTCATGAAGTCAATCTCACACTTACATGAAAATCTCCTTTCCATAGCAGCTCAAGTTGTCTAAAACTGGAGGATTTTATTCCTAGCCCAACATTCTCAGAATTGTGACACAGAATGACCCAAATTAAATTAACTCAACAAAATCATTTAGCATAAGTAGTTGAAAGAGGGAAACATACTGTAATGTTAGGTGATCTAAATGTTTTAAAAAAAAGTTAAGATCTAACCAAACTGAAGCTAAGGCAGTGTTTAGCTAATTGGTCACATGCTAAATAGCTGTATAAGAATAGGTATGGTCTCTAATCCAAACAATATTCAGGTCCAGTAGTAAGATTTCCTCTTATTCTGGAATATTAATCTTCACTACTTACTGGAGACTCTTGTTTTTTCAGGTGCAATTGCTGGGATTGTGCATCAGCCAATGCAGAATTTTCAGCGAGTATCTGAGGCCCAAGCTTCAGCTGGGCACAAAGCCAGAGGGGTCATCTCGGGTGTGGGGAAGGGGATCATGGGAGTCTTCACGAAGCCCATTGGAGGGGCAGCTGAGCTCGTCTCCCAGACAGGTTACGGTGAGTTTCATATTTCCAACATCTCCATTTCGATTTTAAAGTGCTCTTCATTTACAACCTGCTGTGTCTTACTTATCCAGCTCAGTATTGTGTGACTTAGAGAAAGGTTCAGAAATGCCACCACTAAATACTTACAAATGCTGTGCTGCTTTTCTGAAACACCATCGTGTTGTGCTTCTCACTTGTGTTACTGATCAGTGATGTACAGCCACAGAAACACAGAATGCAGAAAGCATGAAGTAATTCTTGGAATACGGTAGAATTAGTTACAGAAACATATGTGCTTGCAAAATAGTTTTTGACATAAAAGGATTAGAGCAACACTATGTCCAATTAGAGCGTTATTTTGAGATTGCTTTGTTATGGCAGGGAAAGAGTTGTGCTGTCTCTACACAAAGAGTGAGTTACGTTCCTGGGAGAAAGAAGTGAGTCATGTAGTAAGAGCATCCCCTTAAAATGGAGCTTCACAAGAGGACAGTCCTGTTTTCAGATACATGGGTAACCTTTTAGCAACCAGAGGTGGGGTTTCCAGCTAGACTTAGCGCTTAATGGCAGTGGTTCTAAATCCTTTCAAATTTATGGGAACAATTCTGGACAAACAGAAAGTGTAAAAGATAAAATATCAAAATACACCAATTTCTTTGCTTCCAGTATCAATAAATGAAAGCTTCCAGTTTGAATATTTAAGAAGAAATGGTGGTTGGAGGGAGTCAGGGAAGAGAAGCAGGAAGACCCATTGATAGAAGGACAATGTGTCAATAATTTCACCTCACTAATTATACTAGACAAACCTTGAATATGTAAGACTTTAATCGCTAGCAATATTTATGCTTGTGATGTGTTGATTAGAATATGAGTAGTTCTCATAGGGCTTAAGTTTAGGATGCTTCCCACAAGATTCACAGCTCATTCCATCTAGTTAGAGAATAATGAAAGAATTATTAGAATTCTTTCAAATTAACTTTATCTTGTTTGTATGAGCATAAATAATAACTGTTGTCCTGAATTATACATCCCATAGGTGTAAAACCCCTATCAGCAAAATTAGAAGGCTTTTTCTGTTGTCGGCTGTCTCTCTGTTGGCTTTGCTGCTCAGGGCATTATTATTTCTAGATGTAATTCTGCTGCCATCTTTATCAAGAAACTTGTAGTAGTAGAGGGACACTTTTCATTGCAGATATGGTATACAAGACATCATGTTTTCCACGACCGTGTGACAAAAAGAGTTAGCCAGGAAAAAACATAAAAACTATATCAATAATAGCTGACAGTGCGTGAGAGGAAAATACACAAGAGTTCAAGTAACTCTTACCCACAACTGGATTGGAAGTGGGACTGTGCCTCTTGGGGGGGACCAAGGGGTGGGGGACCACACAGAAATAAACACATGTTCTCTCTGTCTCCATCTGTAAATAACATTTTTACTCACATAATGCTGAGAACCTCGGTAAGCCAACTGTTACAACTGGGATGCTGCTTTTAAGTATTACCATCAACATGTGTGCTAAAAATTAAAGGGTTTTTTTCATTGCTGATGCTTTGTTTAGATTATTATCCATTGTGTAAGAGGGAATCTAAGTTATTGACACCCTTATGCAAAAATGTCTTTGGAATGCTTAGACAAAAGAAAATCTCTTCGTTTATTTGTAAAGAAGTATATTTGTGAAAGAGCAACTTTGCACCAAACCAAAAAATACTAGTGCTTGCTGCATAACCTACTTCGTGTCTGTCATGTAAAAATTTTTAAAACTATTTAATTTGTGAATTTTTTCGCAACCCACACATTCTTTCTGATGACCATGCCTCATCATTGAAAGTTTACAGGCCATCTGAAATCATACATACTGTATCGTCTTCAGCTTTGGAGAGTCTCTTTAGAAACCTGCTTAACTGCTGCTTGTAGTCTCCATTCTGTGCTGGCACTAGGAAGAATTCACAATAAACCAGATGCCCCAGGAGATCTCATAAATGTATATGGATCTGTGTTTAACAGCTGGATTAAGTAACTGAACATTTAAATACAGTATCTAGGCAAACTAGCCTTCTAATTTGTACCAATCGTGACACGTATATGAAAGTATTTTAATATTAAACAAGAAAGTTAACAAAGGTCTTGATTTTTTCTATATAAATCCTAAGTGATGTGTCCAATCCTGCTCTGAAGTGATGGCTCTCAGGATTGTTATGTTTCTCTTGATTGCAAGTGTGTAGCTGATTCACAGAACATGCAGTGGGGGATTTTTTGTTTCTCGCTAATGCAAGATCAAGGGGGTTAAGTGCACAACTCTTGCATTGTAATAATTAATGAATTATCTTAACTACAGTTTCCAAAGATGTGACATCATTTTGGATCTGCACTATTTTATGAACTGCTTTAAACAGATTACATCACTGCAACACGTAACTGCTTTGTAGACAACAACTACTAAAAAACCTGAATTCTCTTTCCACAGGTATTTTGCATGGAGCTGGACTTTCTCAGCTTCCCAAGCAGCGCTCTCATCCAGATGATCAACATGTTGAGCTGGCTCCAAACAGCCACGTCAAATACGTCTGGTAACATTATTTAGACAATTGCTCATTTTTACATCCACATTGTTTATTAATAGGTTCTGGCCTCTGGTCAAGTTAACAGGCTGCTTCCCTAGGAAAGGCTGAGTTATGGCAGTTTGTTTAGGAATGTTAAACACAAAGGTAGTGCATAGAAACCCAATCTGCAAATGATGGGCTGCTGATCTGCATCCAGCTTTGGAACTACAGAGCTGATCTTTATTTAATGGTATTCAGTGAGTTCTTACTTATTTATCATTGCAGCGAGCCCAAGAAAAATACTGTACAACTCCAGAAACAGCTGTTAGTCAAGATAGCTTTATTTTCTGCACTGAATTTCTAAGCCACTTCTCAGGGTAATTTTTCTATTATCAAGGAAACAGGATAGGAAATAGGCTAACCTAGCACAGATATTAGGCCAATTTTGCGGTGAGTGATTAAGGGGTTTTGATAAGTAACAATTTCACATTCATTCTTTAAATCTGAAATCTTACATCTTTCAGTAATGGAGTTTTGGAGTTCACTCCCTGGCTTATTTTACATCTGTAGGTGATAGCTACAGGCTTAAGTAAAAGCACAGTGATCAAAATAAGCCCTGGAGGATCCAATGCACTACACTGACAAGTTCTTTTTTGTCTTTTTTTTCTTTTTTTAACCTGATAATGCAGGAAAATGCTGCAATCTCTGGGAAGGCCGGAGGTTCATATGGCCTTAGATGTCATGATTGTGAGTGGATCAGGCCAGCAGCATGAAGGCTGCTTGCTGCTCACCTCAGAGGTGCTCTTTGTCGTGAGCATCAGTGAAGACACGCAGCAGCAGGCATTCCCCGTGACTGAAATCGATTGTCTGGAAGATGATCAGCAAAAAGATCTGCTGAAGGTGCAGCTAAAACAACAGAGAGTGCCTTCTGACTTGGAGGTAAAGACTTGAGTATGTTTTTCATTCAAAGATGAAGTTACACTGATGCTGGTGCTTTTGGTAGTGAGGATATTCACCTTTGGGATGGGAGGCCAGAGGTCGAAGTGCCAAACCAGGAGACCTGTGCTTCATAGTTGGCTATGTTGCCCCTCAGATGAAAGGAATGTGTCTCCTCCCTTCTATCCTCTTATCAATCATGATATACCATATCTATGACGGAAGTTTTCTGAGGGAAAAAGTAGGGGAGGTCTGGATTCTTGGTGCTTACCTCTTTTCTGAGAAGGTTCTCATGGCTACATATGCATGAGGTGTTTATTGTTTGGCAAGTCAGCATTGTGCCCTGTTACTACAAAGTCCCAGCAAAAGCAGTTCCTTTTTTTCTTCTGGGAATTCCCTTAACACTTCAGTGGTGCTGATGCTCCTTTCAGCATGTTTTTAGCTTGTCTCTTCTAGCATAGTGGTCTTGCTTGGCTGTATTTACTTCCTTAGATCTTCCTTCTTCTGCAAATGCTAGCTTTAAACTGGATTAGTTCATCTCTGAGATTGGATGCACCAAGTGTTTGCCAGTAAGAGCATAAACCCTTCATCTTCATGTTGAAAGATGTCTAAGCCATTTGAATACTGAGGTTTTTAGGTTAGTTACCTTCTTTTAATGGCAGAAGAATGTTCTATTTTTACACTTCTGGGAAACAATGTTTATTGTATTAAATTCTCATGTAGAATCATATGAGAGAGCATTTCAAAAATGAACATGCATGTCCCAGTTTTTATAAAAGTGTGGCAGGTAGTTTATACACTGCTATACCAGAATTTTCTGTTTCAATGACAATATTGAATAAATATAAGAATAAATATAAGAAAAGAACATGTAAAAGCCCGTGAAGTATGAGGTGTGACAAAAGTAGGAGCACCTTCAGTCAAATCCTAACTTTGCTGAAGTAAGTGAAGTTTTGCCATCGATTTCTGCAAGGACTTCATCTGTGTCTCGACAGCACTTGAATATTTTTGTGAAAGCTTTCTTTAGTGCTGAATTCCCTAAATTTGTATTTATTTTCTTTCCACTAACCTCAGTCTCACAGAGAACTGTTGACTGAAGTTGCCTTCATTCACCACAAAGCTACATGAGGGATTACTTAAATTGTGAAGCAAGTGGGCAAAGCTCAGCTTTTTTTGTTCCTGAGTGCCGAGTGGTTGGTGGAGGCACACATCAGACTATGAGAGTCCAGACTATCCTGTTCAGTCCAGAGCTAATGTCCTGGAGGGAAGAGGAAGAAAAGTTGTTCTGACTAAGGCACTGGATGCACTCAACCTATCCTAACCCTAACTTTAGCACCAGCCCAGATCTTTTTCTTGCTGGATTGGAGTGTGATGGCTTTTGTCTTTGCATCGAGTTATCCAAGGGGTGCGGAGTAGGCTGCTGCTGTGGGGGAAGGGCAGCTTGCCCAAAGGTTGCTGCAAGCGAGTGATGAAGGGTGCAGAGGGTCTGCCTGTTTGGGAGAAGGGAAGGCAAGGGACAGGGAGCCTAATTCCAGTCCCCACAGCTGATACAGCTGGGAATGTGTAGATTTATGGCAGGTGGGTCCCCTGAATGCACAGAGCAGCCCTGCGTGACGTGCAGAGCCCAACGTTCCCACGTACACGCGCTCGTAACACCCTCCTCTGGAGGTACTGCACCAAATACATCTTTTTTTCCTGAGGTTCTGGATGGAAATACGGGAGTCCTGCTCAAGCGGTGCAGCAATGCAGCTCTAGGATTGAGCCCCCCAGCCTCAGTACAGCATCTCTTTTGCTGACACAGGCTTTTGAGAATGCAGTGAAAATGTATGGCATGGGAAAAACTGGGAAAAGTGCCTGTGTCCCAGGTGGAGCCAAGTCAGTGATGGCAAGACAGCAGTGTTGAGTGATGCTGTACAAAACAGACCTGGCAGAATATTCCTTCAGAATGCAGACACGGATACTGAAATTCTTGTAAAAATTTAAAGAAATGTGCTGTAAGGAGGAGCAGTTAAAAGAAACAGAGAATAAAAAAGTTTGATTTTTTTTATATTAAAGGCAGCTATACAATAAAAGATTCGAAAAAGCTTCATATACAGTTTTAATAATTACTTAGAATCTTTTGTAATTAATATTTACTATGTTTTTTTAGTGGATTGGGAGATCTCATGCTTGGTGATTCCCTTTCTGCAGCTGAATCTGTGGTCCTTGAGGTGACACGTGCAGCACTGGTGCTGATGGGGGCCAGAGCTTCCCTTCAGCTCCCTGACAAGAGCTTCTACAAACTCTTCAGATGTGATCAGGAAAAGGAACCTTAGGAGGAACAAGTTGTGACTTGCAGATGAGCAGCCTCTCAGCTGCAGAGCGATGCCTAAATAGGCACAACTCCTCAGTGTTAATAGTGGGCCATTGTCTTGCACTGAAGGCATCCTCAGCTGAAGTGCAGACATGTCTGTGCATGATGACATCTGCAAAGATGGCCTCAATTTTTAGCCAGAAAATGCCCAGTCAGGTCAACCAAAATGTTATTATGAGTTTAGCAAAGCAGAGCTAATGTTACCAAATGTAGGTTATCTCTATTTTTCTGATTAATTTAGTCAAAGATGCTAGAAATCATACAACAAATTGAAACATTTCATTTCAAGGCTATAAAAATCCACTTTTTTGCATTACTGCTCACAAAAGCAATCGCCGAAAGTTTTGTTTCAGCTCTGCCCAAAACAGTTTCTCCCATTCCCTCTCCTCAGCTTCTTGGAACAGTTAAGAAACAAAACATGAGTTATTCTACAGCTGTAATCACCAGAGATATTATAGAACATATTTTGACTCCTTCAGCAATAGGTTTGCCTGATGCCTTGTTTGCCTCCACAATATATAACTCAATCCATCTGGATAGGAATAGCCTGGATGGATTCTTAAAAACTCTGGCACTGACAAGCTTGTTATTGAAAGGGAAGCATTAATTGTATTTGGATTATCTTCCAAAGTAATTGAGACACTGCTTGTTTCCAGACAGATGTCAAACTCGAAAGGCCTGCTCTTCCAGCTGCTCTTGGTATAGCTCGTAACATCAAGAAGACAACAAAAAATTAAAGGGCCCTGGAATTTCAGATATTCCAGATTTTTTTTTGTGATGATCTGCAACAGGGTGTTCATAATGGTCCTACGTGTTACTGTCTTTGGAGCTGAAAACCAATCTCTGGATTTCTCAAAGCAATGGGAAAAAAAATCCTGAAGAGCTGAATCTCCTTAGTGTGCACAGAGGAGCCCATCGGTGTTATACCCATCTGGACTGCACAGCACAGGTGTTGTAGCTGCTGTGGAGTTAGAATTGCTGAAGGCTTCTTCTTTATAAACCATAATGGGAGGAATTTTAGAAAAATACTGGAGTTTTTCACCCAGAAGTATGGCCTTGTAGTATGAAGGGACATGATATCTGTAATATTCCTCTAGGAGGTGCATTAAGCAAGCCTTGATCAAGTTTTGAATCTTTGAATGATCTGGATATTGAGACGATAATTGTTCAAAGCAGTGGATGAGGGCACTTAGGTGACAGTCTTAGGTCCCATTTAGGAAAAAATGTAGAACACCATCAGTTCTGATTTTTTCTTGTCTTGATGATATAAGCCAAACTGAAACTGGCTGCAGAAGCAGTTACAGATGAAGTCATCTAGAAGCAAGCAGGGTCCCAGTTACTTTGGAAGACCATCCAATGATAGTTAATATTTCCTCCTGAATAATTATGCTTTATTTGTGGAAAATAGCCTGGGGCTGAATGAAGAATGGGTTCACAAGAGTAGGTGAGTGGGATGCCAGCACCATTTCCATCTCCTTTGGTAAGAAGGATCTTCTGGTCAATGTGAAGGCAGAACCCAGCTGCCCCTGGGCTTACCGCCCTAGGAGAAATCAGGAAAAAGTGTGAAGCCACCTACATGCAAGATTTACCCTGTAACTTAAAATCCAGTTTACATAGGTGGTACTTCAGCATATTTCTTTCCTTTCAACTGCTGAAACAGACTGACTGCTGAGATACTTTTACTGAGCCACCAGACCGAAGACGTGGTTCAGACACCGTTCTCCACTGTCAGCTGTGGGTCTGCTGCAGCAGTCTGCCTTCTGATTTCTCCCTCCCTTAAGGTCGTTCATGGAAACAACTTTTCCCTCTGCCCGTTTCATTATTTCTGCTGTTTCTAGGCATAGGCTTCAACCTTAAACTTCTGAGCTTGTTCATGAGTCTGCTTCCTTTAGCAATTTTGTGATGATGATTGAAAACAGGAGTGTTTCTACTCGATCAGCAGCAAATCCATCTCCAAAGGCATAGTAAAAAAAACAGAGGGGACTGTTTTCATGTGCATGTGATACCTGTTGCTATCTATCAATCATATTAATTCTTTCTTCAAATAAGCAACAGAGTATTTAAATGAGTCTTGCAGTCCAGAGACATGACAGGATATTAATTGTGGATGTTAAATTGAATCTAATGGCACTGTTTGAAAATATCATCCTATCTAGCAAGACCTCTAAAACTCCCTGTAGATAGCAGTCTTTAAATCCTTAGCATGATGTCCAACAAGGAAATCTTAAATCCTGCAAAAATTAAACTGGTCAGCAATTTGCCAAGTGTAAAATAAAGAAGCATCAAAGCCTAGCCCTATGATAGCTGCTGCCTTTTTTCTTCATTGTCATATTTTGGAAATAACTTCTATTCTGAATGACTTAGCTTGTCATACTACTGTAGCATCCATGGTGGTATTTCTGAAATACAGTTTTTTTGAAACCACACAACCAGCTTGATGCCTGATTGCTTGCCTTCCCATCTCAAGCTAGTCATAGTCATCTTCAATTTTTTCAAAAACAAGGGCATAGCAGATTGATCTTCCAAAGCCAGATTTGCCCATAGCTTTTCTGGATAATACTTTATCTCTTTGGAGCCATATGATAGATGACAGTATTTGATTCATTGTATTTTTTTTCCTCTAGGGTATGTCGCTTGCATCCCTCTTGCTAGGACCTTAAACCTCTACCTATTTCAGCCTGCAAAACACAGATCACTTAATGTGTTCTCCAGAAACAAAATGCCCAAATCATCTTTAGTAAAATCCTTTTGTTTAGAAAATGTCCTTATGTGAATGGGGGTTTTGTTACCAGAAGCAGAGGGATATATTCTGCCATAGAACATTCACCTGGAAGGTAGCTTCTAGTCTTCATTTTAAATCGAGTAAGTTAAAGGCCTAAAATATTTTAGCTAAATAGAATTTCTGTATGATAAGCCTTGCCAAGAGCTATTTTTCTAAAAGGAGTTTCAATGCCTTTGCTGTATACAAGGAGTTGATCTGTTGTAAAGTTCTACTCTTGACCAATTCTCAAAAGATACTGCCTAAATTCTCTATGGCAGAGTTAGAGCTTCTCAGAAGTCCAAAACAGCAGAGGAGAGGACTAATTCACCAAGGACTCAACTACGGGAGAACATTCGTGATTAAAAAAATCCTTTAAAGTATTTAAAGTGTAAGTAGGAGCAGATTAAGATTTCAAGCAGGAAGATTTTTATCAGAGTAATGTGGAAGTTACTGTCCTTACTTCTCAGTTCAGTTCCTGTCAAATACTCAGTAACTATTTTCTCTTATCTGATTTCAGGCCGAGGGAGCCAGAGAGAGGCTGTCAGAACAGCAGTACAACCGCCTCGTGGAGTACATCACAAAGACATCTTATCACCTCACTCCCAGCAGTGCCACAGCTCCAGCTCTGCAAGCCGTGGCTACTGAACAGCCCCCAACTATAACAAAAACCTATCAGTACGTAGTTGATCCAAATTTTGCCCAAGTATTCATTAGCAAATTCACCATGGTGAAAAATAAAGCCTTGAGGAAAGGATTTAATTAATAGTTATTTCTGGTGAGTATAGTAATACCATACCAGTTTGAAAGCAATGCTTTCTCTGCAGTAACCTACATCAAGTAGAGATGCATATGATTTTTGAGGAGGTAGAAATTGGTAACAAAGCCCAATAGCTTTTCTAATCTTGACAACATTCCTGCTCCCTAGCCAAAATACTAGTGCTGGAAGGAAAGTGTTCTGGCAAACGAATAAAGTGAGAAGGAACAGCCTTGGACTATAGCTCAATCAAAATCCTTTTTCTTTTTGATAACCAAAAATTAGAGAATAGGGGAAAACTGCGTGCATACGGACATTTTTACCACACACAGAAATGTGTATCAATACCTCTATATCATATTTTAGGGTCTGCCAGTTTCTGTTATAAACCAGGTTTATAACTCAGCTGTAAAAACTTGCTCAAGGCTGAGCCATTCTCCCCACACCCACACTCCCCCAACATGTGCGTCCTGAGGCAAAACATTTTCCCCCACTAAATCTGAAAACCCAGTGTGGCTGTTTTAAGTTACTAGTGACAGCTGGGTTTTAGCACCACTTTAACCTTAAAATAGCTTCCTTTATTTGACTGAAGTTTTGCAGGACATTAGTCCATAATGTAAACTAGTGCCTTTGTGTGGTTTGGAGAACAAAACATGAACTACAACATGACTTTATTTTTAAAACTGTCTGTATACAGAAACTTTATTTTATCCACCATCAAATTTTCAGAAGTGCTTTCAATGTATGTATGACTGTGCATTGTCTGTTCATTAACTGGAAGCCAGTAACATGCAGTTCAAAAATTTAAGAAACAGAGCTGTCTCCTTAAAATCTCTAAGCTCAATGTAACCCAGATGTGCAGGTGCTAAGTACAGCCTTGTGGGGTCTTGCTTATTTCTGATCTGCTACCACTACGTTGTATGTGCTCCCTTCAGCCCTAATTCATTTTATGCTTGTCATCTTCAAACTGATAAAACCAGGAATATTTAGAAACGTGACCTTTCAAGTATGTACTAAGCAAAGTGAGATTTTTTTCAAGTTGATTCAAAACTATGGACCCACAGGCACCAATTACATTAATAGTTAATGATGACATCAAAACACACTTACAAATATATGTTAAACACCTGTATTTCTTGTTGTAGACAAGAAATCAGTCTCTGGGCACAGTTAGATGACTTTATAAACTAAATCTGGCTATGGCAGTTTTATTTTAAAAGCAAAATCTTACTTGGTTTCAAACTATGCATGTTAACTTTTCTCCCCTTTTCTATATGCTTACCAAAATGAATTTTGTCTGGATATTCCTGAACGTGGCTGGAATTGGAGTCAAAAACTGGAATAAAATCTGATCACCATTTGGAGCATATGCTTTATAGTTAATAACTTCTATGCATACTTGATATGACCAAATGCACAGTAAATAAGAATGTAGTAACTGCAATGTTTTTCTCTTGAGTTCTGTTTTGTTAAAAGGTATTTCTAAAAGCTGTGTCTCTCATCTGCTGAGAATAAAGGAGGCTGGAGTCTGCATTGTCCTTTTCTGACTGTGAAATAAGCCCATCCATTATCAACATTTCATACAATGATTTAAAAACTTAGTCATTGTTTAAATAACACTGTTTAAAAAATGTGTATGTATATACACACATGCGCTTCATTCCTGAATATTTTATGGAAGTTGTTTAATACTTCTAATTTTGCATATTGATGGATAAATTGTAATATAATTAAATTGTCTAAAGATAATAAAGCTATTCCTGTAATACTTGGGGTTTTTTTGAGCTGTTTATTCATTCAGTTACAAGGTGTAGAACAACGACAAGACTGATGTACAAGCTTCATGAGAGCCCTGTTAGATCCCAGTTGGTCACTGCACTGTGTAGTGTATCAGAAAATGCAATAGATCATGACAATACTTTGGAAGTAAAAACTGGTGACTAGCTTGCCAAAAATGTGTGCTGAAAAGTTTTATGCTTTTGTGACTAACTGAATCAAAACAGCACTGTAGTCACCGTTTCAATTAGACTAATCTGTTCCTTATTTATGGAGTACACAGACAAGCCAAGGGGATGCAAACACACCTGTAAAAAATGAGGAACAGCAGTTTAATTTCTAAAAGTTTGTAGATTTCAGCCATTGTTTAAGATACATTTGTGTTTTTCCTGAATTACATTCTCCTGGAATAAACACTTGCTTAAATTACACTTTTCTTCAGTGAATTGAGCTGCATCTTTACTGCGTTAGGCAGGTTCTTTCTCCCCCTTCTGACCACATGTATGGAAACGAGTGGAGACTGCACATAAATCAACCTCTCCTACATACGAGCTGTGTGAACTATGAAAACAAAGTTGTCCAAGGAGCAGCTGCCTGTACTTAGCTGCTAAAGCAGTGCAATATGTACTCTTAAAACATGCATACTCTCATAACGCTCTTTAGACCTGGAGAGCTCACAATTTCAAATCTACCTTTTTAGTTTGCTTCCAGAACAATCAATCACTCCTCAAACACTTTACAATAAAGTAAGCTAGCCAAAAGATTTGAAGGCATAGTCAGGCAAAACCTTTCCCAAAGTCATTCAGGTCAAATAATTCCTTTTTATATATCATTTCATATATAAATATAGCAAAAACCTTTAGACACTTGGGATAGTCTCAGAGAGCAGCCAAGCATGTTCTGCTCTGCATCTCCTAGAAACAGTATGCCAGACCCTGTAACAAGCAACTGATTAGGGCTAACTCACAGGTCTTGTACTATGCTAATGTCCCACTCCAATTCTTTGTATGATAGAATTAGCTGAACTCTTGCTGGCAAAGGAAAAAAAAAACCAAAAAAAACCTGGTGGGTTGGTGCTGATTTCAGAAAAACAGGTTGATTAAGTACCCACCTTTGCACTCCCTTCCTACTCCAGGGGAAGGCAGGCTGTGGTTTGGTTGGCATTGCCTGTTTAAGGCAAGTACTTGCATCCAGTGTGAAATCAGAATGCATCCAGAAAGCAACAACTGCAGCCTGCAGACTCTCAAAGCACAGTCACAGAAGTTAGAACTCACCTTTCTTTGTTAAATACATTTAGCCAGAGCCATCTCTGAGCTCTGCTCTATCTGTCAAAAACTGCCTTCAGTCACAAAACTCTCTTTAAATCACATGTGCTGGTAGCTGAAGGAACACAGACTACAGTAACTGCTGCTGGCTACAACAGTTTAGAAGAAACTAAGAATTTAACAGTAAATTAATTCATGGCAACTGTGAAGAATATAGGGCCTAGAACAACAAGGGAAGTCATGTCTATTAGCCTGCACACCTGGCAGTAGCAAGTTTCTTTGCCTCTGAAGCTGTCAGTAAAGACTAAAGATCCCTGGCTATTTAAACCTGCACAGGCCTGAGAAAATGTTAGTCAGTACTTAATGGCATACACTGTTTATACTGTACATTGGGAAGATAAATGGGTATCATTTGCTATTGTTAAGCTCTGGTTTACATTTATAGGAGCTAGGGTATTTTGATTACTAGATGGTCTCCCCTGCATCACTAATGTCAAATTCTTTCTTTGCTTAAAGGAAACACAGCCTGCATGGGAAGTTTAAAGAAAATCCCATGTTGCTCTATAAAATGTTCTGGATCATATACATTACTTATGTGCTTTCATTAGTCCAAATGTTGTTCAAGGATACCTATTAATTGTTAAGTAGTTAATGATCCATGTAAAATAGTAAGAGTTACTCCAAACAGGATTTGAACCGAAGACCTTCAAATACAACAGATGGCCTAATTTGTCATGCTGCTTCATACAAAGACTTCCTTCCTTTCATGCAATCAGCTTTTGCCTGCTCTCCTAGTACCCACATTCAGGAAACAAAAGCTGCAGTCCTAGTACCTTCTTCATCCTGAGCAACAGGCAATGACAAAGCCTGTTCTCGCTGACAGGTATCATGGCACAAGACAGAGCATCGTCTCTCAGACTGCACAGAACATAGCACAGATCCAAACTATGCTTAGCTGACTACTTCCAGATATTAAAAGGATGTCTAAAAGCAGCATGCCAAGATTTTCATTACCGTCATGTAATATCCTAAAATATTTATTTAGTCTGCCTATAGCCCCTTTCCTCTTGTACACCTAATACACGTGGACATACCTGAAGTTTAGAGTCATTTTCCAATCAGAGTAACTAATATACCTGGTATAAGAATGGGCATTTGCACGGCCTGTAAGTCTTGCTGTAACAGTCTGCTGCTGTAAGGAAGGCAATGCAGCAATGACAGCAGAAAAAGACAGAAAGGTTGGCTGGTGTATTTTCAGAATTTCTATCCAAATTCTTTCCTCTCAAGGTCAGCTCACCAGAGGTAACACAGACCCCTCCAGAAATCCATCCTCTCCCTTCCTGCAACATCTGTCCTCTTGCACATTCCCATAAGCAGCTGGGACAAACTAGCTGTCACTGCTTAGGGATATACTGTGCTATCAAATGTGGAATTTGGCCAAAACAGAGATGCAAATAATCTCTGGACGAAAGATTTAGTCACCTTGAGCAAGTTCTGAAGACTTTCCACTGCTCTACCCAGCACCTGAGCCTTTAAGTATTTCCACAGTAATGACGACACCTAAATGTCACTGACACATGTATTTTATTTATTGAGTTGCATTAGAGCATGCCATGCGCTGAAGTGCACTGCACTTAACACTTCAGCGAACAAATAAGGTTCGGTCATCAAGTCTCCTGGAACTGAAGGGAATCTGCAAGATAAAAACAAACCCATTAAGTTATGATGAACAAACTTCATGCTCTAAGTAAGCATACTAGTATGTATGACTGCAAAGCAGCAGAGAGAAATGTTTATGTGGTAGTTTAGTCTAGAGGAACTCCCCGTTATTTCCTGATGCTTGAAGATTCACACACCCTTCATGTGGCAAACAGAAGTGAAACATGGAACAAATCAAGAGCTGGAACAACACTGCACACCATATCAGATTCACTATGTGTGCTGCACTGGTAAGTGAACCAATCTTGCTGAGGGCCTGCAGGAGAAAGGAATGCAGCTTTCAGATAGGAGCCAGCGAGGAAACAAGTGGTGCCGGCAGCCTACCAAGGGAGGAAGAAAACCAAATTCAAATTGCTTCTCCCCACTATACTGAACACAAGCCCAAGATCAGCTGTGCTCCATGACAAGAGTCATGAAAGTGGTTAGCACCAAACTCTGAGCTTCCTCCTTTATTCCATGGCTGAGCACACAGCAGATGCCAGGTACTCCTCACATTTATACTTGCACTTAATTTCCATGGTCAGTATCACCACCACAGTCCACACCAAGTAGATGGAACAGTGTGAATTTAGGGGGAGGTGCCAAGGTGCCTCCATCCCCAGCAGGAACAAACTTGGTGTAGAGTGCCATGCTAATGAACTAATGAACTCTCCTTCCTGCCTACCTGACCCCTCCCTCAGTTCTGGGGCTAAGTACTGATTCCACAGAGAGTATTCTGCGGGGTTAAACCACTGTATTTACTGCCACATACAGGACATGAACAGTAAAATGGGAGATGTAGAGTGTGCATAATCACTGTACCCTTTAGGTAACTATACCAAAAAAAGGCTTCACATTCAAAATAGCTAAGATTTAAACTTCTGAGGCAAACAAAAATGTCTTCCATCTCTTCTAGGTACTTGTCTTTTTTTAATAGCCTTTACAGAACATCTGAAACACTGGCATTATTTTCTCCTTCTACTTTTGTATTCATGTGCAGGCACAACAAAAAACAACCTCTTTCTACTATGAAGGAGTGAAAAAATATCTGTTCTTATATGAACAGGCAAAGGAATAAGAAGCATCAGCAATTTTAAAAAAACCACATAAGACGATTTGTCTTCCATTTTCTTTTGAGCCAGTACAACTAAGAAATGGAAGAATTGTTTAGGAAACATTTAATTTTAACAGGTGCACACAATGTGCAGGGGTTTTTTTAAGCTGCCAATAGGAACACAGGCTGAGTGTGCTCTATTTGCACTGAAATAAATCCTGCTCATGATTTCAATTAAATATTGAACATGCAGCCTTGCTGACAGTGTTTGTTTCAAATGATTTTACCACCAGATGGCCCTTCAGAATACACTGATGAAGGCCACCTGACTAAAGAATGCAATTCCAGTGTCTGAAGAAGTTTAAAAGTGACTATGTATTAGCAATAGGACTGAACCAGAGGCAGAATTGCCAATATTTAAACCAGGTAAATTTATAATTTCATCATTTGTCTTTGTTAAAGTCATAGCTAAAGAACAGCAGTATCCCACTCCCACAAAACAAAAAAAAACCAAAAAACCCCCCAACAAACAAACAAAAAAAACCCCCAAAATACTACCAAAAGCTGGGACTGACACAAGGATTTTTAACCTTTTTTTCTAATTTTTAGAAGAGATGGAGCTCTGAGTTTTTTACATAACTGTGTTATGCAGAAACCAGATAGCTGCAGATTGTCATAAAATAGAATTTAGTATTCAGAGTGTTAAGTACAAATCTTTTATTCAATCTTGCTGCTTCATGCAAACAGGCTGAGAAAATCCAGCTGGCCAGGATAATTAAAGCCACAGATCATCACATAATGATCACAATATGAAAACATTCCAAAAGAATGAAAAACTATCATTCTAGATTAGTCTGAAGTCATTTTGGGAGAAGCAGAGAACTCAATGTAAAAAATTTGCAGCAAGAAAGGGGGACGAACTCTACACTGAGTTGTCACATCAGCTTGTGCAGCTTAGTGTAGTTATTAGTAACTACAACACAGTTGAAATCAAGGCTTTTTTCCTGGTGTTATTAGCAAGGGAGAAGAAAGTTGCGTAGTTTTTCCTAGAAAAGGCAGTGTCAAGTGCTAAAAAGTAGTATTGTGTACAAAGTTCTATTCAAGCTTCATACAATATGGCAAATATGTGATTATTAGTACACAGAGCTGTATGCCACTGTGATTTTCTTTACATATATGTGTGTATATAGATGTATTTCCCCTCATGACTACTTATCTTCCCCCTCTCACCAACTTCAAAATACAAAACTACGTGCAGAAGCTGTCTCTGTTTCTTACATTAAGATGCATGCTCAGAGAGAGAAACAGCCTCTCCATTTTCTCACTCACTGTACCACCACAAGTATGCCAGCAGAAGATACAGGCAGCCCCAAGTTAAGCAGTTCAAGATGTGACAGCATCAACATAGCTGTGGAATCAGGCAAGTCTTGGAGTTTAACATTAGAGCTTTGTCTCCTCTCTGTGGTTATGGGAGGAGGGCAAAGGCCTGGCATCACCACTCTGTCTCCTGTACCACACAAGTTAAACAAATTACCCAAAAGGTACTCAGAAGCTTCTATCCTGCCCTTAATCCCAGGTCCCCACTTCTGTTTCCTCACATTTTTATACCCCAGAGGTCGCCTGAGTGCAATTCATATCCTTTCTCTTTGGAAACCCCTTTCAATTCGAAAAAAAAGGAAGACCCCCCCAAGCAGAAGCACAACATCTCACTGAAATCATCTCACTCCTGTTCTAACACAGACCAGTTCACCACCTGCAGATGCAGCTTACCATCATTTGGGTGGTGCACACTCAAACACACCAGCTGCCTTCATGGCTTGAAAGTCCTTCATGGGATCATAGCTTTTATAGAACTCTGCATAAGCTCGTTTTCTGGGTTCAGCAACTCCAAACTGGAAAGTAACACACAAAAAATTAAAGTTTGCAAACCTTTATGAACAGATTTTTTTTCTCTTAGTTCTATAATTTCTGTCAGGGGATATTAGTCTAAAAGGCCTTTAGCTCAAATTATTAAACATTCCTTTGTTACTGTTAAAACCCACAGGCTGGGCTACCTGATCATTGGTCAGGAGAACAAATGTCTGAAGTAAAACCTTAAAAAGAAAGTCTGTTAGAAGGCAGCACATCACACTTTCAAGATCCAAACCCACTCCATCTATATTGATACTCAAGTGTCCAACACCCTCCCTGCTAATAGTTCAATACATAAAACATGTCATTATGGCAAGTTTTGTGCCTGTGGACAGCTGCAAAACTCTAACTGCGGATAAAATGGCATCCTACGCTGAAGGACTACATTTGAGCTACACTGTGAGTCACCTACATCTGGTAAAATTTTACAAGACTGCCAAGCCACTCTTACAGCTCACCAACATAAAAAGACACAGTCCTCATTCCTTGGACACCCACTCACCTGAAGCACAGGGATACACTCAATAAACTCTCAAAAATGTGAAAAAAAATCCAAGGTCGGTTTGTACAACAGCATCTAACATGGAACAAAGTAAATTGCTACTGAGATCCATGTTACTGGTTCTGAATCTGGTCTGCTACCTTACCAGTGTATTAACACTGGGCTGCCAAATAAGGTACAGACCCAGAGAATACAAAGAAGACCATATTTTAAGTTTGACCACAAACGAGGTTATCTACTCTTTACAGATGTGTTCAGTACATGTGTGAGCTTATTGCCTCTGATAGACATCTGTGGCTCTGAGAAGTTGTGAAAAACCTGAAATTAACTTCATTTCTAGTCACTTTTACCAGCAGCTTCCTGAGCACTCAAACGCTACCAATAGTATATTCATGAGTTCAATGGGAAAAGCGACATCCAGTTCTTCCACAGGAATCCACACTGTTTTGTCTGCTTTGTGTATGAGATCTCAGAATCATTTAGTAAGAGCACTCAAAAACAACTACTGCTCTTATCTTTACCAGAAGTCAAACCTGTAAGAGTGTTTTTCTGGAAATGTAATGCTCCATTTCCACTCGATGCTTCAAAAGCAAGGACAGAAAACCACATTAGGTTTTCTCACACTGATGTCTCAGTGTGAAGGATGTTTTCCAAATTGCTTAAGAGCAAGTGTCCTGAAATTAGTCAAGAGACTGGACTTGGACAACTCTCTCAAGTTTCAGAAACTGTGGCAGACCAAAACACAAACTATCTAGAGTTAATGTTCGTCAACTGTGAATGGTCAAGAGCAGTTTGGGACTACGAGACTCAAGGTCAAGTTGTCACAAATTGTGTGATCTTGAACACACATCATAAAGCATCAGGTTATCCATATAATTTCTTCAAATGAAGACTAGGAAGATTTATTTGGGCTTTGGAAACACGCTTACAAAAATACATTACTAAATCTTTCTGATGAACAGCTCAGCCCAACCTCAACAGAAAAATACTATGAATTCTTTAAATACTCGAATGAGTCCAGTTTATAACTGGCTGACTACAGAGCCCACCTTGTACAAAGTGGCACATCCCACAGATACCACAAATGCTCCAAGGAGGTGAAACTTCATCCGCCGGGCCAAAAGGCGCCGCATCTGTGGCTTTGGCAACAGTGCAGCCGACATGGTGACTGTATTTCCTGAAAGAAAAAATGAAATTAAAAAATTGTGCGAAAAGCTCTACTTAAAAATAGTTTTCTGTACTACAAAAAGATCACCTTTCGTACTGTGTAATAATCGTCTTCACGATATAAGCAAAAGTGCTCCTGTCTGACCTTCCAATGAGAATACTCAAGGGACAAAATTCAAGGACAGCCTATTTATGATATGAATCTAGTTTAAGCTCTTAACTCCTTACACCCAGTATTTGTGGAATCAAGACTGGCCTTCCTTATTCACACTAAATCGTGCGCTTCCCGCAGGGTCTTCCCTCCCAGGCCTGCTGTCCTACGTTTACGTCAGAAGACATTCTAAGCAGTACCGGGGATAGGCTGCGACCAGCCCCGCACCGCTCTCCGCACCGAGGACGGCCCAGCCCCGCGCTGCCGCCGCTGCGCCCGGCTCCACCACCCTCAGGGACGCGCAGAGGTCACGGGGCTGTCGCGGGGCCGCGACCGAGCGGGGAGCGGCGGCTGGCGGTCCTAGGGATGGGGATGATAAGGGAAGGAAGAGAGAATGAGGGGAGGAAGAGGGAACAGCGAGAGCCGCGGCGGCAGCGGGAAGCGGCCTCACCTCAGCTCCCACCAAGGTCCTTCCGCGCCGCCGGCCGCGCTCCCGCTGCGGCCCCGCTATTCCGCATGCGCGGGGGGGGCGGGCGGCGTACGGCGGGCGGCGCGGGTCAAACCCAGCCGGGCGCACCGCCCGGCCCGCGTGGGAACAAGCCGCAGAATCGATCCGCTTGGAAAAGGGCTCTGAGATCATCGAGTCCAACCTCGGACCGAACAGCACCGTGTCAAACCGACCCTGCCGCTGCGTACCAAGTGCAGTCTTTCCTTAAACAGCCCCAAGGATGACAACTCCACCACCTTCCTGGGCAGCACATTCCAATGTTTGCAATCATCTTTGCTGTGAAGAAATTCCTCCTCACCCCAACTACTCCTGGCATAGCTTGAGGCGATGTCTTCTTGTCCTGTAACTTGTTACCTGGGAGAAGAGCCCGACCCCCAGCTGGCTACAGCCTCCTTTCTGGGAGTTGGAGAGAGCAATAACGTCACCTCTGAGCCTCCTTTGCTCCAGGCTTAANCAAGTGCAGTCTTTCCTTAAACAGCCCCAAGGATGACAACTCCACCACCTTCCTGGGCAGCACATTCCAATGTTTGCAATCATCTTTGCTGTGAAGAAATTCCTCCTCACCCCAACTACCCCTGGCACAGCTTGAAGGCGATGTCTTCTTGCCCTGTAACTTGTTACCTGGGAGAAGAGCCGGACCCCCACCTGGCTACAGCCTCCTTTCTGGGAGTTGTAGAGAGCAATAACGTCACCTCTGAGCCTCCTTTGCTCCAGGCTTAACACCCCCAGCTCCCTCAGCTGCTCCTCATGGGTCTTGTGCTCCAGACCCTTCACCAGCTCCATTGCCCTTCTCTGGACACGCTCCAGCACCTCAATGTCCTTCCTGAATTGAGGGGCCCAGAACGGGACACAGCACTTCAGGTGTGGCCTCACCAGTGCCCAGTACAGGGGGGCAATCACTGCCCTGGTCCTGCTGGCCACACTATATCTGATGCAGGCCAGGATGCCACTTGTCTTCTTGGCCACCTGGGCACACACTGGCTCATCTTCAGGTTCCTTCTTCTGTCTTTAAGGCCCCTTACAACCCAAAACATTTTGTGATTCTATTAACAGCCCTGGGAGAAAACCAAGTTGCCTACTTGAAGGATGCCCTGGGTGACATTGCTGTGCTGTATATAGAGTTTCCCAGGAATTATTGGCCAAGCTTGGAAAGAAATTAAGCCACTTGTAATTCCTTCTAGATGTCCCTTAGCCAGTTTTTGTACCTTTCTTGGAAATGAGGAACATGTGCTTTGCCCATGATTTCCACTTAATCACCACCTGCACATGGAATTGTCATTTTTATTCCTGGGGAATCTCTGTGGGATTTACACTGAATGCTATAAATTCCTGCCTTGAAAAAACAAGTACCTCCTGTGCAGTGAGGTATTCATGCAAGTCTTTTGCTCCCTTGCCAAAGCCAGCAAATCCTGACATCAAATGACAGAGATGGACCCTTGAAATTGCAGAGGAGTTGTTTTTCCTGTGATGGAATTAAGAAGAGATAAGTGTCAGTAGAAAATGTCAGAGGGAAATCATGCAGCTGTGGCTACAAGCTGGGAGAATCGTCTTGCAACAGCGGTTTGAATAGAAGCAATTTGGACAACATTCCGTCAAACTGGAGAAAAGTTTGTTACAATAGTTGAGACCAAAATGAAGAATGTCTGTTCAAGAGTCTTTCCCATGTGGATTAACACAAAACCCCCAAATGTTAATGATGTCATGCAGAAAGAATGGCAAGATATATCACCAAAGGCAAATCGTGCCTGACAAATTTGGTGGCCTCCTAGAGCAGAGTCACAGCATTGGTAGATGAGGGACAAGTGACTGACATCATCTACTTGGACTTGTGCAAAGCATTTGACACAGTCCTGCATGACATCTCTATCTCTAAACCAGAAAGATACGGATTTGATGGATGAACCACTTCGTGAATAAGGAACTAAGGAATTGGCTAGATGATTGCACTCAAGGAGTTGTGATCAAGAGCTCAATGGTCAAGTGTAGACCAGTGACGAGTGTTGTTCCTCAGGGGTCAGTATTGGGACCAGAATTGTTTAATGTCTCTGTTGGTGGCATGGACAGTGGGATCAAGTGCACCCTCAGCACTGTCCACTCCAAGATGTGTGGTGTGGTCAGCACACTGGAGGGATGGGATGCCATCCAGAACGACCTGGACAGGCTTGAGAGGTGGGCCTGTGCCAACCTCATGAAGTTCAGCAAGGCCAACTGCCAGATTCTGCACCTGGGCTGAGGCAATCTCAAACACAAATACGGGCTGGGCAGGGAATAAGAAGGGACACTTGGAGATGCTGGTGGACAAGAAGCTCCCCATGAGCCAGCAATGTGTGCTCACAGCCCAGAAAAACAACCACATCCCTGCTGCATCAAAAGCAGAATGGACAGCAGGTTGAGGGAAATGATTTTGCCCCTCTACTCCGCTCTGGTGACACCCCACCTGGAGTGCTGTGTCCAGCTCTGGAGCAAGCAAGACCCAGCACAAGAACGACATAGATGTGTTGGTGTGAGCCCAGAGGAGGGCCACAAAGATAATTAGAGGGCTGGAACACTTCCTGTCTCCTGTGGAGAGAAGTTGGGGTTGTTCAACCTAGAGAAGAGAAGGCTCCAAGAAGACCTTAGAGCAACCTTCCAGTGCTTGAAGGGGGCTTACAAGAAATCTGGAGAGGGACTTTTTACATGGGACATATAGTGACAGGATGGGGTAATGGCTTTAAACTGAAAGATGGCAGGTTTAGATTAGATATAAGAAAGAAATTCTTTACTGAACTTGCCCTCATGAAAAAGACTGTACAAAAGCAATTGGAATAAAAGCATGTCAGGTTTCATGGCTACTGTCATCACAGATAAGAGTAATTCTCCTATAAACATCAGTCTTGTGGAGACAGAATATTTTGGTGGATGGAATTAGGTCTGTAAATAAAAGAACCTTGACTGCTGTTTTCAATAGCTTCCTTCGTGGCTGGCCAGGTCGTTAAATTACTTTCTGTGTGGCCAGTTTCTCCCTATGCCTGAGATACTGCTGGTTAGACATCTTTGTGTTATAGTTAAGATGCTGAATGAAGCACTAATTGTTATCATCCTTTGGTGTCATTACTGTGGAATATACAGCCAACTCCTTATTGTTCTGTGTAAAGGGCAGTTCGAGACTGTACAAATAAGACATAAAAAAAAGGATGGAGGATACACTAGAGGAAGAGCTGTGGAAGGAGAGCAGAGACAAACAGTCAGCGCACAGAGTGGCTTCCTGTCACATCAGTTTCTGAATGGATTATAGGGCTAAGTGTGGTTTGGACCTGAGTGGACCCTGTGCATCCAAATGCACGATAGTAAATAAATCTTCTCAAAACAAGAAGGCATGTACAGAGATACAGAGACAACAGCAGTTGTTTCCCTCCCAGTCCACCCACTCCCTGGGGGTTCTGACACCTACTCCAGTTGCCTTCGGGACAGAACTATTAGGATTATTCGCTCAAAAGGTGTCACAACTATTGAAGTAGAATCTTCAGTCCTTTTTTCCTCTCCAAAATACTGTAGAGACAGCAACAGTTTATTCTTCCCCGTCGTGTCCTTGAAAGGGATCATCTTTTGAAGAGTGAAGGAAGGCATTAATGCTAAATCATTTCTTGCTTGTGCTCCACCGTAATTGAAAGTAAAATTTAGTTCTGACTTCAGTGAGAGGAAATTTAGTCAGTGAATCCTTGTCTTTTCCACAAAGAGTACCAGCTGTGATAGTAAGGACTGTACTTTCTGTGGTGTGGACTGATGCCAACTAGGAACAGGACTGTGACAATCAAGTGATTTTGCATATGCCACAAAAAGTCTTTAGATAATCATAATCTGGATCAAATTAGAACCAAAAATCCACTGGAAAAAGATCACATGGGACATTGTTGGGGTGGATGAGCTGGCAGCGGTAGAAGCTGGGATGCCAGAAAACCCTGGTCCGGGAGACCCCCTGCGCTGGTGGGTCAACTCAGAGAACAAATAAGCTCCAAGCTCCCCCTGCTCGGGTTACAGGGAAAGACTTCTTCTCCCATCAGGCAGTACCTGTCTGGTACCTGGTCCCCCACTCCGCCCCTTCCCTCTCCCCATTGGTTGTTGTATCCCTCTGCCTTCCCCCTGCCCCTTGCCCCAGGTAATTGGTTGCTGGTGCTGTGCCAGCCCCCCTCTCTGTTGCCCCTTATAAGCTGGTACACGAGGCCTGCTCGGCCTCTTCGCCTCTGACCTCTTCGGAATAAACCTTTCGGAACTCATGCGGAGAGCCCTCCACGCTCCTTGCTCCTGGTAACATATGAGCTATCTGGCTTGGGTGCGGGGCTGTGTCTCAGTGCCAACCATCGGCACGGGGGCTAGGAAATCGGCCTGCTAGGTGCCGAGCTGCACCCCCAGGGCATCCCTTGCAGGGGATGCTTTCGGGTTAAAGCGGCGATTTCAGCCACCCCTCAGCACCCCGCATCA